>JAUIRK010001047.1:600000-1182500 GCA_030549495.1 Nectonema munidae | reverse complement strand
GTTGGTAAACTTTTTGGGATTTGCCCATTTTTGTTAATTCCTCAATTTTTTGTATCACTCAAATAAGATATTCTTTTTTCAGTATCAGACATTCTTTTTTTTTAATTTTAAATATTCACACGGAATTTGATTATTATTATATATGAAACTCGAGTAATCAAGATTTTTTCCTATTCTTGATTGAATGATCGTTTAAATGGCATGTATTAAAAGATATACGCACTCAATTCTGGATCAAACTAAACGCAAGTGACTAGATAAAATTTCATTGTTCTCTTTGGATTGGCTTAAGCGTTAAAAAGAAAAGAGATGAAGTTTGGTAAGTAAGTTAGAGTATGTGTATTTATTGATAAAGAAATTTTGTATAAATGTGATATCTTGAAAAATTTTCACATGAAAGCAAATACTTTCTCACGGAGAAAAGAGGAACTTTTGCTTCAAATCTTATATGATTTCAAATCGAATGCTATCGAATGAAGATAATTGATTTCCAGCAAACGTTTGCAATGAATATATAAGATGATTAAAATAACTGATTTTTAAATATAGGTAAATTATTAGGACATTCTCAGAGCGTTTTAAATTTGCAAAATTCAAAACAATTTATGTAAAGTACCCTCATTGTAGTTTTTGCTATAAAAAAGGATTTCATTTAATTTAATTTCGAGTATAGTACTTATAGGCTTAGTTGAAAAATGAAGAAAGTAAATCAGTTTTTGTCATCGTCATAAAGATATTGTCTAATAATAATTGCAAAATTTTGAACATCTCCTTTCTGTTGAATATTTTTGTCATTGATGTTCAATAGCTTTAAGCAGCTTACTTCAAATGTATTTCAACCGACCCAATTCTTTGAAACATGACATCATCAATGTACCAACGGTGCGTGCTTTTAAAACATTATAAATTATTCTTTCACTAGGACCTCAAAAGCTGTTTCAACGTTTCATAGGAAACATTTATAAATTTGACAGCACTTTTATAGCAAAAAATGATCATCATGAGATAAAAGCTGCCACAGTTCTGCAGGGTGTACCAGTATCTCAGCAATAGGTTTTTAGACATGCATTCATCGCATAATCTTTTTCTGGTGATGCAAATATAATGTTTGCTTGTGCACCCTGATTATTATATGACTAAAATAGGACATTTTGGTATTTATAAATAAGTAGAAGAAAAATGTGTTGAAGAATGAAGAACTATAAAGAAGTGGCTTTGGGGATTTCGAAGGGTTTGCCAACTACGAATAGTGTAATGCCAGACCAATTCGTCTAAAGCCATTAGAATAAAATTGATTTGCGTAATAAAGATGCTGGCAACTTTATTTCATGAAAATACGCAGAAAAGAAACAAAGTTCAACATAATAAGCAACATTCTCTGCTTTGCGCTAAAAAATTTTAATTATGAAGCAGCGCTCGTTGAAAATCCAATCAATTTCATCTTTTGCGCTGAAAACGCACATTCTTCACCATCAAATGTTCTTTTTTCTTTAGTTTAATGTTAGACTCTCCTCAAATAATGCTTCCAAATTATTTTTCTTTTTTTGCAGTTCTTTAATAAACTTTAAAATTCCAACAGGCACAGAACTCTTGAAATATTTCTAATGTTCGAAGTCATGCTTTGAATTTAATAATATGAGAACCAAATAATAAAATAAAAATGAAACATTATATCAGTCCAATAGACCAATTCACCCAAAGACATTAAGTCCCAAATTTTTGAAAAAATGCTTGAAAACTATTTTCAACACTAATTATAACATTAAACAAAACTCTACCACTAATTCTAACAATATACCTAAACAGTGACCCTAATTGACAAGTCATACTTTTTAGACCATTTCGCATTAGACCAATTGTCGGGACCGGATAAATAATTCATTTTTTCCACATGCTTAATTTAAAAATATATTAAAACAAATTTCATTTTTCACATCATTAGCCCATGTTGTCCTCCGAAATCTCTGTCATTCTTTTTAAATTTTAGCTAAATTGATAAAAAAAAAAGATTGAAGCTTATTTTGCTTAACATATAAAAAATATAAGAAAATTTTTTTATTGAATTTTGAAATTACTCAAAAAAAAGTCAAGAATGCATTGAAGGGAAGGAAAGGCAAGTTAAAAAATATGCATCTCAGCTTTTGGAATACAATTTATTTATTTTTATTAAAATGCTTACAAAAGCGAAATAAGGATGAGGAATTTAAAATCAATGTGAACTTTGGTATTGCTTCACTTTGCTTCATAATGAGGCTCAAGTGAAGTATAGTTATAGTTTGAGTTTTATTATTTCTCAGCTAGCTTTTTATCACGTTCATGTTTGATATCTATCCACTAATTTATCCGCTAGCTTTAATTTCTCCCTAAAAACATTAAGTATGAATTAAAAAGTTAAATAAAATATATAAATATTTAAAATTACGAAATAAAGCGAAATCATCTCAAATCTTTTCGAAATAATTTTAAAAAAAACTTTTTTTTTTAAAAAAATAAAAATAAAGGGATGTATTTCAATGTTTTGAACAATTTAAATTTAAACTTTAAAATTTAAACGCAGACTTTAACATCTCACATTTTTTTTCTTATGTTTTCATTTTGTTTCAAATTGCTTGACTTTTAATTTTACACTTATTTATTATAATTATAATTTACTAATGAAGTACATGTAGGCCGCCTGTGCGTGTTTAATTATTTTGTCTTCTTTTGTTGCTTGTTTATTTTCATTCTTTTCATTTCAATAAATCTTCTTCTTCTTCTTCTTAAACAGATGAAGAAGAACTGAGAAAAGTTTTAAAAGTCCCATATCTGTAAATCAATACTTCTCTGAATATTTTTTGGTTAATAATAATTCTGTTCACAACTACCACACAAGTAATATATGTGAGCTCAATCCATTTTCAATATTTTGAGCAAAATCAAAATTCAAGAAATTTTATAAAGAATATACCTACAAAATGATTTCCAATTATAAACGATGCGTTGAATTTTTCCTCTCTCAAAATTGACTGTTTTTTCCTTCTTATTAATTAACACATGTTTATTTCTATTAACACAGATTTGTAAGTTAGGTTTAGGCCTATATCTTTACGATTATGTTCAAATACTTTCTTTTATCTACTCCATATGTTGGTGAATCATTCTCCTTCTTTTTTATGTTTAAGTTTTCATGCACATGGAAGAAAAGAAGTAAGAAATACCGTTTTCCACAATTTTATTATTTTTTACATGAAGTGAATTGGTAAAGATTTCAGATTGGAGTTGAAAGAATATTTTCTTTTAAATTGTTTCTTTTCCTTTTAATAAATTTGCTTCAAGCAAAGACATTTTAGAACTTTATTTCCATTTACATGTATGCTTCTTGTTATGTAATGTTAGTTTTTATGTATATAATTGGTCAAAATTTTTTTTCCTAATCTTCTTTTTTAATCACGTTCAACGTCTCTGATGTTCAGAACTTTTCTCTCAAAATCCTCACCGATTTTAATGAATTAACCATCTCCAATTAACGCCTCCTTTATGGAACGACTTACTTTTGCTCTTCACACCATTTCCTCTACAATAAATTCTAATTTGTGAAACTTTTCTTCAACTTTTGCTCTCTTATGAATTCCTTCGTTTCAGAGTAGTTATCGCATCTGTCCAAGACATCACCTTTAACAAGCTCATTTAATTACCGGCTGAGAGAATGTCTCTGACTGGTGCTTTTTTTTATTGAATTTTTATATTTTTTTTAAATAAATAAATTTAAGAAATTTAAAATTTATTCCAGCATATTTCTTATTAATTCTTGCAGTGTTGTCTAGCAAAGATTCATGAAGGACAACGGCATTTGGAAAACATTATCTTAAAGCTTTTGTCCTTGAGCAACCTAAACATTTCATTATATAGTTTTTGTCTTTCGAAGAGGCATCAATGACATGAATTATGTTTCCTTTGTAGTTGAGTAAAACTTTACTGATTCGTAAAGTATTGAATCTTACACTGCGTGCTATTTTGAAGCGAATTTTTCTCGTCTCCAATATACACTATTCTTTGTATTTTGTTGAACAGGAAATGGAAGTAGATCATTGAATACCTAGACATCCATTCAGAAGATTCAGAAATTTAGAAGACGCATAATAAATAATATTATCGTAGTTAATAAAAATATCATTGGTTATCAAACGACTTGATCCTTTTAACATTTTTAGAAAGATAGTGACTAAAAATTATGAGAGTTTTTCTCCCATGTCCAACCTCTTGAGCTTTTGGAAGATATATACATATTAATATATAAAATTATATCATGAATCTAAAAAAAAATAATTGATAATTTATCAATCAAAATGGCTTTTTTAAAATAAAAATTGTATATTTAATAATAATTATTTCTCTAAATTTTGTTTAATTCAATCAATGATGGAAAATATTAACAATTTAAAAATGATCAAACAATATCTATATATAAAAATGACAATATCAAAACATCTGATTGAAGATCCTGCTATAGAACTTTATCTAAATTTTGGAATTTTCTTTCAAAGTGTAGTGTAATATACATTAAGCATATTAATGAAATTTGTAATCTAATCGTTGAAAGTTGCGTAGCAAATATTCGAATGGAAGAAATATTCAATACACTACCCACAAAGAGTTTCTCTATCATCACCCATTGACAAATTGGCCTCAAACTTTCAAACTTCGCTTGAAGCGACTTTTTATCGGTCTCCTTTACTTCAACCCAATAACATTTTGCTATACTCTTTGATCTGATTGGATAAAGAAATTTGTAATACCTTTTCTGTTTTAAAAATTCAAATTACGCAACAATCGATCCAATTATTTTTTAACATTTCTTGAATTAATTTTGACTATTCAAATGAACTGTTCAAAAATTCTCGCATCTGATTCGCTAAAAGTCAATCATTTTAAATTAATGAGAGTAACAGGAGTCATACTGTGCATAGCTGATATAATTTCCCAAAAAAAACGTATACCTTTGAATGGTATCCGGTAATTTCATAGTGGTAATTTCATCGCGGTAATTTCATCGCGGTAACTTCATCGTATAGTAAATTCATCGTTATGCAATACATCGTTGGTATTTTCATCGTTAAGTATTTTCATCGTATAGTGATTACATCGCGAGATTTATGGAGTAACCGCATAATACGGGGCTCCATTACGCGCATTGTCATTGATTTTGAAAATCGTGACCTAAATGATTACCTTAAAGCGATTTTTTTTAATTGTTTCTATTTTTCCAATTTGTAATGAATTAGTTATCTCAATAATCTTTTTGAAATATAGAATAATTTATTACATATATAAATTGGTATTTTTTTCTTAAAAATAAAGTTTTTTATTAAAAAAACAAATGATTATTTTTAGATATAATATACCAAATAATGACTGAAAAGTCGAAAGTTAAAATAGGTTAGGGGGATTTTTATGAAACTAAAAAAACTTACATATTATTTTTTTAAATTAAATTTGATACTTTTTTTTAATTTTACTTAAATATTAAGAAATTTAAACATATTTCAAGGCTATTTAATTCAGAAAGAGATATTGTTTTATAGCCTGATAATATGAAAACCTTATATTTAAGAATTAGTTTTTTAATGTTATTAAGAACATTTACAAAAGTTCGTAATAAACTTAAAAAAATTATAAAGGGATATTTACAAAAAAACATTGAGCGTCAAGCATAAAATTAGTAAGACGATGTAATTACTGCACGATGAAAATACTTGACGATGAAAATACCGACGATGTATTGAATCACGATGAATTTACTATGCGATGAAATTACCACGATGAAGTTACCACGATGAAATTACAGTGAACCCCTTTGAATGCTAATGCTCACAGTATTAAGTTATATAGAAAGCTACATTTTGATTTTACCAGATTGAAATCATGTCTATCGACATTTTCTCCGGCAATATCAAGGTATAGTTTTGTAGTAGAAGAGACGGTTCTCGGGCTTTAGCGGTATGAAAAGTGCAAGTAGATCCTGGACTTAGCATTCCGCACAGAACCATGATATCGGCAAGGATGGGTGCAAATTTCACAAACAATTCTTAACTTAACAACATTAAAATCTAAAATTAAATATCAAGACAAAAATGTTAAAAACAAAAAAATTTGCATTTCTAAACGCACTTTTGTGGAAAAAAGTGATATATCTTTTTTTATATTTTTCACAAATCTTTAACGTTTGTAAATATCCGTAAAAGTATATTCATAAATTGTTTAAATTTAAGATCTTAGTGAAGTTCAAAGATTCGACAAACTGAGGAAAAATGTTTTCTCATTCTATACGCATAACAAGGAATTTTTATAACCTGATGACCACCTCTAACGTAAAAATATTTTCACCAGAAGCAGTAGTAGGATCTAATGGCGTGAGCATCTTAAAATGTTCGTGTCACCGATGTTGAAATCCACCTATCTAAATATAGAAAACAAACATAAAGTGAGTTATTTTATGTTTATATAAGTACAGGAAGTGCTAATTAATTAATTAATTAAGACTTAATTGAATCTATCAAAAATTTATAAACATAATATTTTATGTAAGATAATACTTTCAAAACTTGTTCAAGAATGAAATTTTTGAATAGAGCCAGAAGAAGGGTAAATAAAGTTATTTTACAGAAAAAAAGATTCAACAATTCACATTTATTTAAGACAGAAGCTCATCTGGCTACCTCGGGAAAAAGGTTGCCAGATGTTAACGTTTTTGTGGAATTTTTACCAGTAATTTCAATGGAAGTCTGAAAAATCGAGATGCAAATATGAGTGTTTATTGCTTTTATTTATAAGAGTTTCACTTCTACGCTCATGTATATTACATGTTAATTATTTTCGTAATGAATGAAAAATTTTGTTCTTGACTCTCTTCAACGCCTGCTTTGTTCTGGTTTCCTAATTTAAACGTCTAATGATTTTATACATTAAAAACGATAAATCTATTCTCTACCGAAGTGCTCATTGAAATTCAGAGAAGTGGAAGATTTTTCGGAATAAAAGCTTGATCTTCCCAAGATTTTTGACTTTAAGCTCCCTTTTTATCTTAATCTGTCTTGTGTGTGTGTGTGTTTGTTTCCGATCATCTTATAACGGTTTTTTTGATTTTGCAAGCTTTACATCTTATTAATACATATCGTGTACGAGTACACAGGAAAAGTGCCAAGCTAATGAAAGCATAAAGGTATGGAGATATGTGAGCTATTTTTACATTTTAGGAAGTCTAATCGCTGGAAGCAAAGTAAGATGTGTTCACGCTAGAGAATTGCGAGAATATTTCGTAGGAAGGATATTTGGTTGTGAAGAGGAGAGATATAGTGTACACAATCTGCGTGTCAACAAATCAAATATCAGCGAAAGAGTATTAAAAGCTTCGATAGAAAGTGTTCCTCTTTCAGAGTCTTTCACTTACACTCATTCTGTGCACATCCTTTGTTTCAATTTTCTCTCTTCACTACAGCTTTTCTTGCGCTATTTTAATAATTTCAAACAATTTGCTCTCCCAAAATGTTCAAGTAAGAATGCATTTTTGAATCTCCTTTCAAGAACACCACTAGTCATTTTCAGGGGCGGATACAGAGGGTTTTAAGAGGCTCTAGGCTAGCCCCGCCCAACGCTAACCTCTGATTATATTCGTAGTATAAAAAATATTTGATATTTCTATATTAAATATACAATAGATATTTAAAATTATGCTAATATGAAAGAATTCAAACTTGATGTATGTAATAAATTATTTATAAAAAATAGTTAGCCCCCCAAGTAAGCCTTGACTAAAGAAGTTCTGCATCCATCCATGATCATTTTCACCCCACCTTCTTTTTCATTCACAAAATCAAGTAACCGAAATAGACAAAATCCGAGCTGCAATTCTGTAGCCCCAGTTCTAAGATGCAAACTTGAAACGCTCCAAATTTGCCTCAGGATACGTTAAACCCCCGTCTAATTGTATATGAGAGAGGGTTTGTAAAAACTAAAGCGCGTCAAACGCGAGACCCTTGCAATAAAATCACTGCGGTCTAACCACGTTGCAACCGGTTCGGTAGTCACGGCAACTAATTATTATCAGAGATATAAGTTAAAACATTTGACGGAGCATTCATCATTTTCTTCAATGTTAGAGGATGTGAATTTATAACAAACAAATTCAGCCATGAAAATACAGAAAATGGCTCATTTTAAGTGTACAAAGAAAAAATTAGATGTCGTTGAATGTAAAGATACATGATTACTTATTTTCTATGCAGTTTTAGAGGTATCCTTACAACAAAACCTTAAAAAACTTTCATTTTGGAAATAAGTATTTTGAATATGGTTCATTTAATCAATAAGGGTGTTTTTTTAACTTTTCAAATAACTTTTTCCAATTTATTTATTTTGATTTCCAAATTTTACTTCTAGAACTTTACCGAACTGTTTATTAGATTAAAAATAGTTAAGTTGACTTAGGCTGTAGTGATTTTAAGGACAGTTAACGTTACTAGTATTTTCTACAGATCTCTTTTGTTTATCATTGATGTTTATTTAGAAATACTTACTTCTTAATTATTTATTTTGCAAAAGTCAAAACTATAATTAATAATTGGGCTTAATTTTTATTAATTTTGCTGGTAGGTTGCGCTTTCAAAATGATAAACCTTACTAATTCATCAATGAATTTTTGGACAAAAGGATTTACTAATTTAGTCAGAATGTGTAACTAATTTTTTTACTACATAAATTAGTTAGTTTCTGATTAGGTTTAAAATTTAGAAAAATTTTTTTGTTTTGACCAATCAAATTAGCGAAAAATAGAAACAGTTCATTTCATTCTCCAGCTTCATTCTTTCAGACAAAATATATAACATAGATATGAGCTTTGTGTAATGTGATTTGGCGAACATAGCTCATTGAAATATAAAAAGGTTATTTTATGCAAATTTTAAAGTGCAAATTCTTTGTTTTGATTGGATAAAAAATTTTGAGTTATTTTAGTTTTAACCAATCAACTTACGCGGGAATATAATAATCAATTATTTTTAACCGATTATTCGATTAAAAAAAATTTAAAGATAACATTTTCTTAACATTTTTCGTTTTCCCACTCGCTAGACTTGTTAATCGGTGTTAAACACTTACATTTATAAATCTCACACACTAAGAATGTCTTTTGGATCGAAATATTGATTTAATAAAAATCTTGCTGTTCAAAGTTACACTACCTAACTTTCTTTACTTGCATTTCTTGAAATGGCTTTAATTTTCCTACTTTCATTGCATGCAATATGAAGTCGTTAGAAATTGTTAAATTTAACATTTCTGTTTCTTGTCGTGAAATTTTGAAAGTTTTTTTCATTGAAAACGAACCTATCTTTAAAGAATTCTTTTATTATATCAATATAAATGATAGGGCATGAATTAAAAAAAAATTTTTTTTTGTAAAATTATGGTTTTTTTAATGATCTTTTTCGATCTTATAGAGAGAAAGGAATTATAAAGCTATATTTTGCTTCAAAGTGAATTTCATCTAGCGAGGTTTTCACGTTACCAGAGCCCGATTGTTGAGCTCAGACTGTATAATGTTAGAGAAGAAACCATTTGAAGTTAAATTTTATCAAAAAAATGGCCACATCAATCAGATCAACAAATTTTGGCTAAACTAAATTTCTCGTAAAGTCACTCGATAACATCTTTTTTAAGTTTAGTACTCAGAGTCGCAATTATTTCGCTTTTCACTACTTCAATGATATTCTTTTGGAACTTTCAATTTTAGCATATAATAAACATATGGGCATCGTGATAATAGAGCAGGATTTATAGTAAACTTCATTTATTCCTCATTCCACTTTCACTATCACAATGTTTATTATGAATTACATTTTTATTTACCCTTTCTTTTTCGCCATTTTTTAAAATTGACAGAAAATTTCCATTTGTGTCGATGAAATCCTTTTATCCAATAAGGGAATATAAAAAAATTAATTACAAGATATATGCTTTTTTTTAAACTTTTTAAAAATAGTGATAAATTCAGAAATGTAAAAAATATCAAAAATTCATAAATAATGTAGTAAAAATATTTTTTTAAAAATTAACATTTCAAAACACTCTATTGTAAAGTGTTCTATCAAAAAGTCAACAAAGCCTCTGAATTGTTCTATGATTTTACGTCCCGATTTCCTTTTATTTATTATTTTCCGATTTTAGTATAAGAAAAAATTTAGATTAAGGAATAAAAAAGTTAGATTGCTGTAAAAAATTTATTACATTCACAAAGTATGTAGATGAATGGCAATCTGAATATATATCTTATACTTTATGACTTCAACTTAAAGCAGAAGTTAAATTTTGTTAGTTTAAAAGTTGATGAATCTCGGGAACAAATACATTCCAACGAGAAAACTGTCCTAATTTAGTTCCAGTTGCAGAGAAATCCGGGTAAGCGAAACAATACTTCTTCACACATTCTTTGCACAGGTTGCGTTCGTTAAATTCGAAAATCTCATTAAGTTTGGGTGGAGTGAAATAACGCAAGCAATTTTTGCAGATTTTATGCAATATTTTTAAAGTTAATTATTTATTTAGGTATACAAGATTTGCATATGTTAATTAGAAAGTAAATTCGCTATGTAGATAGTAAGATAATAATTAGAGTGGAACGTCGGTTAACGAACACATAACAAATCGCTTTAAGAAACGATTTTTACCGACTGAGCTCACGAATTGTACATGAAGCACGCTGCTAACATTACACTGTATATAATACTTAATGACGCAGGTTCTTTATTCGATATGGCGTTAATATATGTATAGCATATCATATCAGCTTTATTTTCAAAAGTGTTATAGTCAAAATGTAAAAATTATAAGAAAAAAATAATATAAAATGATGTGAAAATTACAAAACTCTATATTTAAAAAAAGCAAATATAGCTTCTGAGGGTTGAATACATATATGCGTTTATTTTGTATACAATGGGTTAATAATTTACATATTATGCTGGCGATCATTTTCACTAAAATACTAAAATCCTTCTCAGTTAGCGAACATTTTAGATAACAAACGCTTTTATAATTAAGTCAGGCAAACTGAGGTTTCACTGTAGTTATAGTTAGACAGTTAGTTAACTAATTTGTAATTTATCGTTACCCAGCCTGTTTTTAGGAATATAGTTATGTAAATAAATGAATGTAAAAAGTTTTCCAATTTTGTAAAACAAACATTTCCATAAATTAAACTAAAGCAAAGCCCTAATTAATAATGTTTCTTTTTGCTAACAATAAAATATCTCATCATGACCATTTTCTCAAGTGGCTCACTTTTTTTGAATAAAATATAGTAATTAATTGTTTTTGCTTCAAAATAGAAATCATTGGATGAGAATTTATCAAAGTGCTAAATTTGATTTAAAAAAATTAAGCTATCAACTTTATGAAACGTTGAGAGCGCTTATATTTGTTGCGGAATAGATGGTAAAAGTAAATAAGTAATAAGTAGGGTAGCAAAAACTGTCACAACGGTTTCCAAATTATTGATTTTTAAGTAAAGAATTGATCTAAAAGGAAAAGTGAAAATTTTATGTTAAAAAAATGTATTCATCTCAAATTAAAAAAAAACTTCGCAAATTGGTTCTCGTTGACGAAGATTCGCCTTGTCCAAAGTTTCATTGAGATGATGAGCGAATCACATATATCATAATTTGCATCATTATTATCTCTACAAAGTACTTTTTTTCTATTTCAGATACGCATTAGTTCTGTGTTTTATCTTGGTAAGGTCTTCATAATTTTTTATTACTTTCCAAAAATATTTTATTATTTTTATATGCGGTTATTTAAAAATTCTACTATTTCTCTATAGAAAGAAATCATAATTTTTAAATTGAAAAATGAAAGAGATTAAAAAAAGATAATTTAGTCAATGTATAAAAATTTTTTATTTTACAATAAATAAGTTAAAATAGTGTAACATGCATATATAAATATATTTATATGTGTAAAACTTTTTTTTATATTTTATTCCAATTTACTATTTAAGTTCACTTTGGACACGGGTAAATAATTTGAAAGTTTTCTCAAAATAAAAAACAATTTTTCTAGTTCATATTTCACCCTATTTTTTACATATTTAAACAATTTTTAGTTTACTCAATCAATTGTAGTAAGAATTTTTTAAATATTCAATACATATCGATAATTAATATTTGCGAAATATATAATAAAAAAATATTTTTATTATGCAGATAGAGGTATTGAAATTTTTTATTTTAAACTTTATTTGTTCCAACTAAACTTCGGATGCAACTACTTGCGTCCATTATATGAGTAAAAAATGTTAAAGCTAAAAATGCTTGCATGCAAAAAATTTGATTTTATTAGACACTTAAACTTCATTTTACAGCTTAAATTTTTCGAATTTTTGTAACTTTTACAAAATGTTAACAAATATTTTTATTATTAAAATAGGAGGAAAATCAGTTTATTCACGTAAATTTACTTTTTACTATTTTACTTTAATTTCAAAATTATATTTCCATTTTTTTACATTTTATAATATATGAACTTTATTTTTAAATTTATTTTATTAAGTTTTATTTTTTCTCTTTTTTCTTTTTTTTCAATTCTAAATACTCTCTTTTTAATTCAATTTTGCCCACTTTTCCATTCTATTTCATCTTTTTAAAGCACTAACAATCAATATTTCATAACTACAGTTTTAATTTGTTCTTTGTTTATAATAAACTTCAGAATTTATTTTAAAAATTATACAAAACAAATTAAAAATTGAAAGAAATAAACTTACATTTTTTAAAATTGAAAAAAGTCTTTGAGACATTTTTCTTTTAAACTTATTTTTGATTTTTCACTCAAATCCCATTTTGATTGAAAAGGACTTTGAGTTGAAATCTGAAAATTATAAAAAAAATTTGTTGTAATGGGTTTTTTCCCATTTTAACGTTTTATTTATCCCAATATTCAAAAATACTCAATAAAAAAAGAAAACTCAAAAAGAATTGTAAAACGGTAGAAGAGAATGTAAAAAAAGGCAAAATAGAACTAAAAATTGTACATATATATAAATATATTTCTATCGAAGAGTTTATGGCGTGAGTAGGGTTGGTTAGATGCTGAATTCGATAATTCAAAGTCTTGGGTTCGATCCCGCATCAAGCCTGCTTTTCTCAGCGGCGCAATTGTGCCTTCTCGACGAAAACACCCGATATGGTTCCTTACCTTTATGGGCTATAAACTTGATTATTTATTGCTTCTCTAAAAATGTTTACCTTTTCTAGGTGTGTGTAGATTAAGTAAAGGAGGATGCATTAAAGGTAAGGCAGATTTCACATATTAATTAATAAATTTCAATTTGTTTTGTTAAATGCACACAGCGTGAATTTGAAACGTCAATTTTTAGGCAAAGGTAACATCATCTTTCATCCAAATAATGAATATATATATATATATATATATATATATGATCAAAGGAAAAATATATTTTTTTTTATAAAAAAATTTGTCACTTAATTTATTCATTTTACTTTTTTAGTTAATGGAGTCACAAAATACTTTTTTTGTGTTAATGGTTCGTTTTCAATACTTTTTTTTTTACAATTTATCATCGCTTGAATAACTTTTAAAAACTGAAATTAACATATTCCTCAAATCTGCATTCTCACATCTTAAATGAATCATTTTTAAATTTCAAAAAAATAATTAAGTTTTTTGTACTTTTTAGGAAATCAAAAATATGGTATATATTTTTTTAATTTCTATTTTGCTCACATTATGTTCTAAATTTTTTTTTCCAAAATTCAGAATTTTTTAATAAAATAACTTTTTCACAAGTATGCTAGAGATAAGGAATTAAAATATACTTTTTAAAACTAATTTTGAATGAATTCAATATTTCTTCGTTTGAAGGGGAAAATTTAACATTGTAAGGGATTTATTTATCCATCTCCATGGAAAGTATCCTAAAATGATATAAAATGTTATAAAAGTTCATTTGTAGAACATTTTTTTATAGTAAAGTGAAAAGAATTTTTTTGTGAAAATCTCTAAACATTTAAAGCTGAAAAGATAAATCTCAATCTGCAAAGCAATTATACCATATGTAAAATGAGATAAAAGTATAAACATTATTACCCAAGTTATTCTATAAAATAAGAGTTTCGGAAAAAATAAATTTACTTTGAATAATGAAGAAAATCGAAAATTGGTATCGCAAAAAGTAAGATAACGACAAAGGATCATGAATTCGAACAAAAATTTATGAAAAAGTATGACTGTCAAAAAAAAAGACAAAATATTAGAAAATTCAATTTTTTTTTAATTTTGTTGAAACAAAGTTCTTCAAAAATTGTAATAATCACAAAATTGAATAATACAGGTGCATGCTGTATATAAGTAAAATAAGAAGGAAAATTTAAGCTTTCACGACACTGAAATTATATGATAAAAATTTAGAAAATTTCACCTGTCAAAATTAAATTTTTTTTCCAAACTTTATAAAAACAACAAACATGGAAATAATCATTTGATGTATATTTTCATATAATATTTACTTAATTTTATTACGATTGACAGTTTCTTAAACGAATAAGATTTGAACTTTTAATGTCAATCATGCTTGTATTGTTTCAATAATAAGAAACTAATAATCACACTTAATGAGCTACTTTAAAATTGACAACAGCACAAAAAATTTTATCTTTAAAATTTTTTTTAATTTTTTTATTTAGCTCCAAAAGTTGAAAGTAAATTTTTAAACATTCTATACATTATAAAATCAAAAGTCATTGATTCTTTCCAATATCGGAATTCTAACAAACAACATATGGTGATTAAAATAACTCAAGATTCGTGACTAAAAATGGGCTGAACAATTGCAAAATTTAGAAAATTTTCAAAACTGTTGCAATACAAATGTTTGGCAGCAGTACAAAGAAATAGATATTATAAATTGCACAAACAGACACAAAGACGTACATTCCGGAGAGGGCGTAGTTTTTATAATTTGCTCCTCTCGGGCGGAATGAGTGTAATATTTAAAAAAAACATTGCAGCATAACTAAATAAATTCAAACTACAAAAGAATTTATTGTTTCTTGAATATAATTTTACAGTTATAACTAACGACAACAAAATTTGAACGAGTAAATTCTTCAAAAACAAAAAGTTGCTTTTTTTTTTCTTTAGACAAAAGCTTTTTAAAATGAGTCGAATTTATCATATATTCGCATAATAGTGTTAGAGAAGAGCACATATAGGCGCAATACTTATTTTTTCACATTCATTGTTTCATTTTCAAATGGATCTCTCTTTGTAAAAGTTGAGAATCATGTTTTTAAATCATTTTATTTATGTGCCAGAATGGAGGCGTGAAAATTAAAAAGAACTGGTTCTAAAAATCGAATAATCTAATTTTTAGTTGATTTGTGAACTCTTCAGTATATGAAAGCAATTCAAAAATTTGTTAAAATAACTTTTTAAATTTTTACCTTTTACAAAATGTGGATCATTAATACAGTTGACCTATTAATAAAAAATTGCCTTTTTTTTACTTTTTTCACAAAAAACTTTATAAAATAAAATATTTACGTGCTTTAGAATAAGTGCTATTGGAAATCAAAAGTTGGCTTTATTGACTTTTAACTTTCCTAGTTATAACTAATTTTTAAGGAAATTTGATTCTTGAATGGTTAGTCTTATGATTGATAGTACAAATTAAGGAGTTCATATCTTTCCAATGAAAATCCATGTTAAGGAGATTATTCCAGTCGTTTATAATTCTATTCGAAAATGAGGCCTTGAGAAAACTTTTTGTGCGTCTCGTTTTCATTAATTTTTTCCCAGTGTTTCTTGAATTTCTCACAGAAAAAGCAGGTAAAAGAGTAGAGTTTACGTCCATGCATTTGTTGATTATATTGGATACCGTGCTCCTCATCATTACTTTTGTAGTTGTGTGTTAAAAATGGCAAAGATAATTTATGTTGTCTTTTCTTATAATTAAAAATTTTTTATTTTAAATTTTTTATTTTTAAAATTATTTTTATAATTAAAAATAAGTTGCGTATTTTCATCATAAGGGACACTTGCAGCGTTTGTTTCGAACTATGAGCAAAGAAGACGTCATTCTGGATCGAACGCAAGACCATGTGGTGGTATCCAAGAGAAATATCTAACCAACTTTATTCTTGAACCCCATTAATGCCGAAAATCAATCTAAAATCGGAAATTAAGCCTTTTGAAGATTTGAGAAACTTAAATTACTTTTTTTCCTATTTTAAAATTCTATATAGGCGAAAAACTAAAACCAAAAAAATAGCTAAAAAATCCCCTGCTAAAAGCAAGATAAAGCATTGATAAAATAAAAATCGCAAACTTCACTGACTTTTTCTCAAAAATTGGCGCACTGATTGCAAGCACTTCAATGACATATGTTTGGGAGAGGAGTGAAAAGGGGCGTGGCTAAGTGCCACTAAATACTTTACATGTATATAATGAGCTATCTGATTTAGAAACGATAAGCGTTGAACAGCCAGGAGGTAAGTCAAATTACTGTTAAGTCTTCCCAAATTACTTTTCATCGACACATTTTCAACCCACATCATGTATACAGCATATATAAATCACGATTAAGAAAAAAAAGATCTTCAAGTAATGTACAAATGAGATGTGTGTGCTTATTATTAACTTAAAAAATTGAATCTGGATTGAATGTGTCAAGATAAAACAGGCGCCAGAGACTCTTAAACGTGTTTGGGGTTTACTGATTTTTGAAATATATAAACGTTGGAGCGGATAAGTTCTATGAAAATGTAAGTAGTAACAAAAGTGAGCATTTATTCGATAATCTGTTCAAATGCTTAGCAAAAAGCCAGTAACCAATTTTTTCGAAAACTCCAGTTTTAAATCAACGTTGATGCATCATTCTTGACATTCCTCTTAAACTATTCCTTTCAAATGAGATGGCGGCTGGCAAATAAAAGCGTCTTAAAAGCTATGATCAGCAAAAGCACATATGTGCTCAATTAAAAAGGTAATCATTTATTCTTTGAATGCAAACTTTTGTGTAAACTTTGTCCCCTAAGAAAGTTGACAAATTAAATCCAAAATTTTTTTAAAAATGCGAAATTGAAGGCATATTCATACATAGATTAGGGCCCATCATCATATCCCATTCAAACTTATTCCGTTATTTTATTTGCGTCTCTTTTATGTCTATGATAGTAGGAACAAAAATTACGCAACAACTTCACATCTATTATTATATTGCACACTACATACATTCCATCAAAAACTCCCTTGAAAAAAAAAGTCTGTTTCCAATTCCTTGAAAAACATTCTAACATTCTGGAAAAATGTTTAAAGTTTCGAATTTTAAGGTAGCATCGCTTTATCTATACTCAAGGGTGTCTATATACTGTTCGACTGTCCGGTTCAAGACCTCCTAAAAAGGGTCCTAGCTGTTGATTTCAGTTCGATCATTAAATTCTGTAGTCCGTTCTGATCTAATCTATAGATATTGTAGTCTGATTTGTTTTGTAAATGCTATAGACAGCGTAGTCGTCCTTCCTGGTCTAGATATTACGAGGATCGGAATTACACCCACCAAACTTTCAACAGGGTTGCCCATTTATATCTTATAAGTCCTAAAGGGAGTAAATAATTTCGTAAAATGACTAGACATTTTGCTTAATGACTAGATATTTAACGCAAGGAGTAGAAATTTCGTGTAATGACTAAAGATTTCTTGTAATGACTAGTAATTTCGTGGAAATGCCTAGACATTGCACGTAATGAATACGAATTTCTAATAATACATCAATTTTTGTATGCATACTATAAAATTCGTATATTGGGATATTAATTTAGGAAAGAATCCATTAATTGAAGTTTCAAGTGGTATAATTATTATATTCCTTACTTTTTATCCCCCTTTTTCAAAAAAGAGCCTGGAATTGCGGTCCGCCACGGGCGCAGAATTTATTAGCACATCGTAGTTTTCCCATTTAAAAACTGAGATATTTTAAATGAAGAAAGTTTCTAGTTTTATAGCTTAACAGAAATATCACCAGGCCCATAGCCAGCGAGGGCAGGAGGGGGCCAAGCCCCCCCCCCCCCCAACTCAGATTCAGAGCCCCCCCCCCCCCCCCAACCTAATATATTCGTATATATTGTATATGATATCAATAAAGGGTTCAAAAAATGTTTTATTTTTAGACTATATATAAAAATTTGGTACTTATTAGATATCTCCCTCCCACTTAAATTTTTTTTCAGTAATTTACTAAAAAAAAATTTTTGAATGGGGGAGAGATAACCCATAAGTACCAAAATTTTTTTTGTGAAAATATTTAGCCCCCCCCCCCCCCCCCAATTTTTTCCAGCCCTCCCAATTGAAAAGTCCTAGCTACGGGCCTGAATATCACGTTGAGGTAATCGACTAAAGTCGGCCATGTTAGCGCATTTCTTTACGCTTTATCCCATATGGGTCTCAACCTGCTGTCAGCTCTTTAAAATGTGAATAACACTTTTTTATCCTTTTTTTATAGCATCAATAAAAATTTGATCGAGATATTTTAGAATTAAATAGTAATGGAATAATGCGTTGCTACCCTTTTTATTCCAATTTATCCCTAGCGGCATTGGCTACATAGGTGTGCCACTGGCTCTATATACAGATAAACATAAAAAACGATTTTTAACGATGAATATTTAAAATTGGATGCGTTTAAAATATATATTTCATTTGGAAAATTTTAAACATTCAAAAATAGCAAACATTTCTTAGGTTTATCTCACAATTCTATAACTAATTTTAATTCTAAGCTTGCAAAGAAGTTTTTGGGAATGCAGGAACTAGTATTTGATGCTTTTCGGAGTTCACCTATTTTATAGCATAGTACTCCTTTTAATTGCATTTGTAAAGGATATCTTATTTGATATAACTTGAGTTTGCTATTCACCATCTTGAACTCGTTCCAGTTTTTTTAGAGCACTAAGAATAGTTTGCATCAAAAAAGGATCAATAAATTCTAGAAGATGCTTCCTTTCTATAAAATGATTTGCGCAGCATATAAAGGCAAATGAAAGATTAAGATTATTTAAATTTATTTTAAATAAGTTGCACCACAATCAGAACTTGAGAGATGAGCCTATCAAAAAGCAAATTTAAATAATTTTTCAATACTTTAGGAAGTTCTACCACGACAGAATCAACGAAAGGTAAGCTTAGTTCTTTTATATACTCTAACATGACGCGGCACATCCACCCCGATACGTGGATACACAAAACACACACGTAGACATAGGCATGCATACGGTACTAGGACAATATCCCCGGCGACAAAATCTCCCGTACTTGATTAAAGAAATCCTTTGAATGAAAATGTGAACCAAAATTCAGGTGGTAATTTGTTGGTTAAAAAATCTTTTCAAAATAGCATTTGCTTTTTTATTTTTGTATATTGTTCTAGTTAGCTTAACTGAAATATCACCTTGAGGTAATCGACTAAAGTCGGGCATATTAGCGCCTTTCTTTATGCCTTATCCCATATGGGACTCAACCTGCCGTCTTAGCTCTTTAAAATGTCAATAACACTTTTTTATCATTGTTTTCTTAACAAGACAACCTTTTTTTCACTTACATCGTTAAGGCAACTTTAAGCTTCCAACGAAGCGAACGTTAAGAAGTCACGCAATTTTACGCCCGTATCTCCGTCATTTTTTTAAGCAATCAAATTACTATACTGTCCCTTTTTTCTTACATTTTCATGAAGGAATGACTTTAAATTTGTTATGGCGGATTTTGGCCTGGAGGCTTTTATCTTCGATGGATTTTGTTCTATGGGTGATTTTGCCCTGATACCCATATAATAAATAGATACACACACAAACACATGGACACATACTTTATTTTAAGCGGTATAGTATCAGCGATTCAAAAAGTTTATATATACGTTAGCTATTTAACCCATTAAGTCCCAATGCTCCCATTTGGGAACATAAGTAATTTCATCTTCGTCTGCTTTTTTCAATGACTTTGAATATAAATCGTCTGCTTTTTTTTTAGATATCGTCTGATTTCTATGGTACTTAATGGGTTAAGGAGATACCTCTGCTTAACTAGTTAGATTAGATTAGGTGAAACACAATTTTTATCACACTTCATTACACAATCGGCCAAACAAATTTGTCTCGCATGCAAAAAAACATTCATTCATTTCACCTAATTTTTAATGCTAAAACAAAACAGTCTAGATATTTTTCATTTAAAAGTGTTCACTCAAAATCATTTAAATCACAAAAACAAGGTATATTTTCGCTAATGAGATAAAGGAGAAAAATTCAGCTTTTCTTCAGAGATTTAATATAATTCAAAATAACGCAATTCCTACTCCCGTAAACTACACTTTCTTAATCCCTATAGTATTTTTCCATCTTAGTAAGAATAGAGCTTTTGTGTCGGGGCATAAATTCTTTAATTAAACTAATTTTTATTAGAATTGATTAAAATATTCTTTAATAGATTGAGTAATTATGTAGGAAGGGGTCTCCTCCTACCCCTGCTTTTCCTCCATCTTTAATATTCTATAAAATGAAGGGGAATTTTTTAGAAAAAAAATCTTAAACGGTTACGCATAAAATTTTTTTTAATTTAAAAACTTCTGATACAAGAAAGTTTTTAAATTTGAGGAATAAATATTCCTTTGAAAAATAAAGTGATTTTTTTGTGTTTCAAAATAGAGATAGAATAATTCAATAAATAAAATAATATGTATAATTTTTCATTCTTGTCTTTCTTTTTCAGATATAGGAGAGTTATTAGGTAAATGAATTTGTTTTTATAGTTACGCTTGCTTATACTCATACAATTATTTACGTATTTTTTGTATTTATTATTTTTTAGTTTCTTACTGTAGTTATTTAGGTTTCGGCCAATAGTTATGTATATGCTTTTTATTTAGTGGGTGACTTTCATAACTCGCTGGTTAGAACTTTTGTTAAAGCAGCCAAAGCATATTTTTTACCGCTTGATCAAATATATTTATTCTCTCAGATAAAGACAAAATTTGAATCACTTTGTAAAAATAATATGTTTTAAAATGTGGCTTAATTAAAAAAAAAATTTTTATGTGATATTTTTAACTAAAAACAGTTACAGTTTCTTCGCTTTAATTAGAAGTGTTAGAAATAAATATCCAAAATTTAGATTATAGATTATATAGAATTATCCTAACTCTACACAAATAGCATTAACCCAAAGTGTAGATGCAAGCGGAAAACGAACTAAATCGTTTTTTCAGATATCCACTCTCGTCCTTTCGTGTTCTTAAACATTTCACGTTTGATCTTTTGACAAATTTCTAGCATTTTTGTGTCATTGCTAGGAATTTAGCGTTCGACCAAGTATTTAACTCATAAATATAAAGCACAAACAAAGGTTCTTCCCAACCCATATACTTTTAACTCTCTCGAAGACTCTCTATCTTCCCCATCTTTGTTACAGTTTACGCTCACTAGAAGTTTTATACAAAAAAGCTGTATCAGTTGTCTCCAAAGCAAAAAAGTTTTCCCACACAAAGGATTTATTTTTGAGGCATAGTCTGCTGAATTGAGAAGATATCTATTCTCAAAAAGTTGGTATGTTTCTCTTATCAAATCTGAACTGCTCTCATAAACACTTCCAAAATCTGATTACATATACATCCAAACCACATTACCCTTTCAGCAACGTATATAATTTAGAGAAACCTTTCCATAGACTTGCTTCATCAAATTTGTCAATAAGATATAAAGTAGTTGTTTTTTACGAAACGTATCGAATGTTGTTAGGAGAAAGTCGTTCATAAGTTTGAAAAAGTTTCAAAATATTTTTCTCTCTCTAAATATGCTCAGTGAAGTATATGCACTATGAAAGACTGCTTTGAAAAATAATTTTTTTATCTTATCATTTTCTGTGTAAATGTTTGTAATTGTTTTCTTCAGCGGTTTGCATAAACCTTTGGATTTACACAAACTTTAACTTTTTTTTTTTATAATAATGTAATATGAGTTTTCCTACTTTTTAATTATTATCATTCTATATTGTGACATTGAATTTAATAAAGTTCTTCTTCTTCTTCTTCTTCTTGTTCTTCTTCTCAATGTAATGACTAGTTATATAAATGGCTAGGCATTTCATACCTTTTTGCGTTTCTAAACAAAATACGCTTGGTAACATTACATTTTTGAAAATCAAATTGACTCATCTCAAATATTTTCAAACTTTATTTTTGTTTAGATTGGGATTTGATTACAAGTGAGAAGATAATTTGATATTTATTTTAATTAAACGCGCAAATTAAAAAAATATTTTAATGCCATTTTAGATGTTATTGGAATTGGTGTTCTATGTTATGGTAACGCATTTTTAAAAATGGTTTTCTTTTCACAAAGCCATCAACTTTATAAAAATTATAAATTTGTAACCACAAACCAAAAAGGAATTGTACATCCATCATATTATGACGCTAACGTGTGAAAGGTATATGAATGCGGTATCCTTTAAATTTTAGCTTAAACATATAAGATCAAATTTTCAAATCAATCAAATTAAAGATAAGCACACATTTTCTGGAATCGACAGCATAATTCTCGATTTACACATTTTCAAAAGTGAGTTCCACTGGGAAACTCAGATGCTAAAAATTTTGGTACGAAGTAAATTTGACTGTTCGAATGATTAAGTTACATATTTTGCAGTCCATGGTGTAAAAAACGCCCGAGAGTCACTCTTTGTAACTTTAGTAATGAAAGAGTGTATACGTCATCATGACAAGTTTGCCTTTTATTTCATCAAAGCCAGAGGCAAAAATTTAAGCATACTTTTTATAAAACCGTTTTGAACTATATATCAACCATAATTAAATTGATAAATTTGATCTGATTGGTTCGAACTAAAAGCGAAAGTACATATAATTCAATAATTTGCAATTAAGGTTATTGTTCAGGGAATGCCCTACTTTACACACACACACACACACACACACACACACACACACACACACACACACACACACACACACACACACACACACACACACACACACACACACACACACACACACACACACACACACACACACACACACACACACACACACACACACACACACACACACACACACACACACACACACACACACACACACACACACACACACACACACACACACACACACACACACACACACACACACACACACACACACACACACACACACACACACACACACACACACACACACACACACACACACACACACACACACACACACACACACACACACACACACACACACACACACACACACACACACACACACACACACACACACACACACACACACACACACACACACACACACACACACACACACACACACACACACACACACACACACACACACACACACACACACACACACACACACACACACACACACACACACACACACACACACACACACACACACACACACACACACACACACACACACACACACACACACACACACACACACACACACACACACACACACACACACACACACACACACACACACACACACACACACACACACACACACACACACACACACACACACACACACACACACACACACACACACACACACACACACACACACACAAAATAGTTTGGAAACGGTCGACTACAATGTGAACATTATTCTTTGATATGAAGCTTTGAAATAATACTATTCTATTTGAATAACAATTTGTCAACTTAATTATATATTATTTATAGGACTATACAAAGTTTACAAAAATGTTAAATCTGGATACGGTAAGTTTACTTCAAGTATTTGTAACAAATTTTCAAAAAAACTTTTTCACATATGGCCGAATCAAAGCTGTAGGATATAGTATATACACAAATTGGCAAGTTTCTCTTACAAAGATAGTATTAGTAATGCATTATAACTAAATATAGAAATTAAACAAAATATATACATATATAAAAATATGCTAAAAGCCCGCAACCACAAATTTTTGAACTCAAGGACACGAGAGGCCGTAAATTTTTATACTATTTTTATGACGTATTGTCTGAAACCTTGTAGCACTCTAACTTTTTTTCAAAGTTGAATTACTTTAAGATTAAAAAAGATTTTTAGATGGAATAAAATGTTAATCTACCTCATTTCGTTAGTACTTTCACATGGTGTAGGTGAAATGACATGAACTTGAGTTCATTGACCCGGATCAGAACTCAAAATTTGACCTTACATTTTTTCTCAAGAGATGTTAAAATAATTTTTTAAAATTTATTCATAGGATTAAAGTACACTTATAACTAATATATTTTCTGAAAAAATAATTAAAAAAAATTTTTTTTCAAAAAAAAGTTGACATTTTTGACTGAATTTTTTTTATCAAAATAAATTTTTTTTCCATAAATCGTGTCACGATTCTCATTCATCTCTTTTCGCACCGTGCCTCCTTCCAAAATATGACTTCTATTATACGTTCGCTTGCTGTATAAAGCATATACCGGCATATTTACATACTACATCTCGCAACTACATTTCCTCAGAACAAAGGAACAAAATTTCTAGAATCGAGAAGAAACTAACTTTGTAATCTAGCTTGCTCTTTGGTTTACATGCATGTTTCCTATATGCATGATTTGATATAAATGAGTATAGAGACTAGATTTATCTTTCAATTGTAAAAGTAACGGCAGGCAAAGATATATTTAAAAAGAATAAATATTTTTTGATTTTTTAAAGAATATTTTTCGATAGGTAAGAACTTTTCCAACATCGTCTCCCCGAATTAGGTATATCAAATCTTAGATATAACAAGATATGAACAGAAAGTTAAACGAAAATTTGTATATGGAATAGAAACCATCGTAGTATTGCACAATACTTGTATTTCTGTTGAATATATGTGAAGTCATAATTTTGAGCCTCTTTGAAAGGCCTGAAAAATCGAAAATTTAAAATCTAATCTGCTAGAATTTTATACGCTGATTCCAAATATGTAATTTGTTTGAAATGAATCGAATGACTTCTATATTTTTTCCCTGACAAAGTTGGAATTTTT
Organism: Nectonema munidae; assembly: GCA_030549495.1. Classification (NCBI taxonomy): domain Eukaryota; kingdom Metazoa; phylum Nematomorpha; class Nectonematoida; family Nectonematidae; genus Nectonema; species Nectonema munidae. The sequence goes on along the minus strand of JAUIRK010001047.1, from coordinate 1,157,387 downwards.
GTCATTTTATCAAGTTCAGAGGCAAAAAAGAGTAAAATTCAAACTTAAAATATTTATACATTTTCGTAATCAGCATAAAATTTCCTTTAAAATGAAATGTTAAAAGTATATATTTTTATTTTTAATCTATAAGTGTACTTTCAAACATTGATACTTTAATTTTGTTGTCTGCGGCAATTTAGTAATACAGATTTACTCTTACGCAAATTTATGTGATAACTTGACCCTTCTAAAACTATGGGGTATAGAAAATAAAATACCTTTGCAGTTAATGTAATATTTTTATGCTTATAGGCTTAATTAAGTTACTTTTAACACTCTTCTAATTCTTTTCAATAGTTATTACTTCCTTTCAAAAACGTAATAATTTTTACGCCGTAATCTCCCCATTGTTATTACATCATCAAATCATGGACGGAGCATCAAAAAGAGTATCAAATCGAATGATCCACAAGAAATTACAGCCGAAGAATAAGCATGTGTTTCATTTAATTGAGCAACGTTTCGAAAAATAATCTCTAAGAATAATGAGATGCTTGTCTCACACTTCAAAACTCTTAAACTACTTTTTACAGGTATATCATAAAATGGGAGAGATAAGTTTTTGAACTTAAATGAAATTAGTTTAAATCTTTTTCTTAACCATGAAAGAAAATTGTTGAAAACAAAGTGCAAAACCTTTATACCTACAATGAATACGCGGTCTTTGATTTTGAGATTGATGTAAAGAAACTTAAGATCGATATAAAAATTCTTACTTGTATAGTTGAACTTCTATTAGACTTCTTTTATTTCAAACTTGGTTCGTTCTATACAAAAAATAATATCTTTTCGCCTCGAGACACTGGAATTTTTGAAACTGTCATAAATGATAGATGAGTTTTTCAAAATATTAAAGAATTGTTAACATTTTACAAATCATTGCTTATATCCATACAACAATTAGTTTATAGAAAATCATAAATATCATTTTTAGTTAAATTGTTATCATAATAAATTTTAATTAAGAAAAATCGTATAAAAAAGCCAAAAATTCAAACTTTTAACTTTTGTATAACCTGATTTATTAATATTATCAATAAACTACAAATTAGTTAAAAGTTAGTAGTTAAACTAAACAAAGAAAATTAATTCAGAAATAATAAATTTAATTTAATAAAAGAAATTTTGAAAATAAACAATTTATTATTCTTGAATCTAAAATAAGTAAAATAATTGAAAAGCGATGATTATTATTATCAATAATAATAATTACTTGTTTCAATCAAAATTTTATTCTATAAAATTGTAGATTATGAAACAGATAATATGAAGAAAGAGTTACCTGTCTGTCCAAATTACTGCGATCTTCTCATCTGATATTGAATATTTAACAAGCAAACAAATCAACTGTCTTCTTTCAATATTGTTCTCTTATTTCTCTACCATATGCTACATACATCATCTATTTATAAACTTTATAAAGTGTTTTTTGTTTCTACTATTGATTCTCATTGAATATTTCATTGTTTTTCATAATGTCTGCTCTAATATATCGTTGAAATTCAAGGGTTTCTGTAGCGGATTTTTCCCCATATTTCAATAATTTGTTCCCTTTTTTTTTTTACTATTTTGAACATACAAAAAAACTTGTTTTTTCGTTCAAAAATAAAATAATTATTAAAAAAAATTATTGTATATAATGTCCATTTTAAAGCTTGTGTAACAGTATGCTAAAAATTAAGCAAACTAATTTTTGTCATTTTATAAATTTATAATTACCTGAGTTCAAAATGCTTTTTTAAATTTTGTGTAAAAGAATTAGTATTACAGAAGTAAATCAATGAAAATAAAATAATATGATAAAAGTCAGAACATAATTTTTTTAATTTTCTCAATTGTCTATTTCCTATAGTGATATTAATACATTATTGCACAAGTATAAACTTTGTTATACAGTTACATTTAGTATCAACAAATTTCAGAAAAAATTTAGAGTTTATAGATAAAATAAAAAATATACAAATTTCATCAATTTTCGAAAATCAGGTTTTAACAATTGAATAAGATACCCTTTTCATATTTTGATAAAAATATATTGATAATTCGATCTGAATAAAAAGGTAAACTAATTTTTTTAAATGTCTATTTCATATAGTGATATTGATATATTATTGTCACATTTTACATCTGTTATAAAGTTCTGTTTAATATCAAAAAATTTAAAAAATATTTGAAAATTTTTCCAAATAGACATAATATAAAATGTACAAATTTCACTTATTTTGGAAAATGGAGTTTTAAACAATTGAATAAAACATAAGGTACTGGGGTAGTTATTCTTCAGGAGATCCCAAAGTTTTAAAACTACAATATAACATAGTCTCTGAGTTTCAACTTAATTGCAAATGTAGTTATAAACAATATTCAATGTTGAAACTAGCATTGAATGAGACGCAGAATAACTTTTTTATAAAAAATTGATATTTATCAAAAAATGGTTCGCATATTCAACTTCAGTATAAGATTTGCAACATTTTGATGTATCGCGCGCCTTATTAATACGTCATTTGAGGGAATTAGCCTGATCAAAACCCTTTAATGTGTGTGTGTGCTAAACGCCATAGTAACAAGTCGCTTAAAGGGTAGACAAATCCAAGATGTAATCTTCAAATACGCATGCATCGATTATAACACTGGTCAACAAATTTTTATTTTTTTTCTTTGGCAGACCATCTAGGAGTGTTTTCTGGGGTTTTGAAGGTCGCTGATTACGAATATAACATTGGTTTTGTCTGATTGGCTCTAGTTTAGAAGATACTGATAGCCTCAAATAAGCCTAAACTGCTAAAATTCTCCCTGAAATACTTCAATATAGAAGCAGTAAATAATAATATCAGAAAATACATAATAATTATTATGTATGTAGTGTTTTTAAAACAGTATTTAAGAATTTTCTTTTTAATTCTTTTCCTTTTTTATTCCAGAGTTGAAAATGAGTTCCAGAGAGAAAATGAGTTCTTCTAAAAGACGTTGTAGATATGAACCGGATGTCTTTTGTTACATCTGTGGACAGTATATGATGGCACAACAAAAGAGGAATATTACAGACTTTGTCAAGAGGGCGTACAAAGCATACTTCGATATAAAACTAGGTGACCAAGATAAGTCTTGGGCCCCACATATGGTGTGCAAAACCTGTGTAGAAAGTCTCCGCGGTTGGACCAATGGTAAGCTGAAGTTGAAGTTTGCTGTACCAATGGTGTGGAGAGAGCCCAAGAATCATTTTGATGACTGCTACTTCTGTATCAATGATATGACGGGGTTTAACAAGCACAAGAAAGCAAATTGGCAGTATCCGAGCCTGGATTCTGCTATCCGTCCTGTTGCGCACTCTGAGGATCTACCTGTGCCTGTTTTCACCAGTCTGCCTGAAATCGATGAAACCGAAGAGATTCCAGCTGATCTTTCAATATCAAGTGGTGATAGCTGTAGTGACTATGAAGAACCCTCAAATGGCCCTCAGCTTTTCAATCAATCTGAACTTAATGACCTAGTGCGAGACCTTTGTTTGTCGAAGGAGCAGTCTGAAGTTCTTGCATCACGACTCCAAGAGAAAAACATTCTTGATTCTGGCACAAAAGTAACATACTATAGGACAAGGGAAGGCAGCTTGCTTCGTTTCTTTTCTAAAGAAGATGACCTGGTCTTTTGTAATGACGTTTCTGCACTTCTTAACTGCATGGGGATCTCGTCATATGACCCAGCAGATTGGCGTCTCTTTATAGATAGCTCGAAATCAAGTCTAAAAGTTGTACTTTTGCATAATGGCAATAAGTTTGCTCCTGTACCAATTGGCCATTCTACCAAGATGAAAGAAGAGTATGATGGTATCCAATTTGTTCTTGAAAAACTAAATTACAACACTCATAAATGGCTGATTTGTGTGGACTTGAAAATGGTGAATTTTCTGCTTGGTCAGCAAAGTGGGTACACAAAGTATCCCTGCTTTCTTTGTTTGTGGGATAGCAGAGCAAGAAACCAGCACTGGAGAAGGGAGAACTGGCCAGAACGAGAAAGTCTCGAAGTCGGCACAGCCAACGTCATCAATGAGCCTTTGGTACCCAGGGATAGAATCATCTTCCCTCCATTGCACATAAAACTAGAGCTCATGAAGCAGTTTGTTAAGGCGTTGAACAAAGATGGGGATTGCTTCAAGTACATATGCAGGCAATTTCCAGGTCTTTCCATCGAAAAAGCTAAAGGTGGCATCTTCGATGGACCTCAGATTCGAACGCTCATGAGGGATTCTGACTTCACTAATCATATGAACAGGGTTGAGTTAAATGCTTGGGTGTCCTTCACAGATGTAGTGACAAACTTTTTGGGAAATCACAAAGCTGATAATTACAAGCAATTGGTCCGTAAGATGCTTACTGCATACGAAAAACTAGGGGCAAATGTGAGCATTAAAGTTCATTTCTTGTTTAGCCACCTCGACAGATTTCCTGGTAATCTTGGTGATTACAGTGAGGAGCAAGGAGAGAGATTCCATCAAGACATCAAAACAATGGAAGAGAGGTATCAAGGCAAATGGGATGAGCACATGATGGCAGACTACTGCTGGAACCTTTTGAGAGACTGTCCGAAAGTTGCTCACAAGCGAAAATCGTATAAACGTCAATTTCACTTTTGTGAATAAAATATTGTTTTGTGTGTTCATTGTAACTAAGAATCTAGTGTATAATAAATGCTTTGCATTAAAATTCAGTAAATTTTTAGCAAATTTTTTGTATATTCTCGAAATCTATGAAAAGTGTTCAGTTATTATAGGATAAATGAAATGATGTTATATCTAACTTAACTTGTTAGATTGAGATTTTACACTGTCTTTGTGGTTTTAGATTATCATAAAAATCAATATCTGACATTTTTGCACTATTTAGCCGTTTTTTGTACGTTTAGTTATGGTCGCGAATGGGTGATTTCAGACGAACGACCCCCCTGTGATATCTCCAAAACTAGAGCCAACTTGAAAAAACAAATGTCAGATTCGGATTCAGCGCCCTTGAAAACCCCAGAAACCAGTCTCACTTTGCCTGCCAAAAATATTGTGTTGACCAGTGTAATAAATCAATATATACGCGTGGTAAACACGCAACAATGTTAAGTGTGGTGTAAACGAACGATTTAATTCGAGAGCCTTTGACCATTGAAAAAAATCAAAATCAAAAAATTTTGCGATGAAGCAACCTGACGGAAACTGAACAAAAATATGGCTTCTTATAAATACGATTATATAAATGCTGGTTAATATTGTTAATATACTGATTTTCATCTAGATCAAAAAATTTGGCCGATAGTAAACAAAAATCAATATCTCAAAAACGTGATTATTTTTTCAAACCTGTGAAAGATCATTGGTACCCCCGTGATTATAGGTCCTGTGAAAGATCATTGGTACTGTGCTTGTATGTCCTGTTAAAGATAATTGGAACCTCCGTGATTCTAGGTCCTGTTAAAGATCATTGGTACCCCAGTAATTCTAGGTTCTGTTAAAGATCATTTGTATCCCTGTGATTCAAGGTCCTGCGAAATATAATTGGTAGGCCCTTGATTCTAAAACTTTTTTCTAAAACAAAAAAAACAAAGGTCTTCTCAAAGATCATTGGTACCGTGATTATAAATTCTTCGAGGAACTCGTAAAGATCATTAGTATCCATAAAGATCATTGGTATACTCAGTGGATCCCAAACTTTTTGAGCTTGTTACCCAATTTAACATGCCTAAAAAGCATGTTACCCCTTTCCAAAAAATGTTGTCAAATGAGTAAATGAAAACACGAAGGAATCAGCATCTTGGTTTTGGAATTCGATTTTAAGGCTTCATTGAATTGCAACGTGATCCATTCCTCCTTTGTAGGGAAATTGTCATCATCAATGGCCTCAACAGGTACAGAGAAGGGATGAACGATCCACTGAAGACTGGGTGTTTTTGGTGAATATCTGGGAAGAAATGATGAATGCTTGTTACAAGCTCCTTCATTGTTGATGATCTGTAGATGTGATCCAGTATCCTGACTATTTTACTTCTATCACTTCTTTCTCCAAGCGCAGAATCCAGAAATTCAGTTTCCCCAGAAATGCGGTCATAGTTTGATGGGCATCAATGACAGTCGTGTTTCGACCCCGGAGTAGCAGATTCACACCATTCAACTCCCCAAATATGTTAGCCTTATTTTGGAAGAATGTAGCTAGATCTTAACGGACTCCTTATCAGTGAACTTGGTAGCAAGGGGCGATCTTTTTTGTTCAAGGAATTCTTGAATAACTTTTCGGAGCTCAACGATTTAATGTACAACATTTCTTCGTGACAACCAGCGAACATTGGTGAGCAGAACTTGATACCGCTCTTCCATTTCTTTGCACAGCTCCTTGAATATGTGCGAATTCACATCCCTGTACTTGATGAAGTTGACTATTTTCAAAACATCTTCGAACACTAACTTCAGAGTACCAGGCAGTCTTTTCAATCCAAGAGAGTAGCGATGAATGATGCAATGATCGACAGTAATTTCGGAATTCACATTTTGTATGAGGCCCCGTAATCCACGAAAAAAATCATAATCGAAGGTACTCCATCGACGGAGACCTGGATTTAAAGGAAATGTGATTATAGATTGTGTCCGTTGTTCAGAAGGAGAAAAAACGTTCACTACCTGTTGAACGTTGTTCCAATCCAATCCATTCTTCGTAAAGAAACTGTCAATAAGATTGAAGACATCTTCTCCCTTGGTAGTTGTCAGCAGATCCTCGCATAGTAGCAACTCTTCCTTGATCTTATCCTGGTGGACGTAACGTGCGAATCCTAGAAAAATGGCACAACTGAATACGTAACACGATTCATCAAGTTTCAAGGAGAATTTGCTATATGAGCTTTCCTTGATCTCTGCTATAACTTGGGACACGACATCTGATGCCATGTCATCGACTAGTTTGGGAATTGTGTTGTTTGATAGAGGTATGCGACTCAGTTTTTTCGCCTGATCCCCCTCACAAACCTTGCTTACCATCTCGTTTGTACAAGGCATAATCACATTCTCTGCAATGGTGTGGCATTTCTGTCGTTCAGCAACCTTATATGCAACCAATGCCGCAGCTTCAAGATTTGGGTATGCATTCCTTTTGAACCAAATCGGATATTTTTCAATGCTACAGCCCGGCACTGAAAATAAGCCAGCGAATGACACTTGTGGAGATGAGCTGAGAGTTTTGATGGCTTGACGTTATCATTTGTTAGCACTTTGTGACAAACCACACAGTGTGGCCGATCTTCCCCACCAGAAGGTAAATTCACAAAGCCATGACGAAGAAAAGCGTCAGTGTAGGTACGCTTTTTGGACATTTTATTGTTTAATCTGCATAAAAAGAAATAAAAAAGTTTGAACACTGAGAATTTGAAATTATTATAGGTTTAGTATTCAGCACTACATATTCTAACGCAGTCAATGAATTTCTTTGCAAAAATATTTCTATACCCTAAAGGGGCCCATTTTTACATTAGTTTACTTTCTCTGATATACCTAAATTTTTATTTTATTTAGAAAGTGCTACATCATCAACAACAACAACAACAATTGACCCTTGAAGAAATACCGGAATTTTTCGTCATTGTACTATAATTCTTTTTTGCGTGATTAATAAATATTTTTAAAGTGTAATTATGTATTTTTTTTTATCAATGATGATGATTTATGTGAAAGATTATGATGATGAAACGAACCATCTGTAGCAATGAAAGAAAAATGGACTCTTGCCTATAAACTTTGGATCAATGTCTTTGGTGGAAGAATTTTATGCTTATTCAGAATGTATAAATAAAATTATTACAAAGCGAAAAAGATGAATATTTTGGTACAATCTTTTCTCAGTGATAATGAAGTCAGAATATCTTTGTCATACCTGAATATATTTCTAAATGACCATACTTACTTTGCATAAAAAACTCCCTCCAAAATAATTTTTAAATGTATCATTCGTTTTGTTTAGGAAATCTTCATAAGAATTTGAAAATATTAAAAAATAAAAAATTTTATAGATGGCGTTAAATAATTTTCTGAAAACAAAAAATAAAGGAATAGAGTAATACGGAAAAGTGAAAAACTTTTCAATTATGTTTCTTATTGTATTTTATTTCAATGAAATGTTTTAACAATTGAATTTTTCTGATAAATAAAATGAGGCCCATCCGAGATATAAAATTTAATTATAAAAGTTCCTGCATTCAATGGTCGTCTTGGTTTTAAAAAGAGCCCTTTATTATTCTGAAAACATTCTTGATAAAAAAGAGATTGTAGAAAACTATCCAAGAAATGGAACTCTTGTAATGAGAACAAAGGAAGTTGTGTAAAATGCAAAAGTAGTTGTTAATCTCATCGTTATAAAACGAGAATATGACATTGATGGAAAATTCCAAATTCCTCATCACTAAAGCATAAAGATGACTAGACTTTCAAAATTCGATTGAAGTTCTGCTTGGTAGAGGAGACATAACAAAGTTGTGAAAATAATGAACAAAATATTTTTTAGATTAACGAAAACGATAACGGAGAGTATTTTGAAGGCTCGTATTCGTTAGTTATCATTAATCGACTATGTCTTGTACTTCATAAGCAACTTGAGTTTTTATTGAGTTCTTTTAGAAAAATAAAAAATGACATCTTGTGTATTCTCACTACACAAAATATAATAATAATAGGTCGCGTAAGTCCTATAATTCAATATCCCTCAATATTATAATAGTTTTACTGCGTTGGTAAATCAAGTGAGAAGAGGAAAATTAGGACGGATATATTTGGAAAACTTTGTGTTATGTGAGCAGTAATACAAAAAATTAAATTTATTATAAATTTGTTTTAGAACACAATACATATAACACAATGCACTATGATCGAAGCATAACAATTTTGAAAAGATGAAAAAGATAGCAGTGGTAATATATTTACTTATCAGAAAGCTTTATTGTTTTATATATATTATAAGCTTTATTGGCGTGAGTAGGGTTGGTTAGATCCTGGATTCGATAACTCAATGTCTTTGGTTCGATTCCGCATCAAGCTTGCTTTCCTCATAGTTCGATACAAGCGGCGCAATTGTGCCTTCTCGATGAAAACACCCCGGGGTACCTTTACCTTATTCAGAATGAAAATAACGGAGGAAGTTCATTCTGAAAAGAACAATTTTTTTTATTGGTGATTGATAAATTTCTTATTTTTAGTTGTGATAATTTCACCCATTTATTTTATTCTTTTTATGGTTCTAATTTAAATTATGCTATAATAATAAAAAAACTTTACTTTTTTTGGAAAAATTATTTATGGTAGCTATGAATAAACTGATTTTAAATGTTTTTTAATTGTTTTCTAAAAAATTTTTGCTTAAACTTCCCCTAATCACAATATAAATAACTGGAAATATAGGATTTGAAAAAACGAAAATGTGACAATTTTTTTTAATTGGGAGATGCATGTTTTGACATGTTGTAAAAGATATTCTTCTCTGTATAGGTGGTGTTTTGTCGTTAACGAATCAGGGTATAGATTTAATTTAAAAGCAAAAACTTACCAAAAAATTTTTCTAAAAATAAATTAACATTGAAAAAGTGATATTTATAATGATAGACAAGTATTTTTATTATTTTTACACTAAAAGTGTTATTTAAATATAAGTAGATCTAATAATAAAAAAATAAAAACTAAACATAACTTACAAGCAACTAAACAAAAAAATCATTTTCACTGCTTTCATGTGTCTTGGAGAAAATTAAAGGTTACCTCCACTCCATGAAAGAAAGAGCAAAAGGAGGCCCGTCACAACAAAAGGATGAGACAAAAACCTCGCGAGTACTAAAATGAAATTAAGATAATAATCGCTTATTTTCCCCGCCTATCTCCATCTCTTACTTCCGATCATGCTTTTTCTTTTCTTTTGTTGGCCTAGATCAATCAAATTATTTAGAGTGGTCCAAAACGAACTTGTCATGATAACAGAAGTTTAAAAGAACATTAAATTTCGTATTTTCACAATTAAAAGTTTCTTTCTTTTATATGTCAAAACATGTTCTATTCATTTTATAAAAACCATTTCAAAGAGCTAAAAAATTTAACTTCTAAAACTTGTCGGAAACTTAAAGTTGAGGAAAAATTCTCATATAACCATTTTCATTTATTTAATTTTTGTAAAAGAGATCAACAATTTATTTTCTTATTTTCATACCTTTGAAATTAAGAAATTATTTAAATATTAAGTTTAAAAACAGTTCATACCCCTTCTCGCTATTCTTAGGTTATTTCTCTTCATCGTAGAAGAATTTGCGCAATGCAGAAGTTTCGCAATCTCTTGTTCACTTTATTATGCCTAAAAACACCAAGAGAACATTTACGCTTAACATATGTGCTCTGCATTCATAACTTGTATGTGTATGACATTGATGGATTTAGCCAGGTCCTCAAATTCTTATTTTTTTTCTAAGTTGTTGCTTTTTTCATATAGACAATATGAGACCTAAAACTACGAGCTCCTTCCTAATATTTTTACTAAATTCATTACTCGTGTATATGCAAATGTTATCATTCATGTCAACGAGATCATAAATGGAGATACATTTCATCACACCACTTTGCAGCTCTACCTTTTATTCACATCGTTATAAACATCATCATCATCATGCCTCTTTTTATTTTTTTGCTTACACTTTTTCTCCAGGTTGGGGGGTCAGCGGCCATGATCCCAAGTCTCCTTTTCATCATTTCTTGGGCATCGCTTTTTTCTACATTCTGTATTTCAATTTTTGAGAGATTTATCTCTTCTTTTTTATCGTGAAGTAGTCAAAATTTCAAAAAATTAAAAATAGTATATGTCAAAGTAATATAATATAACAAGTAAAAAATAAAAATTTTAAAAAGTTGAAGAAAATAAAATTGCAAAAAGACAAAATAGAATTGCAAAAGGACCAAATAGAACTAAAAATGGTATATATATACCTACGTATGCACGCATATAGAGATAACAACTTTTTTCGCGACAGATTTCAATGTCAATTTAATTTTTTTCAAATATTAAAATTAATTAAATATATTTTAATGTAGAGTTGTGAAAATAAGATCTTTTCATTAACATTATCGAATATTAACGATAATGATAACGAACAAAATATTTTTTAGATCGTAAACATAACGGAGAGTATTTTGAAGGCGTGTCCGTTAATTATCATTAATCGACTATGTCTTGTACTAAATAAAAAATGACATCTTGTGTATTCTCACTACAAAAATATAATAATAGGTCGCGTAAATCCTATAATTCAATATCCCTCAATATTATAATAATTTTACTGCGTTGGTAAATCAAGTGAGAAGAGGGAAATTAGGACGGATATATTTGGAAAACTTTGTGTTATGTGAGCAGTAATACTAAAAATGAATTTCATTATAAATTTGTTTTAGAACTTGATTTTTCAAATTTTTTATTTTCTTACCAAAAAATTTTATATATAAAGTTAGACTTATATGCAGAAAAATACTAATAAGATTTATTTTTTATAGAAATTTTCCTACATAAATATAAAGCATATATTTGTAAATTATTTCACACTTGTGTAGTTGAAAATAGTTAACAAAAGGTAGTGGAATTATAGTAGGGTGGTATGCTTGTTAAAATAATGATAACGAAAACGAAGTGCTTAAAAACAGCAACGATACAACTCCAAGACATATGCGACATCAAAACTTATACTAAACTCTTAGAGTTTTAGAAATGGCGTACCGCTAAAGTAATTTGGCGAATTAAAAAATTGTCAGACTTCTACAGCAGCTGTAAAACGATGTTTTTCAATGCTAAAACAAAGACATTTTGCTATTTTTACGCGAATCTTTTATACAATTCGAAATACGTAGAAAGAGTGTTCTTTGAAAAAAAAGAGTTTTGATGGATTTGAAGTATAAACTCTAATATCTTTTATTACACAATGTTTTCTTAACGTACGTAGTAAAAATATTTTAAAAAAAGTGTAAGATATCGTAGATGCATACACATTACAAAGAATGATGAACAAGCATATTCATAAAAATAAAATAATATGTGTATGTATGTGATATCAAGCCGCTCTCACGATTATTGATACATAGTGCTATTCGAACTCTTAATCGCTAGATTCAAGAGAACGGTTATTCAACTATTTGCGGAAGTGATGTTCTGTATGTCTGTGGCAAGGAGAAAGGAGACTGAATTCAGGAATTCAAGATCTCCTGTATACAGAGCCGATGCGCTTCATGTACCCAGAGACATATTCTTTGATACGGAGAAAGTGACGGGAATTGAGGAACAATTTGGACACACTTTTGCACCTCTGCAGCTCCTTTGAAATAATGGCGTGTGTGATCTAAAGAGAAAAATGAAGATGAAACACTCACACGAATTCGACATTTCATATGTGCGCCCTATTAGAGTCCCACAAAAAAAGAAAGAATATTGGCGCTCGTTCAAATAGTGCATATAAACATTTGAAACTAAAATTAAACACTCTGCGCTTTATCCTTGAGATGTTAAGTATGTGGGTTTAAGGTAAATGTTATTACATTTTGAATTTTTGGTGAAAACGGATTTATTTTTGTTCAATCAATGAATAAATTTCCAGATACAACAAACAGTCTGTTATAATTTAATAAACAATTATAGGAAACTGATCCATAAGTTCTACATCTAATGACAAAGAGGGTTTAAAATCTTTAATTTTAGTAACCTCGCGGTATTGAAGCCAAGTATCTAGCCAACCTTACTAACGCAGGATAAAGATGAGAGCAAGTTGTGAAAAGAAGGCAGTGACTATGATATCATTATGACGTATGTATATATTTTTTTAGTGTTTTTAGGATTAATCCATCTATATTATCTACAGCGTGTGTCAAAAAATAAGACCTCTTAAAGACGATTAAGTTTTAGAAATAAATGTTTCTTGTGCTGCCCCTCATATCATTTTATTTGAATAAACAAAATTCCTAATTTAAAAGTGGGAGAAAGTCTAAACTACAGCGTGTCATATTAATACCTAGAAGAATGTTAAAAGCAAATTATTTATCTTAAAAAAATGCACCACCATTTACTTGAATACCTTTTAACAATCTCTTTCTAGAAAATCTTTCCATAAGTTCATCAATACTCTGAAATCTGTGCTCTCCATAAACCAAATCACTGAAACTTTGCCAAACGAAATAAAGCACTGGGTTTAAATCTGGTGAGTTTGGTGGCCAAAATTCTGAGGTAATAAGTTCTGGTACATTTTCATTTAAAAATTGAATAGTAGTCCCTCATTCATAATGTTTTCTACGATCTTTTTCTTGGGTAATTTTCTTTCAATCGAAAGTGCTGAAATAATACTTTATCATTTTGAATAAGTATGTCATAATGATCTAGTCCAGTGGTTCCAATCTTTTTCTTCCCAACGCCCCCTTAATTGAAATTTACTTCAAAAAGTGGAAAAATAAAATACTATTTTGTATAAAAAAGTAAACAAAAACCAGGTTGAATACTTTTTATATGAAATAAATTCAAAAAATATAAACAATAAATTTTTTTGAAAATTCAATGGCTTCCTTGCGGATGGTGATTTTTCATTATTTCACTGAAATTAGGCTGTATATTTGTAGGTTTAAGTCTTAAGTCGCCTGTTTCATCTATTTTAGCTTATTTCTTTCTTTATTTTTCAAATATACCGCAGCACTGAAACCTGTTTCTACAAAGTATGTGGAAGGAAAGGCAGAAAATAAAGTTTTGATTTCTTGCCAAAGGTTTGGGTATAAAAATCGCCTCCCTATCCAGAATTTTTCATATGTTGACAGAGTGAACAAAACCTTTGCTTCAATGTCATTTTGCAAGTCAATCATTTCTACTTGAATATTGTAATTAATTTGTTCGACATCACACTTGAAAGGATCAAAACATCACCCAGCAATTAAGTCTTTAAATCTTTGCTCCATTTCGGATTTTAATAAATTTATGTGATCAAAGTACACTTTTACAGCATCATTATCAATTTCCATTCCTTCTTTGGAAATAGAATTAAGATTAGGAAACTGATGAAAAATCACGACTGCATAAAGTTGAAGCAAATATCTCTAATTTGCTGATGAACCCACCAATAGTTCCTTTAGCCTTTATTAGATTTGAAGATTGAGATTAACGTCATTCAATTTTCCAAAAATATCGGCCAGATAAGCATTATCGTTTTTAATTAAACTTATGTTGTCATCTGTTTCCTTATCCTCATCTTTAAAAAAAATCAAGAATGCTCTCATAAAGTTCAAAAAATCTTTGGAGACAATTTCCTTTTGAGAGCCATCTCACTTCTGTGTGCATTAAAAGAGAGCTAAACTCTTCTTCATTATCCCGACAAAGATTTTGAAAAATCCTATCTTTAGTGAGCTTGTCTCTATTTTATTAACTGTTTTTATAACAATTTGTAAGGATTCAAAAAGGCTTCGTAACATCATTTTCCCAATAGGTTGTCTATGAATCACAGAGTGAATTGTTAAAAGTTCTTGACAAATTCTTTTTAAATGAGCTAAAAAACCTTTGTATCGGAAAAACATTGACTGTACGCTGTCTGTTGCACACGCAAAAATATTTTCAATGGAATGTCTTTTTCAAGAAAAATTTTTTTTACAACTTTAAAATTTGTTGAACCCTTTGTATCACTAACCAAAGAGTTCCCAAATAAAAATTCCTCTGTAAATTCTGAATTTTCATTGATGAATCTCACATATGGAAGCAAAATCGACTGATTGCTGATCATTGTAGATTCATCTACCCGTAAAACAAATTCTTTAAACTTTAACTGGTTACATAATGTAGTTACCACATTTTTTGACATTTCATTAATTCTACCTTCATTGGAGTGTGACTTGAATCTCTATAATTGATCATTTTCATGTTCCAAACACTTATCATTTGGATATGGTATAGAACGAAAATACTAATATTATACATACCATGTACTTCAATGTTGACGACATCAAGGACTAAATTTTTCTATATTCGTCTTACAACTATATTTTTAAGTGGTACTGCAATTTCAAAAATATATTAAAAACTTATATATAAGAAGAAAACGAACACCTTAATGGTTTAGTCATATCATTTCTC
This sequence comes from Nectonema munidae, assembly GCA_030549495.1. Taxonomy (NCBI): domain Eukaryota; kingdom Metazoa; phylum Nematomorpha; class Nectonematoida; family Nectonematidae; genus Nectonema; species Nectonema munidae. The sequence continues at coordinate 1,142,211 of JAUIRK010001047.1, read as the reverse complement.
AATATAAATAAAACGCGTTATCGTGTGGGGTTTGTTTGCGAATGATAGTCAAGAACAGAGCTCAATAGCAAAGGAGAGGATAGACCATTGCGTTTTAGGGCAATCAACCATCTTTTTTTTAATCCACAAATATTTCAATATGTAAATGAAGCGATTATCGCTTGGTGAAAAAATGTTGGTGGCTGTGCGTTTATGCAATGCGGGACGGAGTTGGGGTTTACCATTTTTCTCCTTTCCTGGGTTCAAAAATCACTAAAAAATTTTATGATGAAAAAGCAGGCCCGTCGTCATGGGGGGGGGGGGGGGCACGGGGGGCCGTGTGGCCCCCCCCCCCCCCCCCCCCCCCAAAAAATGGGGCACGAAAAAACGGCACTCAAAACTACTATTACAACAAAGCAATTAAAAAAGTTGGAACAACCATAACAATACATTTGATCAGACATTCTATTGCTTTTTTTTTTAAATTTCGGTTTGATTTTGAATTTCCTCAAGTTTTCAATGGTTTCTTTTTAATTTTCCATTCCATCAATAAAAGAAATGTAAAAAGCATCTAACTCAATTATTTCATTAAGTAATTTGTACAGCATATTTCTTTTTATTTATCACTTTTTTTTGTTTATACGTATCTTTTTGCAAATATATCTTTCTTTCTTTCTATTGCTTTCTTTTTATCTTAGATTTTTATCTTAGAGGGATAAGTCTCTGGGCTGTAAATTTACCAACTTGGGCGCTTAGGGGGGGGGGGGATCTCTGTCTGGCGTCTATCTCGTACACCGTGTAGCAGTGTTACAATGTCTACGCACAGTCCAGCTGTATTGTATTCCTCATTATTCACTGTCTCAGGGCATTTTCACTTTATCAGTTCATGTCACAAAATTTCAAGGTAAGCAAGTTCATTGTTGGCTCGATCAGCACCTTATTATTGACGGATTCATTGAATACAGCAAATTTATGACGTTTTTTAGAAGCTTAAAGACGTTTATTTTCGATATGTCTTTGTCCAAGTTTGTTAAAACTATTCCGATAACATCAGTAGAGTCTGGCTCACCATCAGATCTTGGAAAGATTAATGAAAAATCTGTACAACCACGGCGCAGTTCTTATGCTCCGGCTAAGTTTGGAACGAAGCATCGTGACTTTCAGGTTTAGTGGTATAATGGTAGGAACTGGCTGGAATTTTAGATGGAAAAGAAAGCAGCGTATTGTTACTGCTGTCGACATTTTTCAAAACATAGTGCAGATAAACAGTTCATAGTCAGCGGCTATACCAACTGGCGACACGCTTTGGAAAGCAACAAAGGCTTAAACAAGCATAGCACCAGCGCTGCTCATGTACAGGCCATGGCTATATGGAAAGAAAGAAACGTCCGAGGTACAGATAAACGTGTGTCAACGCTGGTTAATGAAACGCAGCTCGACAAAAACAGGTATTACTTGAGATCCATTGCTCAAATTATCCAATTTTTGTGCATTAATGAACTTCCTCTGAGGGGCGACAAAAACACAGTGGCATGGATACTCTGGATCAAGAAAGCATGGATGAGCCTTCTGGTCTGTTTCTTAGACTCTTTGAGTATACCATGCAAAAAGACGAAAAGCTCCGAAACATATTTAAGACTGTGCCAAAGAATGCCAGCTATACGTCTGCTATGGTGCAGAATGAACTGATTGCGATCATGAAGAATGTTGTGCTGAGAAAAGTTGCTGTCGATGTTAAATCAGCTGATATTCCATGGTACACGCTAAAATCCGATGGAACTCGTGATCCTACCAACACTGAAAATATTTCAGTAGTTGTTCGATTTATCAAAGAAGGGAAGGTACACGAAACTTTGGTGGCCATGCCTACTTCTGAACAACTGGATGCAGATTCGTTAACGACCGTCATACTCCAAAGTCTTGAAGGCTGCGGATTGGAAACTGCTTGTATACTTTCCCAATGTTATGACGGTGCCTCAGTGATGTGCGGGAAAAATGGTGGAGTACAGAAGAAGGTCCAGGAACGTTTAGGAAGAGATGTTCCCTACGTTCACTGCTTCAACCATCAGCTGCACCTGGTTGTTGTGTATGCAGTTGGAGAGCACAAAGAAGTAGAGAAGTTTTTTTCAACATGTGGTACCTTGTATAATTTTGTTCTTCGCCCCAAGCTTGACCGGTTATATGACGGTACCAAGTTAAAGCGGCTTCTTGATCAACGCTGGACCGGTCATCTAGCAACGACGTCAGCCATCCTGGATAAACACCAGCATCTGGTTGACCTCCTGGAGACGTGTGAAGAAGCAGGATGTGATGCTGCTGTGTGTATCGAAGCTGCCGGTCTGCTGAAACAGCTGCGCAGTGAGCAATTCATGTTTATTGCACACTGTGTATACAAACTGCTCACCATTCTGCAGCCTGTCAACAAGCTTTTGCAGTGCCGCGATTGTGACTTAACAGCAGGCATTCGCTTGATCAACAGTACATTAGAAACCATCAAGAAAATGAGTGAAGATGCAGATGAAACATGCGAGTCAATAAAAGAGGAACTCAAAAAGTTTGATCTTGTAGTCGCAACCCACCCAAAACGGCAGCGCAAACTACCCGTTAAACTTAAAGATGCAGTCGTGCTTTCTGTTGTTGGACACACGTCTGAAGATCATGATTCGAATGAGGCAGCAATGCAGAAGCGCATTTTGGTTGAAATGCTTGACAGTTGCATGGGGGAACTAAGTACACGGTTTTCGGAACGAAACTGTGCTCTCTCCACGTCCTTTTCCAACCTCTGGCCCGAAAACGAAGGCTTTCTTGATGTTGATAAAGTTCAAAAACTTGCAGAGCTCATTAAATTAGATCCAGAGTCATCTTTGTTTGCAGCGGAATGCTTGGTGGCCAAAAATCTGATCCTCAAAGATTCTGATGTCACCATGCAGAAAGATATGGGAGATATCTGTTCGTTATTGTATCCCTTCCGAACGGGATTCTCGTTGGTTTACCAACTGTACTCAGCTGCACTTACCTTTGGTGCCAGTTCCGCTGTGTGAAGCATCCTTTTCCACACTAACGAGAGTGCTGACATCCTATAGACGATCCATGACGCATCAGCGGAAAAGCAACCTTGTCCTCCTGTCGTTTTTGCGCGAATACACAAAGATTCTAGATTTTGATGAAGTATTGAAAGACTTTGCAAAAAATAATCGAAAAATTCAGCTGTATTAGAAAGAAGTGATGTTCTATGCTGCAACTTGTTTCTTTTTTATATATTTTGAGCTTGTAAATAAATAACTGTTTGCTACTTTCAGATTCTGGGTTTGTTTTTACAATTTTACTGATTAGATTGAAATTACTAGCAACATGCTTTGGGGTTTATTCTGATATCTTCGGTTTCGTCTACCTGTCAACTGTCCGTCTGTGAGTGAGCAATGCTGTTGAAGCGGAGGTTACGTATTTTTTCACTCCCTTATTAACTTAATTGGTGCCCCAAAATTTTTATGCGTGCCCCCCCCCCTGGACAAGTTTCCTGGCGACGGGCCTGTGAAAAAGAAACAAAAAAAATTTAGTTAGTTAAAATTAAATACTTTAAGACAAGAGGGAGATAAGCAATAAGTACCAAAATTGTAGTAATAAGTACTAATAATCGACTTTTTATCTTTTTTATAAAAAAAATTTTTTTTAGTAATATATTTATATAAGGCTTTATATAAAAAAAAGTTGTGGGAAATAACCAATAAGTACTTTGATTTTAAAAAGAGCACACTAGAAAGTTTTTTCCCTCTATTCGATAAAAAAATATTTTTCAAGTTTTATAATATTCCATTTTACTGGTTGACTTAGACAATAAAAATATAGCTAACTTACTTTCCGAGCTAAATACTTAAAATCAGCGGTTGATTCTATTTTGCCAATTGTGCATTCTTTCTTGTGATACGGATTCAACACTTCTACAACCAGGTGGGATATCTGAAAGAAAAAGAAAGGTCACATAATTTGTGTGGTGGAAACAAAGTTGGTTTTACTTTCAATCTGAATTCTTCTCGAATCTTTCTCTCATCTACTTCTTGCAAACTTTTCTAAAAAATTCAAAATAATATATAATCTTCAAAAACCCTAAGAGGTTGGGCACAGGAGACTTCATATTTTAGTCACTATTTTGCGAACCTTCAAGAGGATTAAGACATCGAACAACTTCTCATAATTGCATTCACTATAATCTATTACATAATACTGCCAATTGATCGGAGTTTGATTTTATTATAAATACTAGCCGGTGCTTTTTGTCTCTCGCTTCGCTTGAGACGTAGGATTCTGGGTCCCCGTCATTCTAGGACGTGTGAAAGATCATTGCTACTGTGATTCTAGGACGTGTGAAAGATCATCGGTACTGTGATTCTATGACGTGTGAAAGATCATTGGTACCGCGTGATTCTAGGTCCAGTTAAAGATCATAGGTACCCCCGTGATCCTAGGTCCAGTTAAAGATCATTGGTACGGTATGTTTGAAATGAATCGAAAGATTTTTTAATTTTTTTTGAGGTAAAAGTTGATTTTTTGTCATTTTTTCAAGTTCAAAGAGTAAAAACAGTATTTAAAATTTTTTTATTTAAAACATTTATACATTTTCGTAATAATCAGTATAAAATTTCCTTTAAAATGAGATATTAAAATAGAAAATTGGATAAGTTTGAAAAATTTTGTAAGGGGTCCCTTTGAAATTTTTCAAAAAAAAAAAAAAAAAATTTCCAAATTTTTCCACTGTAGTATGTTTAAATATCAGATATATATTATGAATGTGCAAAAAAAATTGAAAAAATAATTTTATTCTTCATTTTATACGCTAAAATATAATTAAAAATAAGGAAATTGTGCTGCATATTGTTCAAGGGCTTATAAAAAAAAATTTCTGAATTTTATTGAAAACTAAAAATAATTTAAAAATGTAAGTAGAAGGATGCTCTTTAAGAAAGGCGTGGTTTAAAATGTTTTTAAAAAAATTTCTCACATAAAGTTTTGTTTCAAAGTTAAATTTTTAAAAGTTTGACAAAAATTTTTTTTTTAATTTTTCCACCGTAGTATGTTTATATATCAGATATTATTTATGAATGTGGAAAAAAAATTGAAAAAAAAATTTTATTCTTCATTTTACACGCTAAAATATATTGAAAATGGCAAAATTGTGCATATTGTTCAAGGCTTTTTTAAAAAAAATTGCAAATTTTTTTACAAAACTAAAAATAATTCAAAATTGTAGGTAAAAAGATGCTCGTTAAGATACGCGTTGTTTAAAATGTTTTTTAAAAAATTTCTCGCATAAACTTTTCTTTAAAAGTTAAAAATTTGAAAATTTTAACACACAATTTTTTAAAAAATTGTTAAAATCAAAAAAAATATATCAAAAATAAATATTTTTCAAAATTTTAAAATTCTAAAATAAAATATAAGCAATTTTGAATAAGATGATGTAAAAATTAGAAAAAAATAATTTTGTTAAGAACGTAAAATTTTTGAATCAAAAATGTCAACTTTTTGAAACTTTCAAAGCTTTTTTTATAAAAAAAAGTATTTTTTTTTTCGAATTTTTTTTTACAAAATCATTTATTTATAAAAGTACTTTAACTCACATAAATTTTTTTTAATTTTTAAAACATCTCGCGGAAATTGAAAAAGTGAGAAACTTTAGAGTTCAGGTACGGGTTAATGAACTCACTCTCAGGTCATTTAACTTAGAGCACATGATAGCCATCTTGATCAATTCCATAAGCTAGTTTATTTGAAGAAGAAGAAGAAGAAATAACGATTCGTGCACTATTTCAATCATCTTAGCAGATCGAGTTAAGTTTATTCTTGGTAATGAAAACACTTCGCTACGCAATTTTTTCATTCATTAATATGGGATATTTCCTACTTCATCGCCATCATCTTCTTGATCATGGAGCTTATCTTGGCCGACTTCCATTGTTTCAGTATCATCATATTTGTCTTCTTCATCGAGGGAAAGCGTCACACAAGACGTTTTATGCATCCTTGATTTTTCGCTATTATTCCCTTGAACGTCATCACCACCATCTTCATCATCATCTGAAGTTGAAACAGGAATCTCCCATTGTGTCTGCCTAAGGGTATAAATTTTATACACATTAAGAATAGCAGTGAAGGCAAGAAAAAATGAAAGGGATCACCAGATGATTCAAATTTTTTAATGATAAACTGTCTTCTTCATTAGTAACCATGAGAAAATTTGTAAATATAGTATATAAAAAAGTATTGAAAGAAGTGATAGATTTGTAAAAAAGATTTTAATCAATTGTTATTATTATTGTGTTTCATAATACACGTTTATTATCATCTTAGTGGGAAAGCGTTTGGAGAGATAGTTTCCAATTTTTTTTAATAGTTCGGTATATAGCTAACTTTCTTTTATTGATAAAGTAATTTAAATGAGTAAATTTAAAAATATTAATACTAGCAGTTTTCAACTCTATAGAATATGTCAAGTTGATTCAATAAAGCTCATCCCCGTTTTGAGACTATATAAATTATCTATAGATGATAATATATATCAGAGGTCTGGCAAGACCTCCGGGGAGACAACACGCAAAACTTGCCAGCCTTATTATATATTTAAATGTGTAAATCGTAAAATGCTTAAAAAATATACTTAAAATAAAAATTTTCAAAAAATATTTTACATACATATTGAAAGCCACATTTCAAAAATTCTACCTAAAAGTTCAAAAAATTTAACTTTGAAATTGCAGTTTTATTTCATAAAAACTATATGATTGGTTGAAATGTTTATGTAATCAGAGGTCTGGCAAGACCTCCGGGGAGACAACTCGCCAAACTTGCCAGCCTTATTATATATTTAAATGTGTAAATCGTAAAATGCTTAAAAAATATACTTAAAATAAAAATTTTTAAAAAATATTTTACATACATATTGAAAGCCACATTTCAAAAATTCTACCTAAAAGTTCAAAAAATTTAACTTTGAAATGGCAGTTTTATTTCATAAAAACTATATGATTGGTTGAAATGTTTATGTAATATATAATAACCCCCCCCCCCCCCCCCCCCCAAAAAACACGACCCAGCGCACACACACACACGCTAGCTTATTATAATATAGATAATAATAATAATACTACTACCAATACTACTTTTTGGAAATTTTTACTTGTTTGATTTGAAGAAAGAATTCAACTGTTTTTCAATATTTATTTTTCATGATATATATATCATTAGAAAGCTTATCGTTTGCTACATACTCTAGAATAATTTATTTTTGCAAAATTTTTAAAAAATTTAAATAAATGGACATTATTTCGAAAAATTTTGTCTAAATTTTTGAAAAAATTACGGACCACCTTTTTGTTTAAGCATAATGTGTCTTTTTTAAAAAAAAATTAAATGAAAATGGTGTCATTGGAAAGGTATACTCTTTGTGGTTAACATAGGCTAGGTTATACAAATAAATATATTTTTATTTTTCCAAAATCTGCTTTTATGTGAGGTCAGTCAAGTTTTATCTAGTTTCAAAAAATACCAATAATAATTAACGTTCTTAATTTATATAATATTTTTTCAATATTTTATATTCACAAAGGTAAAATATGATTTTTTACATTTTAAAATTTCATAGTTGAAGAAAACTGTCGAAAATTAATATATATTTTTTACTTTTTATGGGTCAGGAGTACAGGTCAGTATAATGTTTTTCTAATAAATTTAAAATTATTTTTAAAGTGAAAAATGTTGATCGAATGTACAAGATTTGAAGCTATACTCTTTGTGGGTAAAATACGCTAGGTTTTACAAATAAATATATTTTTATTTTTTCAAAATCCGCTTTTATGTGAGGTCAGTCAACTTTTATCTAGTTTCAAAAAATACCAATAATTAACGTGATGAGTTTATATATTATTTCTTCAAAATTTTAAATTCACAAAGGTAGAATATGGGTTTTAACATTTTAAAATGTCATAGTTAAATAAAACTGTCGAAAATTAATATATATTTTTTACTTTTTATGGGTCAGTAGAGGTCAGTATAATATTTTTCAAATAAATTTTAAATTTTTTTTCAAGTGAAAAATGTCGATTAAATGTAAGAGTTTTGTTTGATAATCGTAGTCTACTTTTATTTAGTTTAGATACAACCTTTCTAATTTTTAACGAAGGGCATTCGTTAAAAATTATACCGACAGTGTGCGAAGAATAAATCACATTATTTATTGATTTTAGAGCATAATTATGCGAAGAAAGATGAACACATTTTGCATTACGCGTTTGTGAGCGCAGTGAATTCTTATCTCACATACGCTTCACCACATCTTTAGCACGCGTGTGTGGTTTTGTCGATTGAATGTACGAATTTTGTTGGATAATCGTAGTCTACTTTTATTTAGTTTAGATACAACCTTTCTAATTTTTAACGAAGGGCATTCGTTATATTTATACCGACAGTGTGCGAAGAATAAATCACATTATTGATTGATTTTAGAGCATAACTATGCGAAGAAAGATGAACACATGTTGCATTACGCGTTTGTGAGCGCAGTGAATTCTTATCTCGCATACGCTTCACCACATCTTTAGCACGCGTGTGTGGTTTATTTTATCGGGCTAGTGTACGCTTAGTTTATTTGTAGTGTTCCTAGCTTAAATCTTAGTCAAATATTAAAACACTTATAACTTTCACATTTCTCAACAAAATGCATCATGCGATATACCAAATTAAAGCATTTTTTATGGGCTTTCAGAATACATTACTTATATCATAAGTACTTAAGAAATGCCATTTTACTGTTTTTATTTTCCATGGGCTTCATACCATTAATTAGCAGATAAGGGATGCATTTTAAACTAAAGCTCCTTTCATTATGACAAATTTTTACCTATATTATGTGACAATTTCCAGCACAATTATAAAGCGACTCTACTCTCAGAATCTAAATTTATTTGTAGATTTTTATAAAATAGTATTAGTTTTTCCATTTTTTTTATAAATTAACCTTCGTTTTTTTTATTGGTCAGTATAATCTTTTTCTAATAAATTTAAAATTATTTTTGAAGTGAAAAATGTAGATCGAATGTACAAGTTTTGTTGGATAATCGTAGTCCACTATTTATTTTTAGATTTTTATAAAATCATTTTAGTTTTCAGTTTTTTATATATTAACATTAGTTTTTTACTTCTTTTGAAGTGCGGGTTTGATCTACACTTTGATTCGAAAAAAATATGTTTTGGATAAATATTATTTTATTATTGTTTATTGCATATAAATTTTTAAAGAGAAGATAAATAGATCAAAATATGTGTTTTAATCAATTTTTATCAATAAGTAATCTCATGAATTTATTTTTTTCACTTTAATCCTAAAGTGAATTTCTATATTTTTATAAAATAATTATAATTTTCGACATGCACATTGAAGAAATAATGAGTTTTGTTGGATAATCATAATCTACTTTTATTTAGATTAGATACAACCTTTATAAGGGATGCATTTTAAACTAAAGCTCCTTTCATTTGGACAAATTTTTACTTATATTATGTGATAATTTCTAACACAATTATAAAGCGACTCTACTTTCAGAATCTAAATTTATTTGTATATTGAAGAAATATTTTTTCAGTATAAAGATACTACGATGATTCATCTCCAACCCGTATATTACGATGATTCTTCTCCAACCTGTATTCTACGATAATTCATCTCCAACCTGTATACTACGATCATTCATCTTCAACCTGTATACTACGATGATTCATCTTCAACCTGTATACTACGATGGTTTCTATTCCATGTACAAATAACTAGGGAGACAACGTTCAACTTTCTGTTCACATTCTGCTAGATGTAAGATTTGATATACCTCATTTGGGGAGACGATGCTACATAAGTTACCGCGATAATTCATCTCCATTTAAAAAGAATAAATATTTTTTGATTTGAACATTTTTCGATTCTTTGATTATTCGACAAATATAATATTTAAAATCGTGCAAATTGCAAAGTATAGGTAATAACTTTTGTAACATCGTATGAGGTAGCAAAATATGAACAGAAAGTTTGATATTTTTTGATTTTTTAAAGAATATTTTTCGACTCTTTCATTACAGAATTTTATTTTGATTATTTGATAAAATATATTATTTAATATCGTGAAATAATTAATAACTTATCTAACATCCTCTCCCCGAATGAGGTATATCAAATCTTACATCTAGCAAAATATGAACTGATAGGTTGGAGATGAATTATCGCGGTATACAGGTTGGAGATGAACCAACGTAGTATACAGGAATAATGTATATAGGTAATAACTTATGTAGCATCGTCTCCCTATAACTTATGTAGCATCGTCTTCCCGAATGAGGTATATCAAATCTTACATCTAGCAGAATGTGAACATAAAATTGAATATTGTCTTTCTAGTCATTAGTACTTGGAATAGAAAGCATCGTAGTATACAGGTTATATAGGTAATAACTTATGTAGCATCGTCTCCCCGAATGAGGTATATCAAATCTTACATCTAGCAGAATATGAACATAAAATTGAACATTGTCTCTCTAGTCATTAGTACATGGAATAGAAACCATTGTAGTATACAGGTTGGAGCAAAAGTTTTAACAAATTTTAATAAATGGACTTTACTTCGAAAAATTTTGTCTAAATTTTTGAAAAAATTACGGACCACCTTTTTGTTTACGCATAATGTGAAGATTTTTAAAAAAAATTGAATGAAAATGATATCATTGGAAAGGTATACTCTTTGTGGTTAACATAGGCTAGGTTATACAAATAAATATATTTTCATTTTTCCAAAATCTGCTTTTATGTGAGGTCAGTCAAGTTTTATCTAGTTTCAAAAAATACCAATAATAATTAACGTTCTTAATTTATATAATATTTTTTCAATATTTTATATTCACAAAGGTAAAATATGATTTTTTACATTTTAAAATTTCATAGTTGAAGAAAACTGTCGAAAATTAATATATATTTTTTACTTTTTATGGGTCAGTAGTACAGGTCAGTATAATGTTTTTCTAATAAATTTAAAATTATTTTTAAAGTGAAAAATGTTGATCGAATGTACAAGATTTGAAGCTATACTCTTTGTGGGTAAAATAGGCTAGGTTTTACAAATAAATATATTTTTATTTTTCCAAAATCCGCTTTTATGTGAGGTCAGTCAACTTTTATCTAGTTTCAAAAAATACCAATAATTAACGTGATGAGTTTATATATTATTTCTTCAAAATTTTATATTCACAAAGGCAGAATATGGTTTTTAACATTTTAAAATGTCATAGTTAAATAAAACTGTCGAAAATTAATATTTATTTTTTACTTTTTATGGGTCAGTAGTATAGGTCAGTATAATATTTTTCTAATAAATTTTAAATTATTTTTCAAGTGAAAAATGTCGATTAAATGTACGAGTTTTGTTTGATAATCGTAGTCTACTTTTATTTAGTTTAGATACAACCTTTCTAATTTTTAACGAAGGGCATTCGTTATATTTATACCGACAGTGTGCGAGGAATAAATCACATTATTGATTGATTTTAGAGCATAATTATGCGAAGAAAGATGAACACATGTTGCATTACGCGTTTGTAAGTGCAGTGAATTCTTATCTCGCATACGCTTCACCACATCTTTAGCACGCGTGTGTGGTTTATTAATGTCGATTGAATGTACGAATTTTGTTTGATAATCGTAGTCTACTTTTATTTAGTTTAGATACAACCTTTCTAATTTTTAACGAAGGGCATTCGTTATATTTATACCGACAGTGTGCGAATAATAAATCACATTATTGATTGATTTTAGAGCATAACTATGCGAAGAAAGATGAACACATGTTGCATTACGCGTTTGTGAGCGCAGTGAATTCTTATCTCGCATACGCTTCACCACATCTTTAGCACGCGTGTGTGGTTTATTTTATCGGGCTAGTGTACGCTTAGTTTATTTGTAGTGTTCCTAGCTTAAATCTTAGTCAAATATTAAAACGCTTATAACTTTCACATTTCTCAACAAAATGCATCATGCGATATACCAAATTAAAGCATTTTTTATGGGCTTTCAGAATACATTACTTATATCATAAGTACTTAAGAAATACCATTTTACTGTTTTTATTTTCCATGGGCTTCATACCATTAATTAGCAGATAAGGGATGCATTTTAAACTAAAGCTCCTTTCATTAGGACAAATTTTTACCTATATTATGTGACAATTTCCAGCACAATTATAAAGCGACTCTACTCTCAGAATCTAAATTTATTTGTAGATTTTTATAAAATAGTATTAGTTTTTCCATTTTTTTTATAAATTAACCTTCGTTTTTTTTATTGGTCAGTATAATGTTTTTCTAATAAATTTAAAAGCATTTTTTATGGGCTTTCAGAATACATTACTTATATCACAAGTACTTAAGAAATACCTTTTACTGTTTTTATTTTCCATGGGCTTCATACCATTAATTAGCAGATAAGGGATGCATTTTAAACTAAAGCTCCTTTCATTAGGACAAATTTTTACCTATATTATGTGACAATTTCCAGCACAATTATAAAGCGACTCTACTCTCAGAATCTAAATTTATTTGTAGATTTTTATAAAATAGTATTAGTTTTTCCATTTTTTTTATAAATTAACCTTCGTTTTTTTTATTGGTCAGTATAATGTTTTTCTAATAAATTTAAAAGCATTTTTGAAGTTAAAAATGTAGATCGAATGTACAAGTTTTGTTGGATAATCGTAGTCCACTATTTATTTTTAGATTTTTATAAAATCATTTTAGTTTTTGGTTTTTTATAAATTAACATTAGTTTTTTACTTCTTTTGAATAATCATCCAAAATTTAAGTGCGGGTTTGATTTACACTTTGATTCGAAAAAAATATGTTTTGGATAAATATTTTTTTTATTATTGTTTACTGCATATAAATTTCTAAAGAGAAGATAAATAGATCAAAATATGTGTTTTAATCAATTTTTCTCAATAAGTATTGAAGCTATGAGGTAGCAAAATATGAACAGAAAGTTTGATATTTTTTGATTTTTTAAAGAATATTTTTCGATTCTTTGATCACAGAATTTTATTTTGATTATTTGACAAATATAATATTTAAAATCGTCCAAATTGCAAAGTATAGGTATTTTAAACAAAGCAGTAATATATTTGAAGAAATAATTTTCAGTATAAAGAGTTTAGAAAACTCTTCTCTAATATGTAATGATATATTCTCATAACCTGTACGGTTGAACGCGTGTAGACAACTTGCGTTTTATCTCCAACCCGTATATTACGATGATTCTTCTCCAACCTGTATTCTACGATGATTCATCTCCAAACTATATACTACAATGATTCATCTCTAACCTGTATACTACGATGATTCATCTCTAACCTGTATACTACGATGATTCATCTTCAACCTGTATACTACGATGGTTTCTATTCCATGTACAAATAACTAGGGAGACAATGTTCAACTTTCTGTTCACATTCTGCTAGATGTAAGATTTGATATACCTCATTCGGGGAGACGATGCTACATAAGTTATTACCTATATACATTATACCTGTATACTACGATGGTTCATCTCCAACCTGTATACCGCGATAATTCATATCAAAGAATCGAAAAATATTTTTTAAAAAATAAAAAAATATCAAACTTTCTGTTCATATTTTGCTACCTCATACGATGTTACAAAAGTTATTACCTATACTTTGCAATTTGCACGATTTTAAATATTATATTTGTCGAATAATCAAAGAATCGAAAAATGTTCAAATCAAAAAATATTTATTCTTTTTAAATATATCGTTGGCTCCCCTTACTTTTAAAATTGAAAGATAAACCTAGTCTTTAATAATTAATTTTTATCAAATTATGCACATACGTAACTAAAAGTAAGGGGAGCCAACGATATATTTAAAAAGAATAAATATTTTTTGATTTGAACATTTTTCGATTCTTTGATTATTCGACAAATATAATATTTAAAATCGTGCAAATTGCAAAGTATAGGTAATAACTTTTGTAACATCGTATGAGGTAGCAAAATATGAACAGAAAGTTTGATATTTTTTTATTTTTTAAAAAATATTTTTCGATTCTTTGATATGAATTATCGCGGTATACAGGTTGGAGATGAACCATCGTAGTATACAGGTATAATGTATATAGGTAATAACTTATGTAGCATCGTCTCCCCGAATGAGGTATATCAAATCTTACATCTAGCAGAATGTGAACAGAAAGTTGAACATTGTCTCCCTAGTTATTTGTACATGGAATAGAAACCATCGTAGTATACAGGTTGAAGATGAATCATCGTAGTATACAGGTTAGAGATGAATCATCGTAGTATACAGGTTAGAGATGAATCATTGTAGTATATAGTTTGGAGATGAATCATCGTAGAATACAGGTTGGAGAAGAATCATCGTAATATACGGGTTGGAGATATATATATATATATTATATTATGGATTTATGGTATATATACTATATACCCATATCTTTACTGAAGAATGATATAACCAAAAATTACGGCACGAAAGATATATTGGAATTCTTGGTAAAAAATGATTGCCTACCTAACTTTATTTCATACACGACGGCCCTTTTTAAATCATCTTTTTATTAAAAATGTCAATGTTTACGTTAAAAATTTGTTGCCTATTAAATAAAATGTCAGAATATAGAATTTTATCCATTTGCGGAATGCATTTAAAGCTGCCGCGCGAATGCTCTTTGATTCACTCACAAGATACAAAATATTAACAGATTTAATCGCAGAAAGAAACGATGTTTAGCAATTAATATTGCAAAAGCAAAAAATCAGTAGTTTTAATAAACATTAATCATAAATTTTATAAGATTAGTAACCTAGTAAGTCGGTGATAATAATACGTTCTTCCTTCGGTATCTTTCGTAGCTTTCCAATGATTGGGCAAAGGCTGTGGGCGAGAAGGTACGGAGATTGCCGAAACATTGCGCTCAATAACTTTGAAAGGGCTTCCAAATGAAGAAAGCGTGGAGCTGTTTGGGTTGTAAATGGCTGTTGCTGCTAATGGTAAATGACTTGCATAGGCGCCATTTTGAACTGGGATTAAATTGGAGTTGACCTAAGAAATGGCATCGCTTTCATTACATTTGTATCATTAAATAAATCATATCTGCAGCTTTTTAAATTCAAAAAGTATTCAAAATTATTTGGTAAACTGAAAAATATCTCTATTTTCTAAGGAATGAGTATAAAGTAGGGTTGAAAAATAACAGTCAACTTTAAAACCGGATTCAAAAAATATATAGAAATATATGGTGAGGTTCATTTAAATTTTATTGAACCCTCGCTTTTCTTCCACGATGTATTTGATGATAAAAATTGTACAGAATAATATACAACTCCCTCGAAAAATACCAAGTAAATTTTAGTCTATACTGGTTCTAACAACACATGAAAAAAGAAAAAATTATAAGATATCCTAATTTTAGAAAATTGCACATTATCTATATTTTATATTTTTCTTAGATGGTGTTAATCATAATTACAATTAAATCTTTATAGTCAAGAAGGTTTGTGAAAAAATTCATGTAATAAATCTCATATATGTTCTTAAAGTCCAATAAAAAGATAAACATGGTCTCAACAAATACTATCTATACAATTTATCCACAGGGGGGAAATATTGTATTACAATCAAAATTTAGTACATTGTCATAAAGTTATATAAACTAAAAGTATATAATTTTTTTTTAGTAATTATTGTTTTTTATTAATTATTTTATTTTTTCAAAATTAATATAAGTAATAAAGATGCGTATGAAAGACACAGATATAAAAGAATTGGTAAAAGAAAAAAAACATGATAGGAGACAGGATTCAGCTCGAAAGTAGGGATTAACAAGGATTTTTTAAAAAAAAAGTTTTTTTGTTAAAGTTTTACACTATATTTCTTTACATCGGTAAAGTTTTACACAAATATATCTTTTACATGAGTCGCATTTTCTAGTATCTCTACTTCTAGAGTGACCAAGATCCAGCAAATAGCCCAAACTTGTCGAAGTTGACGTTTGTTCCGTTGTTGAGGAGTGTTGTTCATTCCTATAAAAAGTTAAGCGGCTACGAATCTACAACGGGGTGTCAACACTGTTACCTCGTAACCGCATGCAAATCTCACAAAGTTTGAGAGATCAATCTCTAATAAAATATTTTTTGTCCACGTTTTTATGCGTGGGAATTTTCTTGGGCACTTTTTCTGAGATATTATCCAAATATTGTGTCACGATATATCCAAGTCATTCGTCAAAAGTGCTACGGTCCATCTTTTAGAAGTTCTAGAGATGGGTAAGCGCTAAGGATCTGATTCGTCTTATCTACCCCTCATTTGTATTGGTTGTACTGGACAATTGTCTCTAGTTTAAGTTAGTTTCCAATTACCTCAATTTCCCCTAAGTTCTGATGACATAAAAAACTACTGTGAGGTTACGATGTGCATATTTTAGAGGAATATATGCCGTCAAAAAAGCATATTCTGTGAATATACATTTGGATTTCGTTTCATGTAAACCCAACTATTGCAAAAGAAGGGGTTTGAAGATGTGAGGAATAAAAGTTCGATTAGATCTAACAGTACCACATAGAGTGGTGAGACCTGTTGACTTAGCGCATAAATGCGAAACCAAATCGGTAAAGATTCCGAAGTAGGTAGGTTGTTAATATAAGTAATCAACCTTTTAACTATATTTGTCGACCAAAGTAACTTTTATCACACAATCATTAACATATATTTTTGATTTTAAATTAAATATAGATCTAGCTCTGTAGAATGGTATATTTTTAAATCATAACGACCTGGTTTAGAAGGATCGTATATTTTAATTATTCAATTTCCTCTAAAATTTACTAGCTGTTCATCAACTGTAAAGTAGTCAATGGCATTAAATGTTTAGAACAGTTTTGATTAAAAAAAGTCAAGTAAAAATCTAATATCGCATATTAAATATGCAAAGAGGTGAAAGATATTGATTTCTAAGGGATTCATACTTTCTTGATTGGCTACTGAAAATTGGACAAATTTGATTTTGAGATGACCAATATGATTCGTCTTTAACCTTTTCTAGAATTGTTGGTTCCTTTGTTTTGAAAATAACTTTGATGGTTTGATTGCGCAAATAGCAGTATACAATTTATCGAGTTTTCAACACGTTTTAGAAGTTGCTTCAAACACCTTAAAGTTATTATTTACATTTTCTGCATTTAAATGTACTTTCTTTGAAGAATTAATTTCTTCTCCCACGGACAGCAATACTGATGTTTAAGTTTCTGTTAATCCAGAATTGGATATTTTAATCTGATTTTCACAAGTTGTTACAGTGGGAAAAAGTTTTTTATACATGTCAATATAAAAAATTTTTAGCAGCTTGCCAAGACAAATAACTTTTTTTTGCATTCTAAGTTGGCTAAGTGTTTCATTGAGAGTATTTATTTTATGTGTTTTAGAAAAATATGTATGAGAAATTCTTACTCTCAAATCAGAAAAAAAACCTTATTTTTATTTTCTTCTAACTTTTTTAAGCAAATCTTAGTTAGTACATCCGTTTCAAGAAGAATTGCATTTCGAGGGCATCCACATTTCAAAACTGTTTCCAAGGGTTGCAAGGCGCAACGATTTAATAAGCTTTTCTAAAAAAAACCCATTCTTCATCATCTGTATGTTATATATTTAACATTTTAACCTTAGAAAAATTCAAATAATGTTTTACCTATAAATACCAAATGCTCAACTTGAACGTTTTAAGCATATATTTATGAGTATTTAACTATTATATCACACAAACCTCTTACCTATTTATCTCAAATTTTCAATCAAACGCCATAACTTACATTTTATAAAAATTTTCTAATTATACTCAATGAAAGGCAAATAAGGCTTATTAAATTTTCACAGAGTCATTTTGACCACAAAGTTCGAAGATACGAAGGAGATGACAAATTAAGTGAATTAAGAGATCTTACTCTAGCGAGATCTCGGCGTCTATCTTCATCAAATATAATATAAGCATCAATTTGATTGCTTAGTAATTCCAGTGTTAATAAGTATGCATTTTATGTCGTAGGAGATAGGCAAAGATAAGTACACAAACTATGTGATCTGATTGGATAGAATTTATGAATTTTAGTTTTAATGTTTAAAATTATGTGAGAATCTATCCTACTTTCAATATATCTTGAATAAATTTTGATTATTCATATGAACAGCACAAGAATCTTTGTTATGATTGGCTGGAAAAACATACACATAAATTAAGACAAGATTTTTTCCATTACCATTTAATTCTTCAAATATTTTACATACTCACGAATTTCTCCATACTGCATAAGCATAGTGTACGCCTCTCTTGGCAATTATCTTCTTAAAACATTGCGCATATATTTTACAAATAAGAAGAAACAAATGCTGTTTTGTTTCCAATCTTGTATAATATAACATATAGTAATGAAAAATAGGTCGAAGTTTTAGTTTCATTAGGGCTAAACTCCTTTAAGATGTGGGTGCCATAAAGAATTTTAATGTTAAAGTTTTTTCATGATAAATGGATTGACTGCCTAAAATCTCACTTCTGATTGTTTAAAATTCAATTATTTTCAATATATCATATGTGATATAAGGAGTAATGTGAATTAACGAGCATAGCTACTGCAAATAAAAAGTTATGCGCTCAAGAAATCTCCTTCACTCTTCCTCAGCTTAGCTTGAAGAAGTTATGGAAAATTAGAACCTTTAAAACAGCTTTTTCCATTTTTTTAAAAATGCTATCAAAAAGGGAAATTAATGCAACTGATATCTTGACTATTATGAGCAAAAGACTCGATCATCGTGTAATTTGAAATTAACCAATTGTTTTAAATAATTAACATATTTAAGCCCAATGTTTCTAGCTTCGCTTGACAGGCAACTTTTGAGTAACCTGGTTAATTAAATTGTATACTAAAGTACTACCGATTTAGACATTAAATCTAAAAAAGCAAAAAATAAGTTATAAAATTGGCACACTTTCTTCTGACATAATATCATAAAGTTCTTCAAACGCTTCATGAACAGATTTCGGGGGAATAAAGGCAATGACTGCCATCATTCTCATTTTAAGAGAAAATTCATCGTTTTCTTGATAATGTCTTTGAAAACTAAACTCTTGTATTTTTCTGTAAGCATTTTGACATAAATGAAAAAAGCAGCATTTAACATCAGATTCAGGAAAGTGCACTATCAAAGTGTTCAGCATTGCTCTTTCAAAATCCATCATTGCACTCGCAGGAGAGCAATTTGTCAAGTTTTTTTACTTCAATAAATTTGTTATGTTGTTTGGGTCTTATCCGACAATAGTGTGATGATCCACCACGGCATGAATTGTATATAGTTGGACAAAAATTTCAGGAACCACTTTAAATGTTCCATCCAAACACCAATGAGGATGATTTTTCTAAAATGTAATGCTTTTCGTCGTTCCAAATATCAACAACTCTAGTTGTTTTTACACAGTTTTCTGAGGGAACTTGGTGGTAGCGGTAAATAGTTTCTCTTTTTCTGCTTATAGCGTCGAACATCTCTTCGAGGTAAATGGAATGGAGGTAATCTTCTAGCTACCTCATTTGGTATAGATGCACAACCGTTAGCGATTATTTGTTGTGTGGTCTCTTCTGTTTGTTGTGCTCGTTCTTTAATTTATTGCAATACATTTTGCTGTATCTGGTGCATGTGTGTGTGACGACTGTGTAACTCCTCGATGACCTCACATTGCTTCACTTTTACTTTTGCTTTGCATGATGCTTTAGATCTTCTTCCACATTCTTATGATACCACACCCTTTGACCATTCTTTTTGCTTAATGCAAATATATCCTTTACGAAGAAACTTCAGCTTTCGTTCATTACTCTTCACAAACTCCATCTTTTATGGGTGGAAGGAAAGTGACTTCTAAAGCAACGCTTTGTAAGTAGATTTAGCTAGAGTAAGTATGTTTGCCTTGTTAGAAAAATGAACAAACAGCGGTACTGCTATTCGCCAGAAATGGTGGTGTCAGTTAAACTATATAAGTAAAAATGCATTGGCTTGTTAGAAAAATGAGCAAATGAGTATAATGTTATATATGTATGTGTGTGTATGTATGTAAGTAAAAATGTATTGCCTTGTTAGAAAAATGAGCAAATGATTATATTGCTATTTTTGTTAGGCACTCTAAACATCTGAGATGGGGGATTTTGTCCGGTCATCTCAAATGTTCTTAGCTGACAATGAATATAAGGGGGCGCTGATGTTGGAAACAGAGTGATAAAAACTTATCATGCATACAAACCAACAAGAAAGTGGACTCTTCCTCCATTTTGTAACTATTTGAATATTTGTGTTTTAAATAGTTGGGTAATTCTGAATTATAATTGCCGACAAGCTTTTCCTTAAGGCAAAGACAGCGGGAGAACGTTTTTCATCAAAAAATTGTCTTTTACGTCGTCAGAAGAATGCATGAAAATCCCCGTTCTTCCATTTTCGAAGTGCCTACAAGTATAGAATGTCTTCTATCTTTTTTTAAGAGCCTCCAACTGGGTCAAGTGAGCAAATAAATGGGAGTAAAAAAGGATCTTGCACATTCTGCGTTTTAATAGCTAGCAAAACGACGAAACGATGTGAAAAGTATGTAAAAGGCACTCGCCTGTTTTATGTCGAAACTGTAAATAGGCATCTTTATTTTAAATTTTGGATAAATAAAATGTTTGATATATTTCTTGTTAAATTTTAATGTAGAAATTGATTGAAGTTTAGAAAATAAGAAATCTTAATATTGATAAGTTAAAGAAGAAAAATCAATGAAAAATCAGAGAATACGATTTCTTTGTCATTATATCTCAATTTCTGTAGAAGGTCCTTATTTTATTCTTTGACTCGAAAGAAAAACTAAAAATCGTTGCAAACGTTAATTGTTATATATCTTTTATTTTGGCAAGATCTAAATTCATCTAAACACATTGAAGAGCGAGAGCCGTTTTCGACTTGACTTTTGAAATAAAGAGGAAGATCTAATTTTTTCATCTCGTAAAACTTAATAACCATATTTTTAACCATAGTATGGGATTTCGGATGATCTTTATTATATGTATTGCTAGACAAACTTCTTTCAATAAACTCACTTTTATATTGTACAATTTGCTGAGTCTTTGTCGATTTTCACGAAATATTTCCAAATTTTTGATTTAGAGGAAGACATTTTGAAGAAAAAAATTAGATTGAAAAACTTAAAAAATAAATTGACAAAGAAAATTTTCAAAGTTTTTTTTATTGTTTTCAACAAAAAGAAAAGTTTATTATACTAATTGAAATTTTCATTTTTAAAAAAACTTTGAAATTAAAAAAACCGGTTTTTAAAAACGGTTTCCGATTTTTTTTCAAAAAAACTGAAACCGATTAAAACCGGTTTTTCAGCACTAGTCACCACCACCTAGCCACAAATATATTAGACACTTGTTGGTGTAAAAATGCAAAGAGTCAGTGAAGCGAAGGTTAAGGAAAAGGAGGCGGATAGCTTTTTTCAATGTAATGAATATGAATTTCTAAAATTGCCTGAATCTCGTAGGCATAAATGGATTACTATAACTAATAGTTATCATAGTTAACTAGTGCTGCCATAAGGGCAATGGTTACAATCTTAAATGCAGCACGTAATGTTATGCAATGAAATGCGGATACGTTACAATCACACAACTAATCAATCACACCATGGATGTTATGTAAATTGAAATAAAAACACAAAACAAAAATTGCAAGATTAAAGCTGAAATGAATCATTTCCTTTTCAATAGAGGGATATTGCCGGGAAAAGAGGAGGATGTTAGTGCTGTTTTTAGTGGTGGCAAAAGCCTGCGTGGATTAATCTATCTGAAATATGAGACTAGAAAACTTGATGAGATTTTCGTAATGCTGCTCTTTTGTAAAAGGCAACATACATAATGACATATGTGCAAATAGAGTAGGAATCAGAGAAAACACACAATTCTTTCACGTATTCTTAAACAGGAAAACACGCTGTAATTTTTACTCAATGGATTTATTAAAGAAAGCGTTGAGTTAATATTTTTCCACAACAAATAAACGGTGGTCATTTCGAGCACTTTGACATTTTAGGCATGTCCTCACGGCCCCTTAGCACCTTAGAGAAATGAATGCACAAAAGAAGTAACTTTTTATAAGGGTAGATTAAAAAATGATTCTACCAGTTGTAGAACAGGTTGTGAGTGTTCTACACTTGCATATTGTGAGGATGGAAAAATTAGAGCTTGTGGTTGATGCTCTACTAAGCATGATAGATTGTGATGCTGCCGATTTCGCAAACAGGCTGTGCTCGAAACTTCGCTAGGATACTTCTGAAAGGTGTAAGATGAGGAAGGAGGCGGGACAGGGCAGGGAGTTGGGCAATTCGAGTTGATGTAGAAGCCGGAGGTATTGCTGTTGCTGAGAAGAGATAAGGGAAGGGATGTAGAATGAAGAAAGCTTTCTAAAGAGAGAAATGAATAAATAGGCGTTGAAGCGACAATGATGAGCGTGTGCTTGATGATGTTGCCCAAGTTTTTAGGTAGAGAAGTCGGAGGGAAAATATCCGACTCCTAGAACTTACAAAAGTGCGACACCATACTTAAAAACACAAACTTTTCGCTTCGACTTTGACAAAGGAAGGGCCACCCCATTTGCTTACAAATATTGGACAAATAGTTTAAAAATATTTTTGACTTCGACTCCTACTATCCATTTAAGATCTCCAACTACCGACTCCAAATCCCTAACCTTGCAACAAAGCGCAAATTTTTTTAACAGGTTAAATGTATGCAACCATATGTATGTATCTAAATGATTGATATAAATCATCATGCTTAATCAAAATTTAAAAAAGAGGTCCAAAGCTAAGAAATGATCAAAATTAAAAACGGTATGAATATGTTTTGTAAAACTTGGCCTGGCTTGTGTCTTTATAAGAAAATAACCGTAAAATATAATTCGTCTAAATTGACACATAATCTTCAAATTTGGTGTTTTTTAATAAGGAGGTCCACAATTTTAAATAGAATTTTGGAAGGGGTCCATTACTTCACAAAGTTAAGAAACACTGGTATAGAGATAATAGTAGAGTATGATATCAGAATTGATTTCAGTAATATCCAACCGAACATTTAAATTTGTAAGATAGACGCCAAACTTAAGAGTCACATGGAAGTCTATGCATTTTTTTTATAAATAAAGGGTGTTTTCTTGAAATAATGTCGTTTAAAGGGGCGTTTCTTTGAAGTACTGTCGTCAAGGGGATGTTTTTTTTAAAAAGCATCTTCTAAGGGGGCGCTGAGTAGGAATCGTTTGTGAAACAGTGGGGCAGACCAATTTGTACATGTATAAGGCTAATAAAAATATTAAGTAATCATAAAAGATAAAATTAATTTAGAAAATAGGGGCCGAAAAACACCATTAGTGCCATTTAATTTAGCAATGTTCAGTTTGTAAAAAATTCATAATTAGAAAAAAAAATTTTAAAATGAAAAAAAATATTTAAAAAAGATGTAATTTTTTACGTTTACTACTTTTTTTTCAATTGTTGTTAGGTAAAATGTTTGTTTTGTGTGTCAATTGACCTAGAATTCATATATCTCTCCAACACTTTTAGGTAAAACAAAAATAAAATGATCAGAACTTTTCAAAAAAAAATATTATCAAATAATTTATGCTCTGTAAGAAGAACAATATTGATAGTAAAGATTATTTAAGGAGAAGGAACGATGATGAAGTAGTCACTAGCATAAAAACATAAAGATAACTTAAAAGTGGGTGTAAACCTTGAAGCTGGGATTTAAAAATGGCGGCATTTATTGGATGCGACAGAAGTGCTAGAGAAGACGGCACTCGCGGAAGGGAGAGGGTAGGAGGAGTTCGGTGCGGATTATAGAATCTTGGATCAGAAATGAGAGTGGAAGTAAATGAATTGGGTTCGGCTGTTGTTGCAAGTGAAGATGATCGTGTGGAGGAAATTGAATCATAAGAGGAAGGAAGGGATGCTGAATTTGCGTAAATGCTTGGTGGAAATGAGTTCTCCTAAGTAAAGTGAGTTAAAGTATGAAGATTCAATATTTATCAATACTTTTCCAAAAATACAGAAAACATCTGTTAGCATTCATTTTTTGAAAATTAAGTGCATGTCTCTCTTTTAGAATCGACTTTGATATGAATTAAAGCACGCAATTCTTGTTTCATAAAGAAAATAAGCACCCCTTATTATGCCTTAACGCGTTATTAAAACGTTTAATACGCGATCCTTTCAAATCATGGACAAGTAAATAAATTTAGAATGTAAGCAGTATTATTTCAAAATAGTCATAATGGAACTCAGTGATGTTTAGTTAACTACAACTATAGCTTTTTAAAAAAGGAAGTTACAGCATTGCATTAATGTATAATAAATGCTTGATGATATTATGAGCAGTTTATTAAGATATATGCAATTATTGAAACAAATAAATAATATTTGCATTTAACTAAAAGTTCATATAGTTTATTAGGTAGCAAATTAAGTGAATATCGATCTAGGTAACTGTTCCTGCAAAGCTGGCAAAACTTCAAATAAATATTTAGTTTTAGTTAGGCCTGCCAGAACGTTCTAAGGCAAAGTAGCAAAAGATATATCAAAAATGGCAAAACGTACTTATATTATAAAAGCTAAGTCTCAACCAAATAAGCTATCTAGTCAAAAAAATATTAAAATAATTGTTTTTATGAGAATAAAAGATTCAACATTTTTCATCACAAAATTGGCAATTTAGTAGCACAGAATTCCAAAAACTACCAAATTTTGTCACAAAATACAACGATTTCTGTGTATAAGCA
This sequence comes from Nectonema munidae, assembly GCA_030549495.1. Classification (NCBI taxonomy): domain Eukaryota; kingdom Metazoa; phylum Nematomorpha; class Nectonematoida; family Nectonematidae; genus Nectonema; species Nectonema munidae. The sequence continues at coordinate 1,117,282 of JAUIRK010001047.1, read as the reverse complement.
GAGAAAAATTACTATTGTAAACGAGTTTGTGATTTGTCCTGTATTCTGAGATGACAACGATTGTAAAATATTAAAGAGCCACAATTTTTAACCTTTATAAATGTCCAATATACCATAATATTGTTTTCAAAAATTTTCATTTGAAATCAGTGTCATTTTTAAACATTTCTAAATTAAGTGAGTTGGGAAAAAAATTCTGTTTTTAAGTAAATTGTGCAGATGAGAGTGAGAAGTTAAAAAAAAGAAGAAAAATTAGACTTTTCACTTTAATTAAAAATGAAATAATGGTTTCCCATAGCAAGTTATCACTGCGCTTTACAAAGTGAATGGAAAAACTCTCAGCATAATCTCTCAATGGCAATGTAGTATAAATACAATAACACACTTATCCAATTCACTTCTATGACTCGAAGAAAAGGAATTCGTTGCCGGCTCTCGTGAAGCAGTGCTGAATCAAATACGCTATCAATACATTTTAGACAATACAATTACAGTACATCAAATGTGTATTTAATCACAAATACAAATGTATGTGATTCAATGCTGACAAGAAGTCGAGAAATTGTCGTTGACAAAAAGCTAGATAACGCTATATTGAAATATTCCAGTCTCCGGTTATTTAAATGAATGAGTTGTGATTCAAATGTACGGCCAATAAAACTTTTTAGGGGTAATTTCATCTAAAGTACACATGGACAAGTATTGGCTTTGGGGCTAAATTCGGCTATACCAAACTCTTATACTCTGTGGTACACTAATTGTTCTTTAAAGTTTTAGAATAACATGAAATCAATTTTATTTCTAGATAAGTTTAATAGGAGTCACAAAATCTTGTCTAACAGCAGATTTTAAAATGATAGCTTAAAAGATTACTTTATTGATTAGTTGTTCATTTGATAAGTATATAATTGTGGCTATTTTAAGCACATACTAACACTCCCGAATAAATAGAACATGATGCATAAGTTACTGTATATTATGAAAGTAAGGCATGAAGAACTTTCTAAGCCAATAATAGTAACTGTGGGCTTCGACTAGGTTGTGAAAATCTAGCATCCTCAATATGGCAACTAGCTTCATGAGTCTGTTTTTTTATCAATCACAATCAATTCTTTCAATAAAATTTCAAGGACTCATTTCACATTTGGAATATTTGGGTGCATATACATTATACAGACACAAAGAAACTTTAAATTAGTTATTATTGACGGGGACACAAAAACAATCATTGTTAAAGGGGGTGCATAAAAATTCATGGATAAAAATGGAGTACCTTCCTAAATTAACTTTGGGAATGATGGCAGGTCACTTTCGTCCATTTTCGAAATGCAACAAAATAAAATCTTTAAAAAGGAAGTCACAAAATAATAAAGGGGATGTTTCTATAATTTCCTCCATAGTGGTACATACGAACTGTGTGTTTATTGAAGGTCTTTATCATATACACACAGAAAATAAGTTATTGAAAGGATAGCTAAGTTTGGTAAAGAATAAGGTAATTTATAAAGAAGTAAATTGTCAATACCATTTTTCATATGGACTACCTTAAATTTTTATTATTTGTGAAAGATATTTATAATTTTTGAATAATTTCGCAAATTATTCTGAGCAAAATGTGAATTTTTTTTTGAGATTTTGAAAGAAATCTTGTTGATAAAAGTCAAAAAAAGCAAATTAAAATAAGTGAATATTTAAAAAAAATATAAATAACTTTTCTAGACAGAAAAAAGTAAAACTCCTCAAAGAAACTTGAATGAAAGAAAGATTAAAAAACTCATACATGCAGGGAGGAGGCATTTTGATGATTGGAGTGGGGTAAGGATAAAGTAGTTGAATTGTAAAAAGGCGTCGACGATGAGTAAATAAGCGAAGATGTAACGGATATTGGCGAAGGTAAAGAGTTTGACGATGATGATGATGATGATTTAAAATTCCGCAAATCTTGTTTTTGTAGACGCTCTCTATGAAACTTTTTGGAAGAAAAATGAAACTTGTCATCATCATCATGATCCATGTCCTTTTCATGACGACGATTTTCTTGAAGTATAAAGTTTTAGCAGCAGGTATGCAAAATATTTCGGAAATATACTTTATATAACCCCAAAAATATTAATTTAACTCATTGGCTCATATTTTTGAAACGAATCAACGATTTGGTGTCCTATTCGCGTTGTTAATAAAATACAATAGCACTATTTCAAAGTCAGGGACTATTTTTTATTTATAAACTTAGTGTTTTAAATTTTAATAATATTTTGATCCAAAAAATCAATTATGATCACTGGAATATTTAATAAAATTATGTAAACCATTTTTAAATAATAATTTAAAAGAATTTCTAATTAAAATTTTGGCACAAAGAAACAAAATAAAATTTTTATGAATTTAAAAAAATAGAAAAATAAACTCACAAATGTGCATGCAAGTTATCTTGTAATTGGAAATTGAAAATGTTCCTATATACCATTACCACCAGCTTCCAATTCATAAGTATAAAAAGATCATCAAAATTAACCGTTCACGGCTTGTTAGAAGAGGTTTCTAGAGAGTAATTTAAACTCACAAAGTCGGTTTGAACACACAAAGTTGAACTGCTGAGGTTTCAATGGCCGAAACAGGTCTTACAAAAATGTTGGAACATTTTGAATTCGACTCCATCATTTATGAAGATTTGTCTCAGACTCAAGTCTTTATAAAAGCTTCTATTTAAGAAAGAATTCAAATAAAAAAGGAAGTTGCAAAACGATGAATCAATCTACAAGAGAAAAAAATGCCATTTATGCACTCCTAACGAATCAGAACTCCATGATAAACGTTCGCGAGAAAAATCTATTCACAGTTCAGTACGAATTTAAATTCCCCTTTACTTTAAATAAAACATGTGAATCAGAATTTTATGTTAAATTGATAAGATTTCTTTAAAACTTTTCATTTCGAGAGCTGTCAAGTCAGAAAATTTAGTAATCGACTATAAATCCATGATATAAAAGCATATATATATACGTTTCTATTGGTGCAGGTAAAGGTACTGTGGGTTTTATCCATAAGGCACAATTAAGATCTCTTGTATCAAACTATAAAAAAGAGGTTTGAAGATGGGTCCAAACCAAAGACATTGTAGTATAAATGACAGGCTTCTACACAACCTGATTCATGCTGGCTAATTACTCGTAAAATGGGCTAACCGACTGGCTTAGTTTGAGTAGAGAGAGTGTGAGAAATGAAAATAAGAAATATAGACAATACTAATATCAGGAATTAGAATAAAGAAATAGAAACACTGATTGACAGATATAGGAGTTCATATGTAGCGTCCCATTATGCCCCTACAATTTTTTTAGCTACGGTACTATTTGTATGTAATGGATTATTAACATCTATGTCATGACTAATTTATTAAAAGCAGGTTATATTAAAAAATTGTCACAGGTGTGTGAAATTAAGAAAATGAAAAGTAGATACCAGAATATCTCCATTCATTATGCATTTTTCGCTTGCGATGGTCGTCTCTCGGAAAAGATGATTTGTGGGAGTATCTTTGGTTCAGTCTTGTAACCAAAGCTTCTTTCGGTCGCTTGCCAACTGGCCAGCGATCATCATCATTATCCGAATGATGCGAACTTTGGCGGTGAAGATGGGAAGGAGGGAATGAAGATTTTTTTCGCGAGCGTGAAGATGATGTTGATTTGGAATGAGATTTTGTATCGTGTCTCGAATTTTTATATCTGAAGAATCCTTTTTCATGATAGAAAGTAGATTTTTCAGAGGAATCAGTTTTTTTATTTGTTTGAAGTTTAATATTTTCTACAGATACCACTTCTTTTCTTGGAACAGAATAACTGTTATGATGTTCAAGTGGATGATGAGATTCTAATAAAATGAATGAGATATAGAAATATGCATTATCATTAGGATTGAGATATTGCAACTGCAATTTTATGCGAATCAAAAATTTAGCTATATTAACATCATGGTTCGTGAAAACTCGGAAAAACAATTTGCGAACTTTTCAGCAGAAAAAGTAACGCCGTTATTTATTTTTTTAGTTTCCTCATAAGCTTCTATTTTTAATTTTATATGATAATTTTCTGACAAAATATTTTATAATAAATCTTTCTTCCTTGTTTCACGAGCTTTAGATCAATATGGGTATGCGATTAACGAAAAAAAAAAGTGAGAGAAGCTCAAATTTATTAAAATTTTAAAATGGCACTAAAGATTATGCGCAGAATTTAACTTTCAGAAATTGGAGCCTCAAGAGTAATCAAGTTTTGTCTTCTAATAGCTTCTTCATAGTCTAATAGCTCAGCAAAACGAACTTTTATAATAGTCCATTTTTTTGTAAAATTTTCAAAGATAACAAACCAAGAGTAATTTTTAACAGTTGAAAAATGATTCTTATAGATGAAGAGTTCACAAACCTACTAAAAAATAGATTATTTCATCTTTATGACCATTTCATAGAACATGGTTAATATAGGTTATAATTTTTGACATTCCGTTCGTTGAACATCTGAAAATATAATTGCGATACGGAATCTTCGAGATTTACTGCATTTGATTTATATACGAATATCGAATTTGAAGATAATGTATTTTGTATAAGAAACTACATAGAAAAATGAATCAATTAAAACGAAATCATAGCTCAGAGCTGCCAAGTAAAATGTTTTATTCGACACCAAAAGCAACTATGAAAAAAGCCAAATAAGCCAACCAAAGTCAAATAGAAAAATGCCCAATTTCAGTAATTTGGCTTAAAAGCCAACTTGGCAACTCTGGTATAGCTCAACATAAGCATGATCACATTGCTTTACAGGCAACAAAATTGAGACATAAATTCAAATAATTAAAAGGCTATTGTACTTTAAAATATTTCAAGTTCTCTTACAATAATGATTTAATCATATTAATTGGGAAAGGTGAATATAGAATAAATTTTTGGGTCACTTTTTGGTAATCCTGCACTACCCAAATATCACATTTGTATTCTTTAAATGATCATTGCTTCATTTATTTAAACGGTTATTGAGCCCAAAACAAGAAAGGGTTTGACTTCAACCTTGATGGGGTCTTTTTTATGACGCTTGTAAAACGATCTCAGTTTTAATCCCGCATAAAAGGTCTTCTCTCTGCAACAAGAAAAGCGACTTTTATGCTAAAACCATGTTTTAAACCTTAACAGAAAACGACAAGGTAGTAGATAACCGCGATTTAAATTATTTTTGGTTTTACTAGCACTCATAAATTAAAATTGAGTCATGTTATGCATTTTGGCACTTGTATTTTAAAATAGAACCATGAAAGTACATTTTCTTAATATACCAAAATCTGTCGCGGAGGAACTTTAGAGGTTCTACTTTTAAAGTCCAATCCTTTGTTAGTTCGGACTCAATAACCTATCAAATCAATGAGTCAAACATCACTCAAAAAATTAAAAATAAGGGCGGGATAGTGTAGGATCACCTAATTTTTAAGTTGCGGATTTATAATTTTTGTTCTGCCTAATCACGAGATAAATTAGAAAAATTTTAAAAACAGGAAAAGCAAGCGATGATCCAAGAAGCGATAGGCCAGTTCATCAACAAGCGTATCAAAGTACGGTGAATGAATGATTGTTGAGCACACGCCTTAAATAAACTTTTGCCGAAATCTGTATACGTATCACCTATATGCAGCTTATTGGAATTGCTTACACTTATGTGCACGTGGCAAGGGTTGTATGAATAGTATGTTAAATTTTGTATACGAAAAACAACCAATAATACTTCTATGCTACGTATAACTAATAAATTACTACTTTAATAAATTACTACTTATTTGATGATGAATGTAGGGTAAGATGACGTTGCAAAAATATATGTTTTTTATAATAAACTTTTTTCTGTATTTGATTTAATGTGTGAAACTAGGGAGACCAAAAGGGTTTGAGTGGATTGTATTTTTGAAAATGAATGTATACAAATAGATTTCTAAAAATCTTTTTGAAAAGACCAAAGAGCTTTGTAGTATTCACAATATTATACCCTATATTTTCTTTAGGAAAAGCGTGGTATAGAATTATATACACATAAAAACTAAAAATTTTCACTTTCGAATGAATAAAAATATCAATTACCTTTTTCCTTCAGTTTGGGAATTTTGAAAACTTCCTAAATAAGAAAACAGTTAAGACAAAGACGAATAATATAGAAAGACTAGGGAAAAATGGTAAAAAAAACCTTTAAATCTTGCCACTTTTCGAGAAGACAGGAAATGAGAAGAGGAATTTCTTTGGCAATCTGTAGGCTCCTTCTTCGCCTCTCAACCAATTCAAGGTCAATGAGTGGAGGTGCTGATAGAGTCGGGTACAAATCGTCTCTCGCTTCCTCTTCTACTTCCCCCGCAGCAGGAAGAAAGGAACTAAAAAGTTGAAGAGGAAAATATTTAACCCATTTAAGACCAAGCAAAGCAGACGATATCTAAAAAACGCAGACGATTTATATTCAAAGTCATTGAGAAAAGCAGACGAAGATGAAATTACTTATATTCCAAAATAGGAACATTGGTCGTAAATGGGTTAATTCCAGCTAACTGCTTTGCAATGCATGCTACTTTTAAGGTATGATCGCTGAGAAAATGCTTAACCCTTTCAGGCACAATAGATAGTCAAGCAATGAAGAAAGATATAAAAATTTCATATTCTAAGTTTTATGAAAATTCATACAAACAGTAAAACAGGTGATAAAATTTGCAAAAGTAATGCGTGAAGGCAAATAAGTTGACTTTATCGGAAGATGGTAAATGTATTATTTTATTAAAATACGACGGGCGATCAAAAATTAGCCTAAAAATAATTAGGTTATTAGGTCTTTAAAAATAATTAAGAAAAATATTGACCGCACTGAACTACCAAATTTAAAGATCAAATAGATGAGGGAGGGTATCAACTGGTTTTTAAGATACATTGAAAAAATCTAAAAATTTCTTTATCAATCTTTGAAGGCATATAAAGAGGTCATTAGTATAATTATACTTTAGATTTAAAGAAACTTAAATAATAATTAATGAACTTACACAAAGTGAACTTTCAAATATATCAAGGCTTTTTCAAGTACTTTATAAGGTAGATGCAGATAAATTTTCATAAATATATACTATGAAACTGATATAAATATAGTTGAAATCATCTTCTATCAAATTAAGGCTTCCTCTATTTATTACGCTTAGATACCATCATATAATATATTAATCATGATTATGAGTTGAAAGAGATTATCACGATATATATATGCAATAACATCATTGATAATATAATCATTTTTGTAATTAGCGGGATAAGAACAGACTTTATTTATCTTAGGACTGTAATAAGACAAGATCTTCAGTTTAAGATCTGTCTGGACCGAATAAACTTTTACTAAGACCAGATTAGAAAGTTGCGATAGAGGCTCGAAGCAAACTCTGAACAGACGCAACCACAAACAATAAACATCACATATCATATGCATTGAGGAGAATAATTGTATTATGTGCACTCGTCGATGCGATGAAACACACGTAAAATCTCAGCGTAATGTTGTTTGCTTAGTTGTTAAGAAACTATTTATTTTAGCATTCACTAGTCATTGCCAACACTTCTCTCCAACATATTTATCTTTGGCATTGTAGAATCAAGCCTTTTCTTTTTGTTTTTCCGATTTTCAAAACAAAAATATGTGTTATTTCAACGGTATATTAATTTCTTATTTGAACGAATTTATTCCTAATTTAATTTTTAAATACTATTTTATGTACAATCAGCCGCAATGGTTGCTCAGCCTAGCAGTTGAAGGTGAGGGATTGGAATGCCAGAAATTCCAACTATTAAATTAAAAATCACAAATCGATGATCAACTATCATCAAGCATATTGCGAGCATATAGCCTAATGGCTGAAAGCGCTTATATCATCTACACAACCAACAACGAAACAACTCTTAATAAGACTTGTGTATTTAGAGTAATGAATAAATATTAACAAAAGACAAGGACAAAAGCATACCCGTCATCAGATATAACTTGCTTGAAATCTACATGTTCTGAATTTACACAGCATTCTAAATTCAAATGATTCTCATGTTTTGGGGTATTTTTGGCTTGTTGAGATTCACTTATTTCCATGGAGGTGGGATCAAGATTGATCTTCCTGAGGGATGAGGCAGTAGACATTCCAACTAAAATTTCGTGATCCAGTAGTTTCCATTTTTCAAGAACGCGAAGAATTTTACTCTTTTCCAGAATTTCTTTACTCATAATTGGCATTTTTTGAAGGGCTTTCAAAATCTTAAGAAAAAATTTGAATTAATTTTACACGCAATGCTACATAAGCGGTACACATGGGCGCCCCATATTCTACAGAAAATGTTTCAGTCGCTTTCATAAGCTTTTAAAATTCATTTTAAGCGAGAATTTAGCCTGAAGAAGGATCTCAACATTTAAAATTTGACATCATGGCTGATATTTTCTCAAAAAACAAAGAGATTAGATATAATTAGGCATGGAACAATGGAGTTAAAGTTTTATGCTTTTCAATTATTACACAGAATAGGAAATCATTGGGCACAAATTAAGCTTAATAATAAATTTCATGTGAAACACACATTAGTTTTATATGTTTTAGAAATGTATTCCTATACTAACAAGAATCTTGAATAAACAACATTTATATTTTTTATATCTAAATTTATATTATATTTTTAATTTCTATTAGAAAACATAACTTTTTTTATTTTTGTTCTTTCTTTTTTTATTTACATTTTTTTCTTTATAGTTAATGAAAATTAAATTAAAACACCATTCAGAAATTTTAGTATTTTTTGGTTCATTGGTCAAAAATATTGGTTCATTTTTCTCAAAGAACTAAAATTTTAGTATACACTGCCGTGAAAAAGTTCTTAAGCCACAACTAAAAACTATATTATTTTTTAAGATATTTTTTTGGAATAATGCTAAAAATATAAACATATAAGTAATTTTTTTATATTAGTAAAAATTTTTAATTTATAAAAAATTCATTTATATAGTTTACTTATTAAAAATGAAGTGAAAACGTTCTCGGCTCAGAGAACTTTATTCATTTAAATATTTTTTCATTTTTATAATAAATTTTAAAAAATCCTGTTTTTATTATAAAATGCTTTGTTTGCTTGAGTTTTTTGATTTGATCATTATTTATCCCCAAAATATCATTAAAATTAAGAGCTATAGTCTAATTAAATTGAGATTCGAGCTATAGTGTTTGGATTATATCTAGAAGCTGCAAATAGGCTAAAAACTCTTTATTTTCAAAAATTGATATAAAGGTAAAGGTACAGTGAGGTGTTTTAATCGAGAAGGCACAATTGCGTCGCTTGTATCGAACTATGAGAAAGTAGGCTTGATGCGGGATCGAACCCAAGCCCTTGAGTTATCGAACCCCAGTACCTAATCAACCTTACTCACGCCCCCTATAAAGCAATGTACAAAAATATTAAGAACATCCTGATAAGATACGATCTGTCTACAAGACAAGTACTTTTGAAAAATAATAATTAATTAAGAAGTATTTCCATAAATATATATACAAAAAAAAAAAGTTGTACCGGAGCTAAAAATCTCGAATAAATATTATTGTGGAGAAAAGAAGTTATATTGAGTGTATGTATGATGATAGGCTAGAAGGGATTTTCGGCGATGAAACAAAAATGATTTTTGTTCTTACGGATGCAAACATGTCATAAGACATTAGGGAATGAGTTAAAACAAACGTTACTTCAAAAACATTATGACAGTCTTTTTCCAAAGGATTTATTTCCCAGTGGTGGGCGAAAGCTCTTGCACGGCACTGTATAACAACACTTCAAACTCTGTCTATACTCTCTATATCATTGGAGCTTATATTCTTATAAATAAACTAAATTTAGAGAAAATTATCGTAATCGTAAAGAATAATGCCAAAATTTTTGCAACGCGCTAAAAAAATAACAAAATAGAACAAATGTAAATTTTATTTAAGAAAAAGAAGGATAGTTTTTTTCCTTGTATATATATATTAAGTGACAAATTCAATTTAGTATTTTATTCCACAAAAGCTTAGCCAGTTTCTAAATTTTAAAGAGATATGTTAAGCATTTTTAAATTGCATAGCATTTGATTCAAAAAATCCATAAGACTTCACTTTTAAGATTTTTTTAGCTTCCAGGGATAATACTTTCCTCTCTACCCCTTAACCAAAAACATAAGAAAGGGCCTGGGTAGAAGGGTTTCAATAAGAAATTTGCAGAGATGCTTTTAAAGGCACCAAAAAAATATTGATATTTTTGTCTTAGATTGAGGAGCGAATTGAATATAAATGGCTTTAAAAAACTCAAAAAAGGTTTACTTACTTCTCTCTTGAAAACAACGTCATCCGCTTTGATAGAAGCCATCCAGCACCAGAGTAAGGTTAGGCCGCCAAAATTAATGAAATGTGTTAGTGATATTTCAGAGCATTGATTCTAAAAAAGGAATTTACGAAATCCAGATTTTTAGCTTCTACGTTTCTCAGTGTCTTAAAATATCTTAGTGAAGAAATTCAAAAACTTAACAAAATCGCCAGAAATAGTAGGAAATCTTGATACTTCGCTTCCTGCAAACCATAGAAGTATGCAAAGGAGAGGACCAGGAAACAGCAGCATATTTCAGAAGTTAGCATTTTACATTCCAGAAAAACTACCCTTGTACAAAATACTAATTTAAAACACAAGATGCTTTTGCATGTCCAGTCCACATTTTGCATGAATACGATAACGTTGAGTGTTTGTATATCATTCTGAGAGTGTGCTAATTTTAGCTGTGTCATATGAATGATTCCCTGTTTGCTAAAAATAGTTTGAACAGATATGAATAAGACAGCTCGCTTTACTTATACACTAGTCTGGGTGTTTCAGCATTTAAAAAGGCGATTTTTTGCCGAAATTGGTGAAGAAATTTGTAAAATCTATCCCACCTACTAAATATTTTTTTACTTTCTTACAAAATGATTTGGATACTAATAAAAGGAAAATATTTTGATCGCGTTGTTCATGTGGATGATTTGAATGCGAAGATTAACAAAAGAGATACCGTTAAAACATTCAAAATGTTGACACATGTGCCATGTGATTCCGTACGGACCATCAATCGACACAGATGAAGCATGTCTTCGCGCAAGAATATTGACGCTGTTTGATTTTGAATAAGTGAAGCAAGGTGCGTAGTGATTTCTTCCTCTAAGCTTTCATCTTCAATGAAGTACTTTAAAGACCTTGTTTTTTCCTGTAGACGATTTATGTTCTTCACTTTGCCATTTTTAACCTCATCTTCACGTTTGGAGTGGAGGAGAGTTTCTTTTTGTTGCTTTAAAGAAAAATAAAGAAAGGTAGACGATTAGTCTTCCAAATTATTGTCCTTAAAGTCTGAATTCGTAATATTGAAATAATCAAAAATCTTATTATACAATATTTAAGTTTCGATCTTTACATCACTGACAATCAACCTTATTTAATTGTTCTAAAGTTGGGTTGAAAAAAATTATTTTAATATTTTATTATTTCTTTTTTGATTATAAAGCTTAATCCTTTAATCGATCATGGCATTAAAATATATTTCAATTTCCTTTTAGTAAATATATAAGAAATCAATATGTCTCCTAAGAAGCTTATTGACAGTACTATAAGATTTATTAAAGTATATTATAAACTTGGGTCAAAGAATTCTATATTTCTTTAGTATGATTTGTAGTGCGGGTTTTGCTTCCCTAGTCTCTATATTTTATTTATGGTTCTCAAAAAATGAGATAAAACAGTTACTAATACCACACGGTGAATAATTGGATGAACGTTAACTTGTTTCCAAATAAAAAAGACTGTTATGTACATTTTGTCTGACGCAAGTCAATTAATTGTAATATAGAAAAAGAAAACCATTATACCTTCAATATATTAATGATCATATCATATATAACGTAAAACAAGTTAAAATTTAATAATAAAGCAAATTAAACATTCAATTTGTAAAAAAAGAAGGAACACTCGTCTCAATAGACACCGAACATTTTATTATCTGTGTAGAGAGAGAAGCGTAGGTGTGTGACGTACGTGTTTTAAAAGGAAGGATGAATTTAAGCGTATCAACCAAAAAATAATGATGACAAATAGAACATTGTGTGTATGCAAATGGAATTAACCTGATCGTATTCATCGTTTAAATCAGAGGCCTCATTGAGATTCGGTGTTGGTGTCAATAAAGTAAGGCTGTCGTTATCCTCCGCTACCCGTCCTCCTCCTCCTCCGTCTTCTTCTTCAGCAATTGCAACTTGTCCGCTATATTTGTCGGCGTTGGAGTTGGTTGGGGGTTTATCGATGAAACCTGTACAATTTGGTGCATTGCAGTAACAAGGTTGCGCTTTTTGTCTTTAAAAAGAAATGGGATAAAATAAGATAAGGAAGCATAATGAAATATTGGGGAAACAGTGGAAAGAAAAAGTGCTGGCATGTTTAAAATATCATTGAAAATAGAACACGTACGATGCAGCAAAAGAAGGATTGGGAAAGATGAAGTGATTTCACTACACGGGCATAGTATGCCTATAAAGAATATGCTCTTCAAATGTCGTTATTTTCACACTTCATTGTAAGAATATTTCCAACGTTCACATTCATACAACGGATTCAGCAACATCACAATGTGAACTTGCTCTGTTTTATTTTGATCGGAACCGATGTTTATATTTGCATATGTATTCTTCATATTTTTTTGCTATATGTATGAAATTGTTATCTGCATCTATATATCCAAATCGATAGGTATATACATGTGCATATGATATCCACAAGTTATGAATATTAACATGAGCAAATATGTGGAAATCTTGCAAATAAATATAAAAAGCATATCCAAAACTCAACATGATCAATGGCACTTGCATCTACACACGTGGAAAAAACACCCAAAAAACACTTTACTCATCATTTATACATTCGTGAGCAATCTTATCAATAATTTTAAAGATACGAAACTTCAAAAGACCCCCAGGAAGAACCATTGGTCTATACTATACAGCGAGCATGCCATATAAATGATTGGAAGTAAAGAAAGTTTGTGATCCAAGGAATGCAGACAATATTGTACATTACTTCCTAGTCACGACTTGGGATTCATATGTGATACCGTCAACTTGTAGGATTAATCAAGCAGATACAAAGAAGTATAGGATACTTAAATGAATGTATTATTATCTGTCATAATGCAAAAATATGTGAAGGAAATAATTATACTAAAAATTTATAGTTGGCAAATGCAAATGACTTTATTTATAAATTATAGGGTAGCTTTTAAGTTGAAAAGAACATGAAATTTTTTTTAATTTGCAAGTTTCCACATAGTGCAGATTCTTATATTCATAAGAAAACACAAATTTTAATTAAAATCTTTCATAGTAAAAGCTTTTATGAGAGAAAATGTAGATGTATCACATAGGATGCTCTGATCACAAGATCACAAACGGTGTATTTTGAAACGATTCACATGGGCATCGCAGGTCATTAATGGGTTTCCTCATAGTCGGATAACTCGAAACTTCGCTTAACTGAAAGTAATTCATGTGTCTTTTGATTCTCAATTACAATTTTCTATGCTATGTGACATTTGCAGTCCATCGTGTTGTTAGATATTTCAGATGCTTTCAATACGAAGTTTTAATGTCAAATCAATAGAATTGTGACTCACGCGTGTATTCATTCATTTCGTTGTAAAACATTTTCGGAAATAATAAAATGCTTTGGTTTATTTATGTCATGAGTTATTATTGTCCTTAAGCGAGGAAGTGAGAAGTTTCGACACTTTTTCGTGTAATTTTTCCTACTTTTGTACATACTCTTTTCTGTTCTTTATTTTAAAATATAACATATTCAAAATAACTTTTTCCCAAGTGTTGCTTCCTTAAATTAGAGCATGGAGAGTATCACCTAATACTCATGATTAAAAATATATTCATTTAACAAAATAGAGAACATCGTACTGCAGGACACTGCAACTTTGGGATATCGGGAGTTACGCCACGATAACCTCATTTCCAGGGATTTAAATTACAAAGAATTCGGTTATAACAAATTCTGTTTATAACAAAGAGATTTAAACAGCCCCTTCAAACCAATAGCAAACTTTCTTCGTCCTATTTAACTACTTTTAAACTTCACACTCTCATTTAACGTTAAGTTATAAAGTAAAAATGGGAACTTGAAGCAAAAAAGACAAAATTAACCTAAGGAGTTCATTTTGGAGAGAAAAGTTATAAAATCGAACAGTGGTGTACAAGCACAATTTTTTTTTAAATAAATAAAAAATGACCCATATCTTTGGGCTTTGTAGTCAATGGTGACTTCTCCGTATTTTGGGATGAAGCGCTTTGAAAAAATGCCAACGCGCAACTTTCCATTAACCGTCCACTAAAAAAGGAAAATCGCCAAAAATTTAACATATGAAGACGTAAAATGGTGGGCTTACTTTTTGAGTGGCAGCGTTTGGATCACATGAATGGTTGATAAAGCGCCCGCAAGAACCTTTGTGCGTGGCGTCAATTATTTCATTTTGTTTTAAAGACATGAAGTAGTAGTGAATCTATAAAGAAAAAAAAAGATGAAAAAATATTTTAAATATACTCACAAGCTAAATAATAATAATAATCATTGTTATCAGCCTTATGAAATTTGAGAACGAATAGTTCCTCTACAGACATATCGTCGAACAGGCTTTTTTCGGAATGACTGTTTTGTTGAACCTCTTCATCGAATTGCATTTTCAATTTTGCGTATGTAAAGTGAGACGCAAAAGTATTAGACACATAAAGAATATTTGTGCAAATATTGTTACACCCTATTTATATAATAAGAACGTGAATTCTCACATGTTATGCACTCATTTAGTTTGTTTAAAGACAGGAAATATAAGAAAGCTCATAAGTTAATTATTACAACAAAAGTTTACTCATTTTTCCGATATATCCGAAACATAGTGAGCCAGAATCAAACTGCATCCATATTAAATATAAATTGAATTATAAATTGTTTTCAAGGTTCAGTTACACGAAGCTTATGAACTGGGTACATAATTATCTAAATTAAATAATTTAATTAACATGAGAACATTTTCTATATTTAGATAATATGTAAAATTTTGAGCGTTTTTTAAAATCATGTTTGTCAGGATTTTTAAAGTTATATATATATTTGTATACAATATACATTTCATAATAGCATACCCTGTTTGCTTTAGAATATCTTTTCTGTCTTCGTTTGAATTCTTTGGAATCAATAACTTCCCCAATGTATTCAAGGATGAATGATCCCCTTCAATAAATAAAAAAAAATCCAACATACAATATGCATAATCAATATTATACATTTAATGCTAGAGGACCAGCAAATACTAGCTAATTTATATTAAATCCTAGTATTCTTCTTCAATGTTTACGAACAACACACTTTGATAAAAGATTCAAATTAAACAATCAATTTTGTATTAAAATATTAAAAATCTTCGTATAACTTCTAAGGTAGAGTTAATTTTTGAATTGTTACTTAAGATAAAACAGTTTTACAACTTCAACACAAGAACCAAAATGTCAAAACTAAATTTTTTTACACATTTAAATGCAATGGATGCAATTATATAGACACTTTGATCAGAAAAACTGGTAATCCCAAAAAAATATTCACACAACAGAATCAATAAGATTTGCAAGGCATGTTGTATAAATGTCTGTGTATACAATCAGGCCAGTAGCTAGGAAGGGGCAAGAGGGCCCTAAAGTTTTCAAATTATATTTCTAAAAAATTAGAAAACTTTTACAAAAAATAAGACTAATTTTGTAAATTTACACTAATCTTAACACCATCCCACAGATAACGGATGAAAGAAATATTAATTTAATTAAGATATAGAGATTTCGGAACTCTGTTGCTAATGTGTCCTTGTTTTTAGACCCTCTCCGACAACTTTTTCTGATTACGGGCATTTATATATAATGTTTTTTAAATGATGAAAGCAGGAGTATCAAAAAAACAACTCACGGGCTAGATCGGGACCGACAAGAAGAACTTAAGTTTTACATTTCTTTTTACAGTTGATGCATCAAAATTAGAATCAAATTTTTCCACTTAAAATGTGAAAGTGAGATGAAAAACAAGTTTTTTGTAATCAAATTGGAAAATTTCTTCCGTGATGAACATCAATAAGTCAGGTCTCAAAACAAGACTAACATCTCATCATATTAATGATATTTAAACAGTTTCTTCTACTATGAATTTAGCTCCTAGTTTAAATGAAATTTAATGCAAGGTTTTTTGAAAATCAGAAAAGAAAAATTAGAAATAAAAACTTCATCCAAAGCTTTTAATGCATTCTAAATAATAATTTGTTCAGCTATTGTTGATTCTGGTTATGACTTATGCGTCTTTTGAATCTTTGGGTTTTTATTCGGCCCTAAAGAGCTGTAAATATTTGAAATCCGGCCCGTCAGTGATTTGAGTTTGCGACCCTTAGGGAAAAATTTTCAAATCGAACCCAAGAATCTACCATTTGGGGCGCTTTGTGTCTGTTTGGTGTTGTCGCGTTATGTATATTTTAATCTGATATATATTTCAAATATGCTAAATATAGTGGTAATTTTTATTTTTATTATAATCAATCATACTAGTCAAATTTTTTTTTATATATTTACTAAGATTCTGAAGTCATTGACCTGTGAGAAATTACGGCATTGGGGGTTTTTATCAAAACAAAATATGTTGTGAAATAAAGCACTGATATGCTTGAAAAAAATTGTTAAAAAATTTTTATAGGTACTTGTGGATATTGAATTAAAAATAAAAACTATTCACCTTACTTTCATTGAAAAAGGGAATTTGTGAATTAAATTTGAAATGTCGAATAGAAAAAATCAACTTACACGCATATGTCTTCCAAAACACGAAGTCCCCATCCCTTCTTGTTGGTCATAAACGGCTCGACTGAAGGATGCGTCTCTATCTGTGTTGTGAAGTAAAAAATGAGTTAAAATGGAATAGTCTTTGAATCAAAAAGGATGACCCTCTAGATGGGCATACATTTTGTGGCGTTAGCACTTCTTTTAGGACCAGAATTTTGAATAGTAGTCACGTGCTTTCTTTTTCAATAGAATTTTATATAATTAATGAATTTTTGGGACACCGTTGTCACACACAAGTGTTTTTAACCTTCAAAGGGTTAGAATAACAATCAATGAGATAAAAGGAGGCAGGCAAACGAGAACCAAATGGGCAAACAGAAGATAACTTTATGATGAAAAGAAATGCTTTAAAATTAGCCATACAGTAAGTCTCCTTCTACTAGTAATGAAGTTACAATTGTAGGGAAGAGCCAGTATAGTTATAAGTGCTGGCGATTCAAACTAGAGAAGAGTTTTTACAATTGGCATGACTATTTTGAGGCCATGTTAATATTACAAATTGATTAAGTAATTCAGTTCTACGGTTTCTATCACAAAAAGGCTTTATTTTAACATGATACATTTAAAAAAACATTATCACTTAAAAAGCTACTACAATCGGTCATGAAGCTTAGACTTCATTAATTCCATAACTTATGCCTAAATTGTTAGATCCCAGGGTGTAAATAAAACCACACCTCTCAGCATTTCAAGAATAATTTGAAAAATGATCTTTTTCTAGAACTATTTTGGTAGCATTTTTTTGATTTTAAGATCCGGTTAATTTAATCCAGCATTTGGCGCTAAAAGGAATTTTTGAACGGGTGAGGGAAATATGTTCTGGAGTAAAATGCAAAATCAGAAGTGAAGAAAAAAGCTAAAGCAATTAAAAATAAATCTAAATAAATGAGAGGAATCAATCTTTATTTAATACAATTAAATATGCGTTATCGCAATTGATAGGAAAGAACAAATTATTCACAAAGGCTCAAAGTGCTAGTCTTTCTGCCTCCAGATCTCACAAAGTTATTCAATCTTCTCAAAAGTGGAAGGCATCTCGCACATTCACATGGCGAGAGCGAAAGAGAACAAAATATTTTGAGCAATATGCAAGTGAACGCTAAGGAAATTCATGCAAGAGAAATATGATTTTGAGTAAAGTAGCTAAGCTAAGATTTCGTGTTAAGCCTCATTTTATACTTTCATTCATCGTGCCTTCTATATTCATGCTTCATCGTATTTCAATAATAATTTATCGTACTTTAAACGCTTATATCTTTAACAAGAATGTTTTACACTTCAAGCTCTAGTCGTATATATATGTAGATGTTGAATTTTAATTGTATGTGTTTTTCCTTCGAATTTTTTTGCCCGTGGAAGAAATTCAAAATTTTGCATATATTTCACTTCCTTCTTTTTTTCTATAACATCATTTTTGTATAGTACTCTCTCACAATAAATATTTTTGAGGATTTAAATTAAAAATAAAAACATTTGTGAACTAAGATGATTCAATCTCCAAGTTCCACAAAGGTTGTTTTGGAAGCTTAGAGATAAAGTCTGAAAAACAAACGCGACTCACATTTTTGTTGCATGCAATGCATCCAATATTAAATGTTTGCTTAAATTTTAAATCACACTTCCATCCAAACTTCCTTCATTCTTCATTTTGGTTAAACTTTGTACTGCGGTCATACATAGCTTAAGATACAAAAAAACAAACGTTTATTCATGGACTTTGTACATATCGGATTCACGTGTATGGCAGGTGCGTATAGAACGACATAAATAGCAGAATAAATGAGAAATTAGGTGATTTTACTTTTTGTGTAATTGTGATTCCAGAGTCAGATTAGGGATTTTTCGTAAGTTAAGATAATTAAGCACCAACTGAGAAGTCAATTTGAGAGGTTTAATTAGAACTCCTCCGACTCCCTCCAATTGAAAGTGAATTAAATTTCATAAAAAAAGGAATACTTACGAATATTTTATATTCTTAATTGGATAAATAGGCAAATTATTATTTAATTGCGTGATTAGCTGGTTTTTATTCAATGAAATAAATAACTAAATTACAATAGCATAATGAATGCTCAACAACTGAAAAAATTAGGAGAGTAAAAATTTTTAAAAACGAATCATAAATGAAAAGTAGTTACGTTCTGAAATCTTTTATTGGTACAAAATTCTTTGCAATGACATTTGGATGAACTTGAAAAAAAAATTAAAAAAATTAGAATAAATGAATAAATAATTGACGAGAAAAAATTATGGTAAAACAGACCAAGGATCTTTGATACAAAAATTTAGTTTAAATTTTCACATCTATATTTTTATCGATGACTGAAATTACTACATGGCCTCATTCTGAAGGTATTTTCATTCATAAAAGATTTATTTAGTAGTCTTCATTCCTGAAAAAACTATTTGTAACCAAACAAAATATTTTTTGAATTTTCTCGATAAATTCGTAGGTTGTTGTTGTTGTGGTTAGCTCCTACATTACACCATCTCGTTATTAGTGAAATCTATCAGCTCAAAAAACTATTTTTATTTGAACTGAGAAAGTATATCATCCATCTCTCGAAAAATACGCACAAAGAAAAATATACAATTTTTGTTACACTTTCGCAGTACTAGCGATGAGTGCGTGTATTTTCAAGCAACCTATATAAAAGCCACAGGTATTGCTGACTTTATGCGTAAGCTTCCACTTATGGCTTTGTTGTATAAATATATACGTTTTAAATCTGAGCATCAGCCAGATAGTTTCCCCACTTAACAAGTAGGTTAACTACTTCACATGTCTTGGACCATAAATGAATGGGTTTAAGTGGGCAGTTGAATGGGATGTGTGGGCAGTTGAAGAGGGGGTGTGTGTTGTGTATGTGTTGATTGCAAAGTGGACAGCGCGGATTAGTTTGTGTTTTTGGATCAACTTTATGAAGATAACGGTGATTAGTTAGCTCTAAGTTGTGCAAATGTGTGCCTTGCTTTGGTGTATCAATTTTAGGTGGAAAATGTTTATGACTTTATTAGGTTTGTTTGATTTTGATTATCTTCTTTATTTTGGCAAGTGGTATAAAGAATGACGTAATTCGTAGGTAATTTCGTTCAGATAATTACTTTAGATTAAGACCCCAAGTACTTAAAAAATCGGACTTAAAAACTCTATGAATTCAACACCAACTTTTCCGTTTCGACTTCGACTAAAGAAGTGTCACTTCACATGCTTAATTCAGAAAAGAATTAAGCACTGCTGAACGACAATATTTATATAATGTACCAATAAAAAGTTAATAATAATCTATCAATGATTTACAGTCAGGATTGTCAGATGTCCCAGTTTTTGCCACCGCTTAACAAAGTAATCCAGGACGATTAAGAAGAATCCCGGTTTTTACCTTTCCTAATCCTACGTGAAAAAGGAGCTCAGAAACATGATAGTATTTTATTTTTGATTGTTATCAAAGTATTTTTCATGTTTACCTTTTATAGGGAATAAAAAATTTATTTCAACTATTATTATCAAACACTTTTGTCGCGGTTTGATAGTGTCAAAATCTGGTAACCCTAATTATAGCGCATCGTAGTAGAATAATGGCTAGACTATGGACAATGTGACAATTCGGTCTCAAGGCATCAACTACATTGCTTCAATTTTCTTGCCTCACACTTCGTCACAACAACCGTCAAGTCAGAGAGAAGAAGAAGATAAATGCTCTAGTGAGTAAAATATTCCTTCATTATCTCTAAAATCAATAAAATATGATGAATTTAGAGCAGTAAAAGCACGCACGTGGCATGAAGAGAATAGATGTTGACTTTCAAGAAATCGATACATAATACATTTTTGAAAAAGCACCACTAAAGCCATACACGCACACAAATATGTTATATTTATTTGCCTCGTATGATGTTATTTATACACAATCATTCAGTTGTAGTCTTCTCCAGCGATGGATAATCCCTATTGATATTTTCTTGTTTGATTTCTTCATGTCTCTACTCGTAGATATACAACAAGATAGATGATTCGGCTACAACCAAACCCCTGATATCAAAGCCGATAGCCATTTATTTAAAAAAAATTGGCTCATATTGAAGTTACTTCAAAACTTTTCATTGAGACTTATTGTAATTACTACGACAAATGAGGAATCTATTTTCTATCCGACTTTTTTCAAATGCTTAATTTGGATAACCGGCAAATTCGCCCGGATATAAAGTAAAACGCTAAGAATTTTCACTTTGTTCCCCTGATTTCGATAATTAGGTCAAAAATACAGTAACATGCATTTTAAAAATGTTAGTAAAATCATAAATATATTTTTCATAATAAACAAGAGCTTTTCAGGGTTCGACCTATTGCGATTTTATCTATATATATAAGTTTGCAGAAAAAAGAAGCCTTTCAGATTTTAAAGAAGTCGGTAACGACAGTAACGGCAAAGTTTTTAAGCCTGGCAAATTTGTTTTCATTAATTTTCCACCACTGCAGAGGACTTTCCTTTCTTACTACCAAGGATTGTGTCAAATCATATCCAATCCTCTCTTATTTTCATTTGAAACCTCCTTAAATTGAGAATCTTCGTCTTTTTCTATGGCAGAAACTTTTTTTTCATTATTTTTCTCATCAAAGCATTTCCAAAGGTTACCACCTACCATGAACTTCAGCACAGAGTCTAGAGTTGTCGCTTTTAGGCGAAACAAAATACTGATGAGCGTTTTTTCATTTCGCCAAAAATCCATTTTAACGATATCTTTTTAACCTACAAATTTTGTAATAAAACGAGGCTCTAAAACATTTTGCAAGAAAATAATTTTTATGATTTAAAATATGCATTTTATTAAATCCGTCAAAAGAGACGTTTTCCGATCTTCTTTCATCGTGTGCATTCCTTCATCACTTTGAAATTTTGATAGGTAAGGTATTAGAGTCTGTGTAGCAGGTATTACATAACTCATTTTCCTTTCTTCTCGACAAAAGGCTTGAGAAAATATGTTTTCAACTAACGTCCGCTGATATGCTGCTGACGTTCGAATACCATGGTCAATAGTGTACGCCGTAACACATTTTTTGTTCGTATAATCTTCAAGCATGTAACATGATGACTTCCATCGAGTTGTGATATCTTGAACAAGTTTCTGCTGAGGTACCTTTATGCTCTCCACTTCGACCAAAGAAGATTCACTTCATATGCGTTCGAAAAAAACAATTTCTTTTCTTTGTTTTTAAAATACTTAAGAAAATATATTTTCCAATACTTAATAAAAGAGACGCCGACTTCCACTCCTAAATTTTATACCCGTCCCTTTTAAATCTCCAACTACGACTCTCCAACCCTGTGAGGTACTCCTAAATTTTCTTGCAAGGATTTCAACTTATTACAAGCTTCAACAGAAACTTGTAATGTCCAGCTAGTATACGTCCTTTAGTCATTATGTCTGATATTGCTCTCTGTGGGATAATTGTATCATTAATTTTTAGGTCTATATCGTTAATCCTTGTGTCCATTAACGTATTAATGTATTAATTAAATTTAGAAATTATACTATAATTATATTAATTTAATTTTAAAAATATTAGAAAAATAGAAATATAATTTACTGTCAAGGCAAAAGTTGGATTGATTTATTTCCAAATATATAGGACATATGTAGTGGATAGCTGAAATCATATCTACTCAAGCCTTTCGATAAAGGAAGACAAAGGACTCGAACCCCCTCTTTGAAACTCCCTTGAGACAAAAACGTATAAGTTCTTCCTAGTCCAGCTCTCTAAGAAAGCTTCTCCTTCGTGCAGGGAAGCTTTATTTACTTCTTATTTCTAGATATATAATACATATCCACGTAAAATATGTTGACAATTATTATTAGGGTATGTAATAGGAATTCGAGTCAAAACTAGGGTGTCCACCCCGGGATTCCTCGTCCTCGAGTCCCCGGGGAATCGTGAAATTTCAAAATCCTCGTCCTTGAAAAAAATTTTTAAATTTCCTCGGGGAATTTTTGAAAAAAAAAATTTGTCGAATCCGACGACAAAAATATCGAAGTAACGGAGAAGAAAGATGAAACATTAATCGTTAGCAACCAAAAAACAGAGAAGAAAAGCGTGACGGAGGAATTGGACGAATTTCTGAAGATTAATGAAAATGAAGAACGTGAAACTAAAAGCAAAATTTCAAGCATAGAGGAAATAATGAAAAAAACATTTGACCTTTATTTAGAAACAAATAGGAGGCCCGAAGTTTTAGAAACTTTATTCAAAAATTTAAAGAGCATAAAACCAACTTCTGTGGATGCCGAAAGAGTGTTTTCGTCAATGGGTTATTTTTCTACAAAAATAAGAAACCAGTTGAATGATGAAACTTTGAACGCTCTAATTTTTCTTAGATATTTTTTTAAAACATAAATCCCCGGGGAAATTTTCAAAAATTACGAGGTCCTCGTTCCCCGGGGAATGAAAAAAGACCTTAAAGTGGACAGACTAGTCAAAACGCCCGAAAAACCAAAACTTTCGAAACCAAAACGGCCGAAAACCAAAACGCCCGATACCAAAACACCCGATACAAGTAGGTCTGAAACTTGAATCTACAAAAAAATATTTAAGATTTTTTCTTGTATCTACGCTTTTTTCCAATTATTATCTTATATATTTTTCTAAGAATATGTTACATTTAACACTTTTTTGTTTCACATGCATAAAAAACAGATACAAGATTTCTAATTTATCAATCTTTGGGAATCGAACTACTCCTGAAATTTGGAACCAAAATCAGAAATTATTTATATTCTTGTTTTCCTGTTTAAATTAGTCCCATCTTTTCTGGTTTCAAACTGATTTTCCGTTTAAATCTGTAGTTTAATTGTTCTTCAAACCAAAGAAATAATGCATTTCTGTATGATCACTTTTATATTTCAAGTCAAATTGATCACTATCATTTCGTGTCAAATCGACCGTTTTGAAAACTGTCCAAATAGAATAAACTTCAAAAAATAGTAACGTACGAATTATTATTTTCGGGCGTTTTGACCCGGCACCATGCAATAGAGTGAGGTCCTTATTTTATTTATATAAATATAATTTATGATAAAGACATAGCTCTTTATCATTTTTATCTGATAAACGCATACGTCTACTAATTAAAGTTTGATATATTACTTTTTCAAAAGCCCCATTTTCGAACATATAAAAAGTTAAAAGTAATGATATATAAAAAATATATAATTTTAGAATGATTAAGAAATTTAAATATTTTTAAAATTCATCTAATAAAATAACTTCACACTTTTCAATAAGTAAACTCATTTGAACGAAGGGTTGGATCAGAAACTAGAAATCTTTCATTCGATTTTTGACGATGGCAGTTTGTTTGTACCTAGGCGGAATGATACTCTACCAACTTACCCTTACACTCGTCAGTAAATATTTTATAATTAATAAATAAGTTTATAATAGTAAGTTTTTTTAAATAATTGTTTAATGCAACAATAATGAATTGTGCTGGCAAAAGTTTTATTTTTACAATAATTTATATTTTCATCTAATTTCATGTTGAACCTTTAGATGAAAATTGGAATAAATTATAGGAAAAATAGAAATAGTTCAGATTTTGACTATATATCCTCGCGAAACAACTATGTATTTAAGTTGCCTGGAGCCAGATATAGGAGCCATGTTTCAGGCTCCAGTTCCAGCTCCGGCTCCATGTAGACAAATCTTCTGGCTCCTCCGGGTCAGGCTCCACCTTTGAAGCCCTGCTCATAATACAAACAAGACTTTTAATGATATAAACAGATATCAAATTGAAAATTAAATTAGTTTACAAAAACTTTTTTTAAAATACTTCATTTGAAAATGAAAGGATCAAGAAAGTATAAATAATGTTGCTCAAGTTTTTTAAGTTTTTAAATTGTGCCCCCCCCCCCCCCCTATCAACTTTTTTCTGGCTACGCCACTGCTTCTCTCTAATTTGTATTTAGAGTTAAATTAAAAATAATTCTATTTTATCTCATTAGAAACTAGTTTTTAGTGGAACATAAGTTCAATATTTTCAAAACCTTTGTTCATGATACCAAAGTTCAACTATTCAAATTACTCAGAGATTTTTGCTAAAAATTTAGTTCCATCAATACACCAAACATTTTGCAAAAATGAAAATTTGTTTGTTTTTAAATGAGAAAAATAGTTTTCAATCGTTATAATCTTATATCAATGAATATTGTCAGACTCGCGTTAAAAAATTTTTTCAAAAAGGTCACTTTTAATCTTTATCAGTACGTTTGTTACATTTTGTAACATTTGAAAACTTTAATCTTTTCAAGTCAAAAAATTTTTTCCCAATACTTATTTGGGAATGAATATTTTGACTAGCTATTCAGTTTAAAAGCAAAGATACTCTATTTGTTTAATATTTGAGCAGAGATATTTTTTATAATGTTCGATTGTTAAATTTTGTAAGTAACACTGTACATAATTAAATCATTTTTTTAAGAAAATTTGTTGATTATTATAATAAAAATATAATATCGAAACAAAATGTTTCAGTTGTTAAAAATGTACTTGATCTATTTATGACAGCTGTCAGAATTTTATTTGTAGACAGAAATAGTCAAAAAAACGCAATCATTTTCTTGTTCTCGTATACTATGATTTATGTTTGTTTAAATAGTTTTTTTTATGATTTTGTGTTCTTAGGCTTAATTAATTTCATGAAAAGTGATTAAACTACCATTTTTTGTATACTATGATTCAAAATGTAAAAAATACAAGCGTTACCATAAAGTGCCGATATACTATCTCATTTTTATGCCTCCTATTATTTTTAAATTTTGAGAACAGGCAGTTTCATTTTAAGATAGTGAAAATTGCTTTATTAGTTTATTTTGTCTCCTTTCTCTCTTATGTTAATTATGTAGCAAATTTTTCAATTTTGAGTAAAAGGTAATGTAAAAGTACCACGGGTGTGTTTTCATTGACAAGGTTGTACCGCTTATGTCAAACTATGAACAAATTGGTATCGATGAGGAATCGAACCCAGAGGCTTCCGTGCTGAGAAAAGGCAAATGATTGCAAAATGTTAAGAGTTATTTTACTTTTTGTAGATTTTTGTAGCTTGCACCAATTTAACTTTTAAACTATTTTTGAATGATGCTGAGAAAAATGAAGTAATGCAATCTTAATTTATTGTTTGATTTTTATTTGCACAATTTTATCTTTATTTTATACCTTTTTTTGAGTCTAACAAACTTACACTTATTCTTATACACTAAAAAGAATGAAAAAATTCTAATACACAGTTTTCTAACTTTAGTTCTGTTTTACATTTTTGATAGAAATTACCTCAGAAAAGTTAAGTAATTTGGATGTGTTTTTTTATTTATTTTTCTCAATAAAACATTTTTTCATTTTTAGGAAGAAGAAATGGAACAAATGAAAATTAATGAATGATTTTTTTCATTGAATAAAATTTCCAATTTTTTTATTGTTAATTGATATCTCTACCCCCTTTCTACGCATAATTTGGAGATGGTGCGCATCTATTTGAAGTGAGAAAGAAGGAGCTATATATAAGTCCTCATTCATTGTTGACTTTAAGCTCAATAGGGCGGGGGTTAAAGTTTACATTAAGCTTAATTAAGAATGAAATAGAATAGACAAGAGAGGAAGGAGACAAGAGAAAATGTGTTGTCTTTTTTGGAAGACGCTTGAAAGTCCGCCCC
This sequence comes from Nectonema munidae, assembly GCA_030549495.1. Lineage (NCBI taxonomy): Eukaryota > Metazoa > Nematomorpha > Nectonematoida > Nectonematidae > Nectonema > Nectonema munidae. The sequence continues at coordinate 1,090,573 of JAUIRK010001047.1, read as the reverse complement.
TCCAATAATTTCAAGGATGTGCGCCCCTGAATCAAACACATTTTTTTCATATAAACATCGCAGGGTGTCTAGTAGATTCTTTTTCTTCAGACTACATTCACTCATATAAAACTTTCCAACCTTCAGTCATTTGTTTTCAGTTGTTTTCTCTATCAATCAAATATCCTTTCACCAATTCCTGTAGTGTGCCTGATAGACTACTTCATTTTCAAATAAAAAGACGATTTGGTAAAAATCCTGTTCTCAAGAGAAAAATCCTCTGCAATGGTGGAAGCAACAAATTTTCCAGCAAAAACTTCTGTTTATTATGAGAAATGCTGGGACAAAATAAAAAATAAAACCACATATAAGAAAATTACTCAAAAATTCAAATAAATTTTTATTATCATCTAGAAAATCCGAATCTGGTGTTCCAGATCACTCAGTTATCTGATATCCAATATATCCGTATAAAATTGTGAAAAAAGTAGGGAGTTGGAAGTCAGAAGTCGGTTCAAAACAACGCACTTAGACGGACTTCCCAATTCTCAAGAGAGTACATAGTGGTGTCGATTACTAAGACTCTGTGAAGCAGGAATTTTCATTTCAAATAACTCGAGAAAAATAATCATTCAATAACTTTGCTAGTCATTGGGGCTTAGATAGGGGTTCATAAATCAGTACTGCCAACTCTTGTAGTAAATATGAAAGAAAGACAACTTAAACCAATTAGGATGAAAATGACCTAGAAGACTCTTTGCACTCTGAATCAACTCAAAAAATGATATATACGTTACTGTGGTGCGTTATTTACCCCCACCCACATGTGTATGTGAAACGATCTGCATGTGTAGGAGAGAAAAAAGACTAACCACTCGATCATGAGCATGCGGTTGAGGCAGTCTTCTCCACATGCAGGAAATCCTTGGTTGCGATCTTCAAGAGAAGTAAGGCATTCACAGAGCATTCGCTTGCTATCGCGTCGGGAAGAGCCTCTTTAGCAAAAAAATTATTAGAATATTGAGAAAAGGCATTTTAAAAAAGCGATGAAAGAAGAAAAATAAGTGGAAATAAATTTTAAAATGAAGGAACTTCTTTTTTAATGATTGTTATGAAACTTTAAATTTAACAATCTGAGGATTTGCGTCAGTTAGGGACATGATATCTTGATTTTTAGGAGGGGTCAGAGCGAATAGTTTGAAACTTATAAGTCGATGTGTATGTGAGTATGCGTGGTGTGTGTCTGTCTGTCTGTGCGTGTGAGCTGTAAATGTCAGCGTTTGTGAGTCTGTGCATATATACGTATGCATGTATATGGGTATAAAGCGCAGCGAGAATGGACTTGCTTCAATTCAACTTTGAAAAGAGAAAAAGATCGAAAACTAATCTCAGCCTCGCATCAGCAGTTGGAATAAAAATGTACGAAAGTGTTTTTGAAAAATGGGATTCTAAATAGTACTCCTAATTTAAAGTGGGCAAAAATAGAATTACATGAAATCGAAAAACAACTTAAAGAAAGAAATTTGACGGAGTAAGAGTCATCCAACTAACTCATTATTCGTTATCTATCCAACTATCCATTACCAGATGGGTAAGGCGTTATCTAGATACCTGTACACAAGATCGAGTAAATTAAGGGACTCAAAGTCGCATATAATTATAATCTTTACCTTTTGTGGTCTTTCAAACACGTGTATTCATTTTCAGAAAGACGAACAAAGTATGGAATTTCTTCCGCTGCTGTCCTTCTCGGTGATTGTGAACGACAGCGCATCCCAATTTTTGCTTCCTCAACATCATCGACAGCACATAAGGGATTCACTATAGGGGCAGAAGATGCATCTTCTTTCGAGCTTTCTTCCGTTTTAACACATTTGGGCAGGGTCTTCTTTTTGCTTGTCGTCAATCTTCTTTCATTTTGAATTCGAGAGAGTTGATTCGCTGCCTTAATACGAGTTCGACTCCTCAATTTCATATGCATTTTTGGAGAGGGTTCTTTAGCTTCCACTTGATCGACCCTATCTTCAGGAGTGGGATAGGAGTACGACAACGTTTGTGGGCTCAGTATGGAAGGTAAGGAGCAGGCAGAAGTTTGGCCTCCGGCCTCTATCTTGAATTTGCTAGATTTGCTTTTGGATTTGGAGTTGAAAGGCAAGTTATTGGCATGAGGATTCTTCAAATCAACGATCTCCTTATTCCTAAGAACTTCAAAGAAATCTTTGCTTTCATCTTGAAGATGTTCATTGGACATTGCTTTTTTTTGTGTGGGCAAATTCTTGGAAGACTTTTTCGGAAAATGGATTTGACCTATCAAGAACAAAACAAATGTGCAATATAAAAATAGGTTCTAGCTTCTTTGCCAGCACGTCATTTATCTAAAATAAATTTTAAAAATTATAGAAAAAAAAGGTTTGCCCCCAGGCCACTTCTCTCCCCACTCCCTTCCAAGAATTTTAAGGATATGCACCGCTGATATAAATGTATACATTTTCTTTTAAAATGTAGATAAAGTCATGGTCCCATTAATATCAGTTTTGTCACACCCCCCCCCTCCCGTACTTAGAGTTTGGAAACAGGAGTGTGTGTAGAATACTATGTTTCAGAATTTTTAAAAATTATTATTATTTTTGGTTCTTTTTCATCTTTTTGACATTCTATTTCATCATTTTGCAATTCCATTTTGTATTTGAGAAAGACAAAATAGAATTGTAAAAAACACAGAAAAGGAAATACAAAAGGACAAAACAGAATTATAAAATGATTAATTAGAATTAAAAATAGTAAATATAGCATTTAAATTTATTCATTTGAAAAATTTATGAAATAATAATCTCATCATAATGTGTGCATTAAGATTGCTTTTGAACGTGATGAACAAAAAGCAGAAAGAAGAAAGAGACTTTCACAAGCACCATGCCGCCAAAAAACTGTGCAAAAAAACACATTGTGACTGTGCTCAGTTTTTTTGCAGCATGAAGCTTTCATTAGACCAATGAAATTGTCAAACAGGTTAAGGTGCCAAACAATGTAACTTTTTAGTTCGCTGTTTAGATTAAATCGAGCGCGCTCAAACTTCCTATAATTCTGATTATGGTATTCATTTAGCCACCCTCATCATGGCAAAGACAAGGAGAAATGCATATGATGCAACTTTCAAGTTGAAGGCGATTGATACGGCTATTGGAAAAGGAAATAGAGCTGCTGCACAGGAGCTTGGTCTTAATGAGTCGGTGATAAGTCGTTGGAAATAGCAGTGTGAGTAATTGACTCAGTCCAAAAAGACAACTAAAGCTTTCAGGGGGAAGAAAAGCAGATGGCCCAAACTAGAAAATGAGCTCGAAGACTGGGTCAACACACAGAGAGCAGAAGGTCGAAAAGTGTGCAAAACTGTAGGGTCAACTGTGCAGATCCGACTGAAAGCCAAACAATCGCCACCGCAATGAAGTTTGAGAACTTTAGAGGTGGACCATGGCGATGTCTCAGATTTATGAGACGTAAAGGCCTGACCATCAGGGTACGGACGAGTCTGTCTCAGCAGCTCCCTCCAGACTACGAGGATAAAGTTTCAAACTTCCACAAATTAACTGATGCAAAGATAGCAGAGCATTCCATTGGCCCGCACGACATCATAAATATGAATCAGGTACCTCTGATGTTTGACCTGCCTCTCACTTGGACTTAAAGGAAAAATTTTCGAGAGGAATTGTTGTGAAAGTCAACAAAAAAGGATGAATGTGGGAAAGCCTAATGCATGAATGCTATACAGAGTGTTAAGGCAAGCGACCGGGAGGATTCTTTCACAGGAACAAGGCATTGCTCGTTTTGGACAGCATGAGGGCCCATATAACAGATTCTGTGAAAGAAGCCATCAAGAGGACAAACTCAATTCCAGCTGTGATTCCTGGGGGCACAACAAAGTATTTGCGGCCACTTGACATAAGTTTAAATCGTGTTTTTAAGATGGCGCTCCGTGTTCAGTGGGAGGCTTGGATGAGAAGTGGGCAGAAATCCTTTACTAAAACGGGCCGCATGAGTAAAGCAACTTATGGTCAAGTCTGCCAGCGGGTCCTAACAGTGTGGAGCATTGTAAAAAAATCCACTATCATCAACGGGTTTCGAAAAGTTGGACTGCTGCGTGTTGAAGAGGGCAGCATGCGCTCAGCGAGGAATTTGCCTCCTGATGAAAGTGACGAGAGCGAAAATGAAAACGATCCAACATCAGATGAAGCAATTCAGAGGCCATTCAACTCCGACATCGAAGGAGATGACTTAAGTGTTTTCAGTGCACAGGAGGAGGAAACAGCTAATTTTTTATTTTTGTTATAAGCTGTGTTTCGTTAAAGCCTGTGTAAAGTTCATTTGTTTCAATGTACCGGTAGGCACCCGTGGGTTATATTCAGGTGCGCTCAATAGTTCGGAGTATACGGTATTGCAACGTAAAAAAGGTACTCTCAATGTCGTTTTTTAGCTTCAAACTTTCTTGTAAAACGCATTTCAGAGCAGAAGAATTCCTAAGTTCATAATGCAGAAACAGTTTGAAAAAGTTATTTTTCCCATGTATCGAAATTATTTTGATTTAATATCACTGATATATATTCAATATATGATATTCTTTATGGATTATAAAGTGCTTGTGGTGAACAAATAAATCACAAAACCTTATTGACTGAAATATAATCTATGTAATTTAAAATCATATTTTTTACAAGAAAAAGGTATCGTATTGTATCGCACCACAGGCGACACCTCACTCTCCACCCTTGTTTATCCTATTTAAAAAAGCAGAAAAGATTAAGTAATTTGATATAAAAGTTCCTTAAAATCAAGAAATCGTCTGAGACCGTTAAAACTAACGATCGGGCGAAATGGGTAAAGAAACACTGATTCATAGGAAGTAGAATTTTGTTGAAAAGTGTTATAAAGAATTATGAAGAGATTAGCGCCAAAGTGAAAATACCCGAGAAAAAGTTAGAAATTAAATGTTAGCAGGTGACTGGTTAAATCATTCCATGAAGAAGCAGCTATAGGATATGATGAAGAATCCTTTGCACTAAAAGCATTGTAAAAATAGAATATAGAGATTTCTATGTTAACCCATTTGATCCCAGAAAAAGTAGATCGCTGTAATTAATTGGATTGAAAGCTACTTTAAAATCAAGAAATCTTATGAGTCGGTAAAAAATGACAATGAGATGAAATGAGTTAATACAGTAAGAACTTGGATATTCCAAGCGAATCCATTTCCGAAGTTTTTCTTTGGATCTTTGTGAGTTTTTAGGTATAACGAGTAATTTAGGAGACAAACGTGTAATAACCCATTTGATCCAACCACCATTTTTAACAGAGGAAGACGATTTCTCAATTTTATCAAAAATAATTTCCAATTCCATATGAATTAATTATGATGTTTTTGTGGGATCAAATGCAGGCGAGAATAGGGACCGATCAAAGTAGTCTTTGTGAATAATCTCAAACATAATTAATTGGAAAGAATTGTTAGGGTTCGTTATGGACCGGTGGTCGTTAAAGCGCGTTCGGATGCATATCATTAATTCATAAATAGCGAGAAATATAGGAAAAAGTATCGTAGGGAAAATAAGAAATCTATTATTCAAAAGTATAAATATTTAAAAACATGATGATGACAGAAATATTTGCTACAACCGCTTATGCTGAAGACATCTTGCCTCTATTTTATGATGTAAGAAGCAATTCCAAGGGGAGGGAAAAGGGAAAGACTAATAAAGGCAAGTTTCCTTCAATTTTTGATTACAAATATTTTTGATTATTCGTTCGATGCAAAAATTTATTTACATCTTTCAAGCTGTCGTTCCCTAGATATGTCAATAATATATCATTTTTGATAGACTTAAATTACTGCAAATGAAAAATAAGAAACTTTTCATTTTATTCAAAAGCTAGTCAGAAAAGTTAATTATAAAAAGAGAAGGTTTGCATATTTTTTAAATGAATTAATTTTGTCACAATTCAAAATTAACTTATTATAAAGCTGGAAAATTGCCAAATTACTCTTAAACCTTTTTTTTTGCCAAAATTTGATTCTTGTAACTTTGATATCTTTTGTGGTTGTGAATTTTTAAGGCAACAACTTCGTTCTCAATGAATTATCGGGATATGACTCTCTAATTCTTTATAACGGGATGGAGAAATTTTGCCTTTTGGAAAAATATTTTCTCATTCCTGTTCCTTTAAATATTGATTTATCAATTCAATAAGTTTAAAAGTGAGAAGGGGATGACCAAAGGGACAGAGGCGGTGATGATAGATCACGCGATAATTTTGCTTCTAACAATGGACTTATCGAATAAATATTCAACTTTTAGTCCTGATTTTGAAAGAAAATTTTAAAACTAAGAAAAGAATAACTCAATAAATCCTAAAAATAGGAATATATATATATCATAATGAGTTACTTAATAATTAATTCCAAACACAGTTTAGTCTACTGGTCTAAACCTACACAACTTAAATTTTATATCAAGGTAAAAAGCTTTCATGGCAGCACCCACACAGCACAGGAAAAAAACTTTGTGGGTGTCCTCTTACCAGAGCAGGACTCAATTAGGTATTATGTTAAGCAAAGTTTCCAAACTATTTTCCTGAAATCAGCATTTTGGGTCATTTTACTTCCTAACATAAATTTTTCATGAGAAGAACACAAACAACTTAACGCTTCGAGGAGAGAAGTGACAGCATTGTATCAATAAATGAACATCTCCAGCCGTTAGCATATTAAATGTAAACGAGAAAGAAAGCACACGATTAGTCTTAAAAAGTCTGGTCCGCATAGAATTAAAAAGAAGTTTATTAAATGAAAAAATAAGATAGGCCTAAATGTAAAAAAGGTAAGTCACTAGTATTTAAATGAGACCAGTGTTGTTGGAGAGAATTTGTTAATTTCCCTATATATGGAGCATTGCCAAAAAGTAAAGAATACCAAGTAAAGTAATTATTTTATGAGTAGTAAGGTTGGTTAGATACTGGGTTTCGATAACTTAAGGTCTTGGGTTCGATCCTACATCAAGCCCACTTTCCTCATATTTCTATTAAAGCGGCGCAAGTGTGCCTTCTCGATGAAAACACCCACATTTTGCTTTGAACTGATACATAAGTATAATCATTAGAAATAATCATTTCATTTGTATGCATCAGATGAATTATGCAAAAAAACATTTTGCACCAATCATAACGACGTATCAACAAGATTGACAGGTGACAATGACTCAATGATCTTGACGCAAGAGAAAATTAGTCTCCTATACTCCTTCGTAAATTCTTAATACGTGACGCATCACGAAAGCGGCACGCATCATTTATTTCACGCTGGCCAGTCTGTAGTGTTAAACCGATTAGATCGGCATAATCGGTTTTTTTTGCTTATTTTCTTTATTATTCGTCGGTTTGTTCAGCCAAACAGACAGAGCAAAAGGACACTTTCATTTTGTTCAAATATTTCGGTAAACTTTAAACATGGCATTACTTTGAGAAAGGGTAAAGACATTTATATATTTTAAACAACAAAAAAATAATAAAATCATTTAAGATCTAATAATAAGATTTGGTACATCGGATACAAATTTCAATTTTATTCAGCTTTCATTACTTCTAATGGCCTATGCTATTGCTAGTTGTTACTGTTACATCTAATAAACATTAAAGATTCAAAGGAGGCATCATTTATTTTGGCATTTATCTGGCCTGAAGACTTTACAAGCAATACTGAATAACAGCAGCAGGCGAAGCTGGAATTTTGGAGCTTATATTTTCCAATATGACAAATCTTCTGAGTCTTCATGCATGCAGTCACTTGGTAGATAATAATTATTCACCTCAATTTCTATAGAGTTGGCAGTTTTGGTATTGTTATTGGTATCAATAATGGCTGAAAAGTTTCCTTTACGCTGTTTAGTGATGGTCGTTGTTGAACATTAATTTGAGAATCAATAAGAGTGACGACTACTTTCATCAATATCTGAATTAGCCTAGGTTTGTTGTTTTCACGTTGTGTATATCAAAGTAAAGATATGTTTGATCATTGACCATGAGCCTGTATTATATGATCTTGTAATGATGATTACTATTGTTATTCATATTAAAACAAAAGAACACAAGTCACTACCAATCCATGCTAATCTGCTCTGAATATCTAAATATATTGGTGTAGCCTTTGTGATTTCAAGCCTCAACGAACAAAGTCAATTCTACAAGAAATTATAGAAAAGTATTTGAAGGGGTATTTGAAAATTATTTTATTTTTTTTTTCAAATACTTTTGCTTTCCAGCGTATTTAAAGACCCTAAAATACGAATACAAATGTACTTGACCCCAAGACTGGTGAAGGATATTCCTGGATAATACACACGAAAGGAATATTTTACAAGTAATTTTGATCTCTGTGAAATATAATCTTGGTGCATTCAAACCAACCTTAATAAAAGTATTCGTCTCTTTCATAAAATATGTTTAAAATTATGTTTTGATTTTAATCAAATTTTCCTGATCTCATTGATTTTCATTAAAATTTAACACAATTTTAGAAATGAAATTTGTTTTTGCTCAATTTAAAATAATTACCATATGCAAAATATCCAAAAAAAAAAGTCTGATCTTCTTTAGTTGAAGTCAGGGAGTCGGAGTTAAATGTTATCCCTCCTATTCCGCAACGTGAAATCTCGAGTCAAGACTTGTTTTCCAGTAAATATGGTAACAGCCAAATTTTTTCGGGATAGAGAGGAATAATGGATTAAGCTGTATGTCGGATAAATACTTAGACTAAGTGTAAATAATAATCTACGTAGATGTCAGTGTGTGTTGCTTTAACCCCTAGGACACCGCAAAGTATAAGTCACAAGACTCAATGATATCATCATTTCTACATGGTTAGTTTTATATAACACATTTGAAGACGAAATATAAATCTTTAAAATGAAGTTCATAGTATTTTTTATCAAATAAAAAAAGGTGAGACTAAAAAAATCTTTTTTTTTCAAATTTCTAAGTGGCTTTAAAATTTTATTTTTTTTACTTGAGCAAAAATTTAAAACTAATGAAATTTGACCTAAGCATATCAAATATATGATTCCATTTCACAAATTTAAAGCATAATTTATACGAATAAAAAAATTAATCTTGGTTATCAAGGATTAAAATATGAAAACTTGGCAAGTCATTAACTATGACTGTTAAATGAATCTAAATTTTATATTAACCAAGGTACACATAATATATTCTGCACTTGAAACTGAATCAGAAAAGCTTTGATTTTATTTTTTCTATTTTCAAAAGTTGGTTACAATAAAAAAAACTTCATTTTTTTAAAAATCAATGATTGACATATTGAATCCTTCTCACCAAACTTGCTGAAAAGTATTAAAGCCTTCCTAAAAAAATTACATCGTCTATAAAATCTTTTATCTTTAGAAAACAAATGCACCTACAAAGATATATATTATAACCCCTAAATTTGTGGATCATTGATTCGTCTCTCAGAGATGTATGAAAAGGATAGCTGTCGGAGTACAAGGCCCGGCTAGATAAAACTTCTGTCCTCATGAGAAAATTGATTATCATACAATAAAATTTTTAATTACCTTATCTGACCCCCCCCCCCCCCTCCCTTCCCTTATCAATTTTTTTGTGGCCCATCTAGCAATAAAAGCTGGCTACGCCCCTGATTCGTGTAAGCTTTCAAAATATGCAAAAGAGCGAAAACTCAAATTCGGTATATCCGGAGGAAATAATTTTACACAGATTCATTTTAATCGGTTTTTGTTCAGACAAGGTTTCAGGATTATTGAGTACAACATAAATAAAGTCCTGGCTATATATATATCACAGGTCTGGCAAGACCTCCGGGGAGACAACTAGCCAAACTTGCCAGCCTTATTATATATTTAAATGTGTAAATCGTAAAATGCTTAAAAAATATACTTAAAATAAAAATTTTCAAAAAATATTTTACATACATATTGAAAGCCACATTTCAAAAATTCTTCCTAAAAGTTCAAAAAATTTAACTTTGAAATTGCAGTTTTATTTCATAAAAACTATATGATTGGTTGAAATGTTTATGTAATATATAATAATAATAATAATAATAATAATAATACTACTAATACTACCAATACTACTTTTTGGAAATTTTTACTTGTTTGATTTGAAGAAAGAATTCAACTGTTTTTCAATATTTCTTTTTTATGATATATATATCATTAGAAAGCTTATCGTTTGCTACATACTCTAGAATAATTAATTTTTGCAAAAGTTTTAAAAAATTTTAATAAATGGACATTACTTCGAAAAATTTTGTCTAAATTTTTGAAAAAATTACGGACCACCTTTTTGTTTAAGCATAATGTGTCTTTTTAAAAAAAAAATTAAATGAAAATGGTGTCATTGGAAAGGTATACTCTTTGTGGTTAACATAGGCTAGGTTATACAAATAAATATATTTTTATTTTTCCAAAATCTGCTTTTATGTGAGGTCAGTCAAGTTTTATCTAGTTTCAAAAAATACCAATAATAATTAACGTTCTTAATTTATAAAATATTTTTCAATATTTTATATTCACAAAGGTAAAATATGATTTTTCACATTTTAAAATTTCATAGTTAAAGAAAACTATCGAAAATTAATATATATTTTTTACTTTTTATGGGTCAGTAGTATAGGTCAGTATAATGTTTTTCTAATAAATTTAAAATTATTTTTGAAGTGAAAAATGTTGATCGAATGTACAAGATTTGAAGCTATACTCTTTGTGGGTAAAATACGTTAGGTTTTACAAATAAATATATTTTTATTTTTTCAAAATCCGCTTTTATGTGAGGTCAGTCAACTTTTATCTAGTTTCAAAAAATACCAATAATTAACGTGATGAGTTTATATATTATTTCTTCAAAATTTTATATTCACAAAGGTAGAATATGGGTTTTAACATTTTAAAATGTTATAGTTAAATAAAACTGTCGAAAATTAATATATATTTTTTACTTTTTATGGGTCAGTAGAGGTCAGTATAATATTTTTCTAATAAATTTTAAATTTTTTTTCAAGTGAAAAATGTCGATTAAATGTAAGAGTTTTGTTTGATAATCGTAGTCTACTTTTATTTAGTTTAGATACAACCTTTCTAATTTTTAACGAAGGGCATTCGTTAAAAATTATACCGACAGTGTGCGAAGAATAAATCACATTATTGATTGATTTTAGAGCATAATTATGCGAAGAAAGATGAACACATTTTGCATTACGCGTTTGTGAGCGCAGTGAATTCTGCACGCGTGTGTGGTTTTGTCGATTGAATGTACGAGTTTTGTTGGATAATCGTAGTCTACTTTTATTTAGTTTAGATACAACCTTAATTTTTAACGAAGGGCATTCGTTATATTTATACCAACAGTGTGCGAAGATAATTACATTATTGATTGATTTTAGAGCATAACTATGCGAAGAAAGATTAACACATGTTGCATTACGCGTTTGTGAGCGCAGTGGATTCTTATCTCGCATACGCTTCACCACATCTTTAGCACGCGTGTGTGGTTTATTTTATCGGGCTAGTGTACGCTTAGTTTATTTGTAGTGTTCCTAGCTTAAATCTTAGTCAAATATTAAAACACTTATAACTTTCACATTTCTCAACAAAATGCATCATGCGATATACCAAATTAAAGCATTTTTTATGGCCTTTCAGAATACATTACTTATATCATAAGTACTTAAGAAATGCCATTTTACTGTTTTTATTTTCCATGGGCTTCATACCATTAATTAGCAGATAAGGGATGCATTTTAAACTAAAGCTCCTTTCATTATGACAAATTTTTACCTATATTATGTGATAATTTCCAGTACAATTATAAAGCGACTCTACTCTCAGAATCTAAATTTATTTGTAGATTTTTATAAAATAGTATTAGTTTTTCCATTTTTTTTATAAATTAACCTTCGTTTTTTTTATTGGTCAGTATAATCTTTTTCTAATAAATTTAAAATTATTTTTGAAGTGAAAAATATAGATCGAATGTACCAGTTTTGTTGGATAATCGTAGTCCACTATTTATTTTTAGATTTTTATAAAATCATTTTAGTTTTCAGTTTTTTATATATTACCATTATTTTTTTACTTCTTTTGAAGTGCGGGTTTGATTTACACTTTGATTCGAAAAAAATATGTTTTGGATAAATATTATTTTATTATTGTTTATTGCATATAAATTTTTAAAGAGAAGATAAATAGATCAAAATATGTGTTTTAATCAATTTTTATCAATAAGTAATCTCACGAATTTATTTTTTTTCACTTTAATCCTAAATTTATTTCTATATTTTTATAAAATAATTATAATTTTCGACATCCACATTGAAGAAATAATGAGTTTTGTTGGATAATCATAGTCTACTTTTATTTAGATTAGATACAACCTTTATAAGGAATGCATTTTAAACTAAAGCTCCTTTCATTTGGACAAATTTTACCTATATTATGTGATAATTTCTAACACAATTATAAAGCGACTCTATTCTCAGAATCTAAATTTATTTGTAGATTTTGAATTAATCAACCAAAATTTAAATGCGGGTTTGATTTACACTTTGATTCGAAAAAATATGTTTTGGATAAATATTATTTTTATTATTGTTTACTGCATTAAATTTAAGGAGATAAGGGATGCATTTTAAACTAAAGCTTTTTTCATTTGGATAAATTTTTACCTATATTCTGTGACAATTTCCAGGCCAATTATAAAGCGACTCTACTTTCAGAATCTAAATTTATTTGTATATTGAAGAAATATTTTTTCAGTATAAAGAGTTTAGAAAACTCTTCTCTAATATGTAATGATATATTCTCATCTAAATTTATTTGTATATTGAAGAAATATTTTTTCAGTATAAAGAGTTTAGAAAACTCTTCTCTAATATTTAATGATATATTCTCATAACCTGTACGGTTGAACGCGGGTAGACAACTTGCGTGTTATCTCCAACCCGTATATTACGATGATTCTTCTCCAACCTGTATTCTACGATGATTCATCTCCAAACTATATACTACAATGATTCATCTCCAACCTGTATACTACGATAATTCATCTCCAACCTGTATACTACGATGATTCATCTTTAACCTGTATACTACGATGGTTTCTATTCCATGTACAAATAACTAGGGAGACAATGTTTAACTTTCAGTTCACATTCTGCTAGATGTAAGATTTGATATACCTCATTCGGGGAGACGATGCTACATAAGTTATTACCTATAAACATTATACCTTTATACTACGATGGTTCATCTCCAACCTGTATACCGCGATAATTCATTGGTTCATCTCCAACCTGTATACCCGATAATTCATCTCCAACCTATCAGTTCATATTTTGCTAGATGTAAGATTTATATACCTCATTCGGGGAGAGGATGTTAGATAAGTTATTAATTTTTTCACGATATTAAATAATATATTTTATCAAATAATCAAAATAAAATTCTTTTATCAAAGAATCCAAAAAATATCAAACTTTCTGTTCATATTTTGCTACCTCATACGATGTTACAAAAGTTATTACCTATACTTTGCAATTTGCACGATTTTAAATATTATATTTGTCGAATAATCAAAGAATCGAAAAATGTTCAAATCAAAAAATATTTATTCTTTTTAAATATATCGTTGGCTCCCCTTACTTTTAGTTTCGTATGTCATAATTTGATAAAAATTAATTATTAAAGACTAGGTTTATCTTTCAATTTTAAAAGTAAGGGGAGCCAACGATATATTTAAAAAGAATAAATATTTTTTGATTTGAACATTTTTCGATTCTTTGATTATTCGACAAATATAATATTTAAAATCGTGCAAATTGCAAAGTATAGGTAATAACTTTTTTAACATCGTATGAGGTAGCAAAATATGAACAGAAAGTTTGATATTTTTTTATTTTTTAAAAAATATTTTTCGATTCTTTGATATGAATTATCGCGGTATACAGGTTGGAGATGAACCATCGTAGTATACAGGTATAATGTATATAGGTAATAACTTATGTAGCATCGTCTCCCCGAATGAGGTATATCAAATCTTACATCTAGCAGAATGTGAACAGAAAGTTGAACATTGTCTCCCTAGTTATTTGTACATGGAATAGAAACCATCGTAGTATACAGGTTGAAGATGAATCATCGTAGTATACAGGTTAGAGATGAATCATCGTAGTATACAGGTTAGAGATGAATCATTGTAGTATATAGTTTGGAGATGAATCATCGTAGAATACAGGTTGGAGAAGAATCATCGTAATATACGGGTTGGAGATAAAACGCAAGTTGTCTACCCGCGTTCAACCGTACAGGTTATGAGAATATATCATTACATATTAGAGAAGAGTTTTCTAAACTCTTTATACTGAAAATTATTTCTTCAAATATATTACTGCTTTGTTTAAAATACCTATACTTTGCAATTTGGACGATTTTAAATATTATATTTGTCAAATAATCAAAATAAAATTCTGTGATCAAAGAATCGAAAAATATTCTTTAAAAAATCAAAAAATATCAAACTTTCTGTTCATATTTTGCTACCTCATAGCTTCAATACTTATTGAGAAAAATTGATTAAAACACATATTTTGATCTATTTATCTTCTCTTTAGAAATTTATATGCAGTAAACAATAATAAAAAAAATATTTATCCAAAACATATTTTTTTCGAATCAAAGTGTAAATCAAACCCGCACTTAAATTTTGGATGATTATTCAAAAGAAGTAAAAAACTAATGTTAATTTATAAAAAACCAAAAACTAAAATGATTTTATAAAAATCTAAAAATAAATAGTGGACTACGATTATCCAACAAAACTTGTACATTCGATCTACATTTTTAACTTCAAAAATAATTTTAAATTTATTAGAAAAACATTATACTGACCAATAAAAAAAACGAAGGTTAATTTATAAAAAAAATGGAAAAACTAATACTATTTTATAAAAATCTACAAATAAATTTAGATTCTGAGAGTAGAGTCGCTTTATAATTGTGCTGGAAATTGTCACATAATATAGGTAAAAATTTGTCCTAATGAAAGGAGCTTTAGTTTAAAATGCATCCCTTATCTGCTAATTAATGGTATGAAGCCCATGGAAAATAAAAACAGTAAAATGGTATTTCTTAAGTACTTGTGATATAAGTAATGTATTCTGAAAGCCCATAAAAAATGCTTTAATTTGGTATATCGCATGATGCATTTTGTTGAGAAATGTGAAAGTTATAAGCGTTTTAATATTTGACTAAGATTTAAGCTAGGAACACTACAAATAAACTTAGCGTACACTAGCCCGATAAAATAAACCACACACGCGTGCTAAAGATGTGGTGAAGCGTATGCGAGATAAGAATTCACTGCGCTCACAAACGCGTAATGCAACATGTGTTTATCTTTCTTCGCATAGTTATGCTCTAAAATCAATCAATAATGTGATTTATTCCTCGCACACTGTCGGTATAAATATAACGAATGCCCTTCGTTAAAAATTAGAAAGGTTGTATCTAAACTAAATAAAAGTAGACTACGATTATCAAACAAAACTCGTACATTTAATCGACATTTTTCACTTGAAAAATAATTTAAAATTTATTAGAAAAATATTATACTGACCTATACTACTGACCCATAAAAAGTAAAAAATAAATATTAATTTTCGACAGTTTTATTTAACTATGACATTTTAAAATGTTAAAAACCATATTCTGCCTTTGTGAATATAAAATTTTGAAGAAATAATATATAAACTCATCACGTTAATTATTGGTATTTTTTGAAACTAGATAAAAGTTGACTGACCTCACATAAAAGCGGATTTTGGAAAAATAAAAATATATTTATTTGTAAAACCTCGCCTATTTTACCCACAAAGAGTATAGCTTCAAATCTTGTACATTCGATCAACATTTTTCACTTTAAAAATAATTTTAAATTTATTAGAAAAACATTATACTGACCTGTACTACTGACCCATAAAAAGTAAAAAATATATATTAATTTTCGACAGTTTTCTTCAACTATGAAATTTTAAAATGTAAAAAATCATATTTTACCTTTGTGAATATAAAATATTGAAAAAATATTATATAAATTAAGAACGTTAATTATTATTGGTATTTTTTGAAACTAGATAAAACTTGACTGACCTCACATAAAAGCAGATTTTGGAAAAATGAAAATATATTTATTTGTATAACCTAGCCTATGTTAACCACAAAGAGTATACCTTTCCAATGATATCATTTTCATTCAATTTTTTTTAAAAATCTTCACATTATGCGTAAACAAAAAGGTGGTCCGTAATTTTTTCAAAAATTTAGACAAAATTTTTCGAAGTAAAGTCCATTTATTAAAATTTGTTAAAACTTTTGCAAAAATAAATTATTCTAGAGTATGTAGCAAACGATAAGCTTTCTAATGATATATATATCATGAAAAAGAAATATTGAAAAACAGTTGAATTCTTTCTTCAAATCAAACAAGTAAAAATTTTCAAAAAGTAGTATTGGTAGTATTAGTAGTATTATTATTATTATTATTATATATTACATAAACATTTCAACCAATCATATAGTTTTTATGAAATAAAACTGCAATTTCAAAGTTAAATTTTTTGAACTTTTAGGTAGAATTTTTGAAATGTGGCTTTCAATATGTATGTAAAATATTTTTTGAAAATTTTTATTTTAAGTATATTTTTTAAGCATTTTACGATTTACACATTTAAATATATAATAAGGCTGGCAAGTTTTGCGTGTTGTCTCCCCGGAGGTCTTGCCAGACCTCTGATAAGGCTGGCAAGTTTTGTGTGTTGTCTCCCCGGAGGTCTTGCCAGACCTCTGATCTCCCCGGAGGTCTTGCCAGACCTCTGATATATAGGTAGGTATATTTCACTTTTTTGCGAACTTTTTTTTGCGTAACTTTTTCCACACTTTTACACTTTGAAGCGCAAAAGTTTTGCGATGAAGGCGGCTTTTTCCCTTTTTTTTTCACGTATCTACCTTATTTTGGATTGTGCGTCGGTGCGTGATTGTATCATCACACCAAATTCTCCGCAATCGCCCGAGGCAGAGATGCAAATTTTGGTTTTTTTTGGGATTTTGGGCTTAGGATAATTTTTTTTAAAATTCACACTTATCACATTAAACTAAACATTACTATGAATAATAATTGCCCAAAAAATTTCTCTTTTTTATTTTCATTTTTTCGCGATGCGCTCTCAAAAATCACAATTTTTGACATTTTTAATCAAATTTTACTCATGTAACTAAAAATTTTTTTTTTTTATTATTTTTGTGAAAGGATGCAGATTGAGTTAAATTTTATTCTAATATTTGAAATTTTTGAAAAATCTCTATTTTTCATATATTTTTTTCATTTTCCACAATTTGTCCAAAAAAAATATGCTTGAAATCACCGCATTTTATGCTTGAAACAAAATGTTATGCGAGAATTTTTTTTTAAAACATTTTAAACCACGCGCATCTTAAAGAGCATCCTTTTACCCACATTTTTCAATTATTTTTAGTTTTCAAAAAATTCAAAATTTTTTTTTATAACCCCTTGAACAACATGCACATTTTTGCCATTTTTCACTATATTTTAGCGTGTAAAATGAAGATTTAAATTTTTTTTTCAATTTTTTTTGCACATTCATAAAATATAACTGATATTTAAACACACTATGGTGAAAAAATTTGGAAAAAATTTTTTTGATTTTTAAAAAAAATTTTTTTTGTCTAAATTTCCAAAATTTAACTTTGCAACAAAACTTTATGCGAGAAATTTTTTAAAAATCATTTTAAACCATGTCTATCTTAAAAAACATCCTTTTACCTACATTTTTGAATTATTTTTAGTTTTTAAAAAATTCAAAAATTTTTTTTATAACCCCTTGAACAATATGCACAATTTTGCCATTTTTCACTATATTTTAGCGTGTAAAATGAAGATTTAAATTTTTTTTTCAATTTTTTTTGCACATTCATAAAATATAACTGATATTTAAACACACTATGGTGAAAAAATTTGGAAAAAATTATTTTTATTTTTAAAAAAAAAATTTTTTTTGTCTAAATTTTAAAAATATAACTATAGAACAAAAATGCCAGAAATTTTTTAAAAATCATTTTAAACCAAGCCTATCTTAAAAAACATCCTTTTACCTACATTTTAAATTATTTTTAGTTTTCAAATAAATTCAAAAAAAATTTTTATAACACCTTGAACAATATGCACATTTTTGACATTTTTTACTATATTTTAGCGTGTAAAATGAAGAATAAAATTATTTTTTCAATTTTTTTTTCACATTCATAATATATAATTGATATTTAAACATACTACGGTGGAAAAATTTAGAAATAATTTTTTTAATTTTTTTCAAAAATTGTAAGGGGGTACCTTTACAAAATTTTCGAAAAATTTTAAACTTATCCAATTTTCTATTTTATTATTTCATTTTAAAGCAAATTTTATACTGATTACGAAAATGTAAAAATATTTTAAATTAAACATTTTTTAAATACTTTTATTAGCCTTTGAACTTGAAAAAATGACAAAAAATTCAACTTTGACCTCAAAAAAAATTAAAAAATCATTCGATTCATTTCAAACAAATTAGATATTTGGAATCAGCGTATCAAACTCTATTAGAATACGCTTTTAAATTTTACTTTTTTTTTATTTTTCAATTTTTCGATTTTTCAGGCCTTTTCAGCGCGCTCAAAATATGACTTTTATCACTTCTCATATATTCAACCAAAAATCAAGTTTTATATATTTTTAGAATTCTCTTATCATTCTGAATAAGAATATTAACTTTATTTTACCATAAATCTTTTTATTCAAAAAAATTCATATATATATTTGTATATTTTGTATATACGTGCATAATGTACTTATTTTAACCAATCAAAAAAATTCATTTGCATTAAAAAAATTTTACATTCTCAATATTATCAAATTCAATTAATGGCTGATGATGGGTTTATTCATTCTTCCCAAGAAAGATAATAAATTTATATGACTACTATTTCAAATCTATATTTTTAATAAAACAAGATTCTTTATTAAAGTTGTTTTTCTTAATTTATAAATTTAGTTTTTTTTTAGATTTCTATAAATTGACACCTACTATTGATGATAATTTTTAAACAAACTAATAGTTTTATTAAAAGATTTCCTTAAAATCTAAATTATTTAGTTTATAAATTTTATTTTTCTAAACTATATTACCTAGAATCACGCGGTACCAATGATCTTTCACAGGACCTAGGATCACGCGGTAACTGGACCTAGAATCACGCGGTATCAATGATTTTTTCACAGGACCTAGGATCACACGGTACCAATGATCTTTAACTGTACCTAGAATCACACGGTACTAATGATCTTTCACAGGACCTAGGATCACGCGATAACTGGACCTAGAATCACGCGGTACCAATGATCTTTCACAGGACCTAGGATCACGCGGTAACTGGACCTAGAATCACGCGGTACCAATGATCTTTCACAGGACCTAGGATCACGCGGTACCAATGATCTTTAACTGGACCTAGAATCACGCGGTACCAATGATCTTTCACAGGACATAGGATCACGCGGTACCAATGATCTTTAACTGGACCTAGGATCACGCGGTACCAATGATCTTTAACTGGACCTAGGATCACGCGGTACCAATGATCTGTTACACGTCTTAGAATCACAGTACCAATGATCTGTCACACGTCCTAGAATCACAGTACCAATGATCTGTCACACGTCCTAGAATCACAGTACCAATGATCTGTCACACGTCCTAGAATCACAGATGCTAGAATCCAAACAGGTCTCGAGCGAAGCGAGAGACCAAACACAGGGACCGTCTAGTCTATTATATAATAATATTAACTCAAGTATAGCGAATCATATATATATGAAATAAAACTGCAATTTCAAAGTTAAATTTTTTGAACTTTTAGGTAGAATTTTTGAAATGTGGCTTTCAATATGTATGTAAAATATTTTTTGAAAATTTTTATTTTAAGTATATTTTTTAAGCATTTTACGATTTACACATTTAAATATATAATAAGGCTGGCAAGTTTTGCGTGTTGTCTCCCCGGAGGTCTTGCCAGACCTCTGATATCAGTCGGGGAGACGATGCTACATAAGTTATTACCTATATACATTTGTATACTACGTTGGTTCATCTCCAACCTGTATACCGCGATAATTCATCTCCAACCTATATAATATATTTTATCAAATAATCAAAATAAAATTCTGTAATCAAAGAATCGAAAAATATTCTTTAAAAAATCAAAAAATATCAAACTTTCTGTTCATATTTTGCTACCTCATACGATGTTACAAAAGTTATTACCTATACTTTACAATTTGCACGATTTTAAATATTATATTTGTCGAATAATCAAAGAATCGAAAAATGTTCAAATCAAAAAATATTTATTCTTTTTAAATATATCGTTGGCTCCCCTTACTTTTAAAATTGAAAGATAAACCTAGTCTTTAATAATTAATTTTTTATCAAATTATGCACATACGAAACTAAAAGTAAGGGGAGCCAACGATATATTTAAAAAGAATAAATATTTTTTGATTTGAACATTTTTCGATTCTTTGATTATTCGACAAATATAATATTTAAAATCGTGCAAATTGCAAAGTATAGGTAATAACTTTTGTAACATCGTATGAGGTAGCAAAATATGAACAGAAAGTTTGATATTTTTTGATTTTTTAAAGAATATTTTTCGATTCTTTGATTACAGAATTTTATTTTGATTATTTGATAAAATATATTATATAGGTTGGAGATGAATTATCGCGGTATACAGGTTGGAGATGAACCAACGTAGTATACAAATGTATATAGGTAATAACTTATGTAGCATCGTCTCCCCGAATGAGGTATATCAAATCTTACATCTAGCAGAATGTGAACAGAAAGTTGAACATTGTCTCCCTAGTTATTTGTACATGGAATAGAAACCATCGTAGTAAACAGGTTGGAGATGAATCATCGTAGTATAAGGTTGGAGATGAATCATTGTAGTATATAGTTTGGAGATGAATCATCGTAGAATACAGGTTGGAGAAGAATCATCATAATATACGGGTTGGAGATAACACGCAAGTTGTCTACCCGCGTTCAACCGTACAGGTTATGAGAATATATCATTACATATTAGAGAAGAGTTTTCTAAACTCTTTATACTGAAAATTATTTCTTCAAATATATTACTGTTTTGTTTAAAATACCTATACTTTGCAATTTGCACGATTTTAAATATTATATTTGTCAAATAATTAAAATAAAATTCTGTGATCAAAGAATCGAAAAATATTCTTTAAAAAATCAAAAAATATCAAACTTTCTGTTCATATTTTGCTACCTCATAGCTTCAATACTTATTGAGAAAAATTGATTAAAACACATATTTTGATCTATTTATCTTCTCTTTAGAAATTTATATGCAGTAAACAATAATAAAAAAAATATTTATCCAAAACATATTTTTTTCGAATCAAAGTGTAAATCAAACCCGCACTTAAATTTTGGATGATTATTCAAAAGAAGTAAAAAACTAATGTTAATTTATAAAAAACCAAAAACTAAAATGATTTTATAAAAATCTAAAAATAAATAGTGGACTACGATTATCCAACAAAACTTGTACATTCGATCTACATTTTTAACTTCAAAAATAATTTTAAATTTATTAGAAAAACACTATACTGACCAATAAAAAAACGAAGGTTAATTTATAAAAAAATGGAAAAACTAATACTATTTTATAAAAATCTACAAATAAATTTAGATTCTGAGAGTAGAGTCGCTTTATAATTGTGCTGGAAATTGTCACATAATATAGGTAAAAATTTGTCCTAATGAAAGGAGCTTTAGTTTAAAATGCATCCCTTATCTGCTAATTAATGGTATGAAGCCCATGGAAAATAAAAACAGTAAAAGGTATTTCTTAAGTACTTGTGATATAAGTAATGTATTCTGAAAGCCCATAAAAAATGCTTTAATTTGGTATATCGCATGATGCATTTTGTTGAGAAATGTGAAAGTTATAAGCGTTTTAATATTTGACTAAGATTTAAGCTAGGAACACTACAAATAAACTAAGCGTACACTAGCCCGATAAAATAAACCACACACGCGTGCTAAAGATGTGGTGAAGCGTATGCGAGATAAGAATTTCCTGCGCTCACAAACGCGTAATGCAACATGTGTTAATCTTTCTTCGCATAGTTAACCGCTAAAATCAATAACAATGGTTTTAGAATCAATAATGTGATTTATTCTTCGCACACTGTCGGTATAAATATAACGAATGCCCTTCGTTAAAAATTAGAAAGGTTGTATCTAAACTAAATAAAAGTAGACTACGATTATCAAACAAAATTCGTACATTCAATACACACGCGTGGTAAAGATGTGGTAAAGCGTATGTGAGATAAGAATTCACTGCGCTCACAAACGCGTAATGCAACATGTGTTCATCTTTCTTCGCATAATTATGCTCTAAAATCAATCAATAATGTGATTTATTCCTCGCACACTGTCGGTATAAATATAACGAATGCCCTTCGTTAAAAATTAGAAAGGTTGTATCTAAACTAAATAAAAGTAGACTACGATTATCAAACAAAACTCGTACATTTAATCGACATTTTTCACTTGAAAAATAATTTAAAATTTATTAGAAAAATATTATACTGACCTATACTACTGACCCATAAAAAGTAAAAAATAAATATTAATTTTCGACAGTTTTATTTAACTATGACATTTTAAAATGTTAAAAACCATATTCTGCCTTTGTGAATATAAAATTTTGAAGAAATAATATATAAACTCATCACGTTAATTATTGGTATTTTTTGAAACTAGATAAAAGTTGACTGACCTCACATAAAAGCGGATTTTGGAAAAATAAAAATATATTTATTTGTAAAACCTAGCCTATTTTACCCACAAAGAGTATAGCTTCAAATCTTGTACATTCGATCAACATTTTTCACTTTAAAAATAATTTTAAATTTATTAGAAAAACATTATACTGACCTGTACTACTGACCCATAAAAAGTAAAAAATATATATTAATTTTCGACAGTTTTCTTCAAATATGAAATTTTAAAATGTAAAAAATCATATTTTACCTTTGTGAATATAAAATATTGAAAAAATATTATATAAATTAAGAACGTTAATTATTATTGGTATTTTTTGAAACTAGATAAAACTTGACTGACCTCACATAAAAGCAGATTTTGGAAAAATGAAAATATATTTATTTGTATAACCTAGCCTATGTTAACCACAAAGAGTATACCTTTCCAATGATATCATTTTCATTTAATTTTTTTTTAAAAAAGACACATTATGCTTAAACAAAAAGGTGGTCCGTAATTTTTTCAAAAATTTAGACAAAATTTTTCGAAGTAATGTCCATTTATTAAAATTTGTTAAAACTTTTGCAAAAATTAATTATTCTAGAGTATGTAGCAAACGATAAGCTTTCTAATGATATATATATCATGAAAAAGAAATATTGAAAAACAGTTGAATTCTTTCTTCAAATCAAACAAGTAAAAATTTCCAAAAAGTAGTATTGGTAGTATTAGTAGTATTATTATTATTATATATTACATAAACATTTCAACCAATCATATAGTTTTTATGAAATAAAACTGCAATTTCAAAGTTAAATTTTTTGAACTTTTAGGTAGAATTTTTGAAATGTGGCTTTCAATATGTATGTAAAATATTTTTTGAAAATTTTTATTTTAAGTATATTTTTTAAGCATTTTACGATTTACACATTTAAATATATAATAAGGCTGGCAAGTTTTGCGTGTTGTCTCCCCGGAGGTCTTGCCAGACCTCTGATATATATCAATTAGCAATACAAAAAATTATATAACTCAATTTTCTAAAGTTGAAAATAATTTTCAACACATGTTAGATTAAAAATATCAAAATATTGAAAATCACTTTGACTCTGAGGAGATATTGATTTGGCTTTGAAGCAGCTTTCAGAAAGCTTGAAAAGATCCTTGTGTAGAGAGGGAGAGGAAGGCTTTTTATTGTGATGCTTTCCAATGGCACAAGTGGGCGTCATTGAAAGATTTAAGGCATCAACTAGGATCGAAATGGATTGGAGTGGAGAGTAGGAAGGGATTATTTTTCTTCTACACTTTCTGCCATCGTGTAAATTGAGGAAGGATAACTGAGATGAAACGGCATCATCATTTAGAGGAAAGGAGTCGAGACTTGGACATCGCACTTCCTCGTTTTCTCCATGTGACATTATTTGGGTATAAGAAAGTTTTGAAAGAAAGGAAAAGGCAAATCCTGAAAAAGAAATTTAAAAATAAATAACACGTTTCATTATAACGAGATGAAAGTCATCATCGTAATCAATGAGAGACACTATATTGTAAATATACTATGGAAAATGGAATAAAAAATGTAGTTATCAGGGTGATCCAAAATTGGAAAAAAAAGTTATGAAAATTAAATTAGTTTTTAAACAAAAAATTGACTTAAAAAATAATTAAAATAACCACCGCTTTTCTCATCCACGAATTTTTGAATTATTATACTAACAAAGGGACATGTAGAATAAGATTTTCATCCTCGAAAGCAGACGCACTTAAAATGAAAAAGAGCACACTTAAAATAAAAATGATATATTTTAAATCCTTTAAAAATTATACTTTATGCCAAATGATTGAATTTATATAAAAGATATAAATAAAACTATAAAAGAAAGAGACAGAAACAAGACTTAACACAGAGCCCTCACAGGCGCAGGAATATCCACTGGACGTCACTTCTTCGTAGCAGCACATATAATAAAAATACATAGAATAAACTTCAAACGTTAGAAATGAGAAAAAACTTTTAAAATTGCCATCAAATAATGGAATGTTGTCAGTATTAACTTTTGTCATAGTAAAAAAGATTAAATGTGTTGTAATTGCATAATCTGAAGCCTGCCATTCATTTCATAAGATTCTCTAATTTTCTCTAATAATATAAAGGCTATGGTCATAGCAGTTGCATTATTACTTGCTGAGGCTGTATAATGTAATAAGGATCCACCCCCCCCCCTCCCCATCAACTTTTTTATGGCTACGCCACTGCTTCTCTCTAATTTGTATTTAGAGTTAAATTAAAAATAATTCTATTTTATCTCATTAGAAACTAGTTTTTAGTGGAGCATAAGTTCAATATTTTCAGAACCTTTGTTCATGATACCAAAGTTCAGCCATTCAAATTATTCAGAGATTTTGGTAAAAATTTAGTTCCATCAATACACCAAACATTTTGCAAAAATGAAAATTTGTGTTTTTAAATGGGAAAAAATAGTTTTCAATCGTTACAATTTTATATCAATGAATATTGTCAGATTCGGGTTAAAAAAAAATTTCAGCAAAGGTCACTTAATCACTTAATTTTTTCAAGTCAAGAAATTTTTTTCAATAGCTATTTGTAGACTTACCATACGTCCCGGTTTAGCCGCGACAGTCCCGGTTTAAGGCCTTGTCCCGGCTTCCCGACCGGTCGATGGAAAAGTCCATGTTAAATCCTTCAACCAGCTAACATGGCCTACAGGTGATTAGCGGCTGGTGAAGAGGTGCTTTGGTGCTACAGCACCACTAATCTTTTTCTGCTTCCTCCACTAATGAACAGTTAACATATATAACATTCATTTTACAAGGTCCAGTTTACAATATTTTTTTGACTAAACAGTTTGGTTATCTATATTCCAATCTAAATGGTTGGTTATCTAATAATTACAAATAGCATTGAAAGCATGATGAAAAATTATAGTTAGGTTTAGCATATTAATGGATTGAAGCCACGAGCCGCCACTGCTACAGGTATATAAATTTGTTCTGCAAAAAACATTTTGCTAATTTTATTAAATTAGGTTAGGTATTCTGAAAATAGCAGTAAGTAAGTTTTCTTGATCTAACAGTTTATCCTACTAATTTAGCCTTCAATTTAAATCTAGCTTAAATTATTGTGCTTATTTAGAATTTATCTTAAAATGCCTAAAAGAAAATGCAATTTTACCAGTGATATTAAAAGAGACTATCCATTTTTAAAAGAAACTGTTGATAGCAAAGTTCTTTGCAAGTATTGTCAAATCAATCTGTTTTTTTTTCAATTAGCCATGGTGGACGCTCAGATATTAAAGACCGAAACCAAGAAACACAAATCTTCTCTTGAGACAGTAATGTCGTCATCTTGTGTGACAAACTTCTTCAAAGCTGCTTCTTCTGATGAGTCTCTACTCTTAGCAGCGAAAGAAGCTACTTTTGCATACCACACCGCTATTCATGGACAGTCCTTTAGAAGTTCAGATTGTATCTCTAAGCTAGTTTCAAAATTATTTGAACCTAAATTTGCTCTTCGAAGAACAAAATGTGAAGCCGTGGTTATGAATTGCATTGCCCCGATGATAACTGCTGAACTACGTCAAGAATTAAATAACGTTATTTTGTACCTGATATTGATGTGAAAGTGAAACTTTTAGAATTGACATAACTTGGAAGTGAAACAGCTGCAATACTCAGCGAATACCTGGTTTCGGTTCTCCAGCAAAAAGGTCTTAAAGAAAAACTTGCTGGGTTTTGCGCAGATAATTGTAACATCAACTTTGGAGGTTTGGAAAGAAGAGGGCAGAATAATGTTTTCTTTAAAGTAAAAGAAAATATTCAAAGAAATCTGTCAGGAATTGGATGTGCAGCTCACATTGTGCACAATTGCATTAAACATGCTGTAGATAATCTCCCCGTAGCTGTCGAAAGTCTTGTTGTAAAAATCTACAAGTTTTTTCATATATACACTGTTCGCGTTACAGAGCTCAAACACTTTTGCGACTTTGTTGATATTGAATATCAGAGAATTTTGCAGCACGGAAATACAAGATTTCTTTCTTTGCTACCAGCTTTACAAAGAATACTTGAAATGTTTGAAGGATTAAGAAGTTACTTCAACTCCCAAGAAGGTTGTTCTACGCTAATCAAAAACTGTTTTGAAGACCCAACTCAAGAGCTCTATTTAAAATTCGTTCATGGGCAGTTGAATTATTTCAATCAGACCATTTTAAAGCTAGAAAAAGAAAGCATCAGTGCTATAGAAGTGGTGCTTGTTCTGTCAGAACTAAAGAAAAACGTACTTGAAAAGAAAGAAAATAACTTCTTGCCATCCCAGGCAATGGTGCTCTGAGAAAGCTAGAAGAGGCAGGTGAAGTAAACGTGGAAAGGTTTTACAAAGAAGCAAGAAACTTTTATGATAAGTGTCTATCATATCTGGGTCTTTATGATGAAGCTTATGAAGATTTGCATTCTCACCGTTGGGTGGACCTTTAGGCGGAATTATCGTGGGAACAAGTGCAGATCAACTTAATGTTTAGGAAGCAGATGATTGACAGCGACTCTCTCTTTGATGAGGAAGTAGTTGTAAAATAGCATATTTTCGAATGTTTCAGGGAAGATAGCTGGCAGAAAGCATCTCTTGGACAGAAATGGATCCAGATATTTAAAAAATTTGAAGAAAAAGACATAAGGATTCCACATTTTGAAAAGTTAATTGAATTTATACTTTGTTTACTTACGTTGAGAGAATTTTTTCCATCATGAATAACATGGGGTCTGATCAAAGAAGTAAAATGCTGGAGCAGAATGTGAAAGCCCTAATCACCTGCAAAATTAATTCGAATCTTTCTTGCTGCGATTTTTACGAGAAAGTCAAATCCAACAAAAACTTTTTGAAAAAAGTTTTGTCTACAGATAAATGTGATGGTTATTTATACAGAGTATAAATAAACATGTCTGTGTATTTTTATTTTTTTTATCTGATAAAGGCATTTGTTCTGAAGCGTCCCGGTTTTTAATTGCAAAAATATGGTAGGTCTATTTATCAGAAAAAACTGAATAGTCTGATTAACATAAACAACAAAAACAAAAAGAATCCATCTGACAAAAAGAATCCATTTGACAAATTCACTGCAATACTTTCGCAGTTATTTGGTGTCACCATTTTGAATGGTAAATCGAAAAGCTCGGAGGACAGAGAACTCTACCCGAGGAAAATTAAGAGTGGAGGCAAGGTTCGTTATTCTACGGTCAAACAAGCTCCTTTGAAATCAATGCACCCAAGAAAACAAACCCGAGTAACATTTTAAACTCAACCTAGCCCTTTCCATTCGCAACCCACATATGATACTGTTTCTGAATCTGGCTCCTATTCTTCACCCAAGTCTCCAACAAAGTACCTCTCTTCTTTCTCGTTATCTTCTCCTGAATACAAAGCGAACTACAAAAGAGCAGGCACTGGAACAGCAAGTTTATACTTGTACGCAGAAGCAATATTTCGACACAGAAAGTGCATGACGTTCTCGCAAAAAATTTCTGAAAGGGGTTATAATGTGCCAGTTCCAAGTCAGTCTGGTATCTGGAAATGAGTAATAAGAGAAGGCCAGGAAATGAAAATCAAAATTAATGAAAAACTACAAAGTGGAGATCCCTATTGTCTCCACTTTGATTGGAAAAGACTAAGAGAGGAAGAATAACAAGTAGTTCTGATGAAAAATGTCACATCTGAAATCAAACTTGGTGTTCTAAAATGCAAGAGTGATTCTGCCAAGGTCACAAAGAACGACATCAGCTAAATAATGAATACAATGCTTGGAAAAATATTTGCATGATAATATGCGATACGACTGCAGTAAATACTGGTTGTTCGCACGGGATTGTAAAACTGATACATGAAGATGTCATGCGCAAAGGCTTTCAGAAGCCACAGTACATCGGCTGTCAACACCAGTTACTCGACCTCCATCTGAAGCACGTTATTAATTTCCTTATTCAAGGGCCAATCACCAAACCAGAAGTGAACTATTTTTTCATTGACAAAATATCAAAGAATTATGACTCTCTTCAGGACGATTACGACCAAGTTGCAACGGATAAATGTTAACACAGACGAAAACCCTGGATGGCGAGACGATTTCAAGTTCTTATATTAACTATGCCAGTCATATCGTCAATACAAAACAACTTCACATTGGCCTCGAATCTGGAGGAAGAAGTTCCCAAAATTACATCAGGCAAAAAGGAACTCGCGAGCGATATACGCTATTATAGCGTTTTTTCTGTTGCCAGACTGGCGCATCCTCTTCGGTACAGCATGCGACTTTATCTCCTATGAGTAAGCCGCCGCTTGGACGCAACACTACAACGAAGCCACCTTTAATGAATTGTCGACCTCACTTCGCAAGACAAGGTGTAAGAAGGCAATAAAGTGCTTGGAGACGCACTGGGAGAAGCTGTAAAACTTATGAAGGAACTACATTTGAACTCAAAACAAGTCACTCAAAAGTTCATAGGAAAAAATAATTTTTAAATAGTGTTTTGTATATTTTATAATCACTTATATTTTTTATACCTTATGTGCTAATAAAAGTTGTTTAAATTTAAACAATTTATAATTTTTTGGAAATAAAATGAATTATTTACTTTTTTTAAATTTTTTCCTTAACGTGAAAGAGGGAAGTTTTTTTAAAAAATGAAAAATGCGATAAATATTCTTAAACTACAAATAGAAGTTCCTCCTTTGCAGGTGATTTCATAAAAAAAATTTCTAGTAAGTGACCATCCTTACCATCTGCCCAGCTATGGAAAATTTTTCTTGGATGCGATATCGATAACTAGAAAAGGCTTCGAAACAAAAATATCAAATAAGATAATCAATTTGGTTACAAATAATTAATATTTAATTTGTTTTTATGACTAGAATTAAAATTAACTTGGAGCTTGTTGAAAAATTAAAATTTCCATAAATATGTATTCTAAGTAGTTCTAAGCTTCGAGTTTGAAGGGAGTATATTAGTTACATTTCTTGTAAGAAATAGTAATTGTCCGTTTAATATGAATCGGGAATATGTAGAATCGGCATTTTTGTTATAAAAATCTGAAATTACAGATTTATATATGGATTTTTCTATAATTTATTAGTTTTATAATAATCACTATTATTCAAAAAACTGTCTCTCCCAAGCTTCTAAAATTCAGCAAAATCTGATATAGGTTTGGCGGATCAAAAATGTAGCAGACACTGATACACATTTTAATTTTAGTAAATGCAATATTGAAAGGAAAACTAAAAAATCATCTAAATCAGAGAAAAAAACATTGGATGATAAAAGAAATTCTGAGAATGACAAAAAAAATAATGCACTCAAGATAGAAATGATTATGTACGACCATTTGAATTGATAGATCAAAATGAAAACGCGATTTGTTAGAAAAATAATCGCTCTCTTTGTTAAATAATAATTCTTTGCACAACCTTCTTGAAAGAGAACAATTATCCAAATGTGAGGAGAGAGGGTGCAATTTATTCGCCAAAGCGGGAGAGAATCGCAACAGACATGGAATTTAATAAAAATTAAAACGTGGCTTTTTAATTTTCAAAATTATCTGAACACGTATTAATACAGGTATCTATTGTAAACAAGCGCGTAGCAAAAGGAATCCGCTAAGGACGACACAATTTATTGGAATATTTATTGTCCAAATAAATTGAGGATCTGTAACAGTGGCTAGTTTCATCAATATCTGAATTAGTGTAGATTTGTTGTTATCACGTTATGTTTTCTATTGTATATGTCAGAATAAAGACATGATATATCATTGATCATGAGCCTAATTTATTGGTTGATACAGTTTTTTCTCATATTTCATAAATTTATATCTGTATTATTAAGTTTATGGGGTTCTAAATATTGTTGGGACTTCTAAGGACGGTAAAATAACCATCGAAGAGGGATTTACAATAATTTATAAAACTACTCAAATTTAAACGATGATATATTATCCTATGGAGAAATATAACAATATTAAAGAATATTTAAATATTAAAAACGTAAATAAGTTAAATTATAAAAAAAAAGGTCATATATTGTTTCGTATGAACCACAGCTGGAGAGTAGTGGAAATTTAGGAATTATTCAATAAAAAATTTTTTACGTTACCCCTACTCTTACTACGGGGTAAAAAATATTACCATAAAAATATTTTTCAAACCATCAAGCAAAATTTAGGAGCTTAGCTACATTATATAATAATAATTACAAATAAAATTTTAAATATCAACAATAAATCAAATCATGTTAGTTCCTAAAAATAAGATAGATTCAATCAATCAACCGATTTGAGTAATGGAGTGAAAAATATATTTCTTTATTCTTTCTTATTCCGTGAACATCCTCTTACTTAACAGCCCCAATATGAACAAATAAATATAAACCTTTTAGATGCAATTTTACTAAATTTAAAAATTCAAAAAAATCTAGTTTCTTTCATAAAAAAATATTCATTTATTGACTATTATTTAAGGATAATGATAAGATTTTTGATAAAATACAAGTATAATAATTTCATTACTACCCTAACTAATTCTAAATTATTTATAGTTTTCTCATATTATGCATAAAAAAATCCTATCAGAAAGGAAAAAGGATTTATAAAATTTTTAAAGAATATAAAACAAACTTTAATAATACACTTCCTCAAAAAAACTTGAAACATAATTAAATATATTATAGAAAAAATTTTCGTAAAATTGAAAAGAGTGAACGATAAAATTACGATGTCATAATAAAAAATTAGCAGGAATTTAAAGCAAACATCAAATACTCTTTAATGGCACACTGAAATATATATATATATACATATTATACATAAGTTAAAATTTAAAATTAACAATAAATTTAAAAATATTAATATTTACTATTTTTAATTATATAGCTTGTTTTTTCATTTACAAAATCGTAAAGACTTGATGCGAAAGAAAACAAAAAAAAATTAAAAAATTACAACTAAAATATTTTTAAAATTGTTAGCTTTCAAACTCTCTGCAGTTTATAAGCTGTGTTAATTACAACCAATTTAATATTAAACTTTAGAAAAAAATCCTTTCAAGTTTCCAACTTATAAATATTTCTTCCTACCTACCTACTACCAATAAATATCTTGCATATATAATTTTTTCTTTAGATCTCGATATCGCATCCATAGAGAAGAATAATCTTCCATAGGTAGACAGACGGAAACAATAGTCAAGATCCGGGTATCTAACCCTTATCATCTGGATCAAGACCCTTCGCTTCTACCACTAAGCCATCTTTCCTTAATTAGGAATACCAAAATATATTGAAACATTAAAATAATTTAAGATAAATATTTTGCCATCTAGTTCTTTGTGACCTACAAGTTGTGTAAATAATAATATCTCCAATTGTTGACAAAAAATTTCCTCTTTCAATTTGTATTAAAAAATCAAAATACCTTATCAAAAAGAGGTTTTTAAAAAAATTTCACCTAATGAAAATTTTCTAAACAAAATAAATATGAGAACATAATAAAAATTATAAAATTAAAAGTATGCCTTTATAAATACGTTTTATTGGGGTTGGCATTAAATAATTAACATTGACATAAATTAATCACTCCCAATTCACTAATCCCTTTAATAAATACGTAAAATATTTGTGTTTTAAATTAAATTAGTTAATAAAATGTATAAGGGGAATATTTTGAGATACTCATCAAAAACTTCAGTAAATACATTTATAAACTTGTGAGTTTCACAAGTTAAAACTTTTTTACTTCTTTTTTTTAATACTAAAATATTAGCATAAAGAGTGCAAAAAAGATCTAGCCCATTTAAAATCTAAAATTATCACAATTTATTCTTCTAAAATACAATTACTCATAAAATAATGACAAACCTATAGAAGAAAACCTACTTCATCTGAAATCAGAAATGCTCACCATCCATTCATCTAAAATAGAATTACCGACAAAAAAGACAAACCTATCACTGCATTTCAACCGTATGATTCAACGACATCCATTTTACATGCAGTTCAATGCACCGCAATTTCTACAATCACGTCTAATGCAAAACCAAAAACTAAAAGCAAAGAGGTTCTTAAATGGCAACAATTCATAGACAAGCTTAGAGCTCAAATTCAATGACACTTTACTTTCAATTCGTCAATTACAGCGAAAAAATCTAACTAAGAAAGGTTCGAATTCTACTGATATTACACAACACAATCCACGTTTAGTCCTACATAGTATCCAAAATTGCATTGACATTAATAATCTCTCAGCACAAATAAGTAAAGAAAATAAAATTTTCCAAACACTTGTCTCACTAATCGCCTAAAATTTTTGAAATCTGAGCACTCATATTTATACTGCGCTTATAGAACCTTTACTCCTGAAATATATAGATACCTTCTATATACACCAAAAATCAATATTATGCATTCTAATCAAAGTTAAGATAAGAATTGTCTGTGACGTTCTCACCCATCCTTACTGATATCGTTGTCTCGAACGGAAAGCTGATCCCACGATTTATCTAGACTATCTTTCCCACAAACACTTATTAAAAGACCTTGTACTACATAGCTATATCTTGATATATATCATCTTATAAGAATATATATTTCAAATATATGAATACAGCTAAGTGAAATATAGAATCTCGCTCCCAAAATGGGAAACAATTTTAATGTCTAGTGTTACCTTGATTACAAAAAAGTTAAAATAGGGTCGCCATAGACTACCTAGCCATAAAAATCTTAGAGGAAGAAAACCCGGAAAAAAACGACAGAACGGAATGTATCTTGTTCCTAAAAAAAGGATAAAATTATAAAAGAGATATGCTAAAAAAAAAATACATAATTTAGAAGGTAAGCAATACCTTATATATTATTGGTATATAATATTCACTAAATGTTATACAATTAAAAATATAGACAATTTAGAGCATGCTAGATTTGGAACAAACTGTGTCTGAAATTTGACTCCGTCCAAAATATACATGATATGAGTATATAAGTTATCTCTAAAATATATATTTTACAATATGAGTATATACTATATAGTCGGTACTATAGGCAGACTACGTATAAACGAATATGTCTAACATAGCTCGTACCATGAAACTGTTTTTGGACTTATACCTTGTGACAATCTTTAAAATATTTTTTTTAACTGTTTTAACTTATTTTTATAATAATTTATAATTTTGTGAAATACTTTGATTGTTATTTAACAACAAACATGTGTACCCTAATAAATTTCTTTCTTCTTTGCTTCTTAAATTTAAGTCGACGGATCTAGTACTCAGAAGAACAGAACTAAATAGCAGAACGAAGAATTCTCAATTACTTAGGTTTATTGTATATCGATAGTCACATAAGATAATTTTTTTAGAATATACTATCCTTACAACAATAATCTCCATACGCACCCTTTCACATTGCTCCAATTGTAAAAACATGGACATCGCTCCACATACTGCCAATCTACATCATCAAATTGTTACTACTGTGGTCATAACAGCAACTATATAACCGAATGTCTATTTAAAAATTATTCGTACAAACTTCCATGTTTCAACTGCCAACAAAACTAAAACTCACCATCCCACTCATGCCCAGTCTATATTTACAAATTAGAAGTAGAATTTATAACAATTTAAGTCGACGGATCTAATACTAAGAAGAACAGAACTAAATAGCAGAACGAAGAATTCCCGATTACTCAGGTTAATTGTATATCGATAGTCACATAAGATAATTTTTTTAGAATATACTATCCTTACAACAATAATCTCCATACGCACCCTTTCATATTGCTCCAATTGTAAAAACATGGACATCGCTCCACATACTGCAAATCTAGATCGTCAAATTGTTACTACTGCGGTCATAACAGTAACTCTATAACCGAATGTCTATTTAAAAATTATTCGTACAAACTTCCATGTTTCAACTGCCAACAAAACAAAAACTCACCATCCCACTCATGCCCAGTCTATATTTACAATTTAGAAGTAGAATTTATAACAATTTAAGTCGACGGATCTAGTACTCAGAAGAACAGAAGTAAATAGTAGAACGAAGAATTCCCAATTACTCAGGTTTATTGTATATCGATAGTCACATAGGATAATTTTTTTAGAATATACTATCCTTACAACAATATCTCCATACGAACCCTTTCACATTGCTCCAATTATAAAAACATGGACATCGCTCCACATACTGCAAATCTAGATCATCAAATTGTTACTACTGTGGTCATAACAGCAACTCTATAACCGAATGTGTATTTAAAAATTATTCGTACAAACTTCCATGTTTCAACTGCCAAAAAAACTAAAACTCACCATTCCACTCATCCCCAGTCTATATTTACAAATTAAAAGTAAAATTTATAATAATACGATCCAAATATACAAATGTTAAAATTTCTACTGTCAAGCCGCTTGTATTAACCCATACGATATTCCCTTTTCCGAAAAATACACTATTATCCCAATCAATAAACCATAAGCATTAAATTACAAACTCCCCCATATCACCATCATATATTTCTTTTCCCATCACACTACTGGATTTTTTTCTATTCACATAAAACCTATGTTTTGCCGACAACTCAAAATCTCCTACATTTCAAAGATTTTCAGACCTCAAATCCATATAATCACACATTGATCTCATGATCACCTATAAGAAAACATTTAATCTAATATCCAACTAGCATATCTCAAATGTACCTTTTGCATCTGATAACCACTACAGATCTTTCTACCCTGCTAATTAAATAAGAAGCTATATAATTAAAAATATAAATATTTTTATTCAAAGTATAAATTCTAAATTTAATAATATAATTGCTGATGATAATTAACAGTTAATGAATTAATACTTTTGCATTTATATAAATATATATATAGTAAGTAATGATTTGCCGATCTAAAGTTTTGTTCCGATGCCGATTCCGATACTAAGAAAATATTTTAGGTATATATATTTTTTAAATATTTTGTATTAATAACTTTTAAACATCATTTTAAAAGTCTCTATTAAATTATAACATTTATTAAAAAATAAAAAAAAATTCAGATAAGATTTATTAATTGATAAAATAAAATTGTAATGCACGCCTAAACATATAAAGAAGAATTAAATAAAAAATTTAAAAAGAAAAAGACATTTCATATTTATAGTTGGGAAAAATTCAAAAGGCCTGCAAGCCGCTTGTATGAATAAAACCCATATTACATCAATGAAAAAGAAATACATCATCATTCATATGACAAATATGAAGTAATGAACTTATTGAGAAGTCAATTATTTAGAACAGTATAGTGGAGATATGAAGAAAGAAATCTTGTAATATTTTGATTCGCTTTATGAAGAATTTTTACAATATTTTCCTCATGTTTCAATGCATAAGGTTACTTAGAAACTGACATGAAACGCGTTCTATATTGACGTTGATTCATTGGTTGATCATCTCCACGAAGAAGCCATTGGATTTAAAATGTGTTCCACCTGCGACAGAAGAATTTTGGTAAAATATCATTTTATGTAACCAAAACATGGAGAACAGGCTCTCCGATTATTATTAATTCTTTTTTTCCCGCCCATCTTTGTCAGTTAGGTTTTCGAGCTTTGTTGTATTAAAAACATGAAGTGGTTTATTGAAATCATTTGTCACAATACTTGCAAGTTACAGTTTTTTATCACAAGAATGTTCTTTACAACAAGCTTTTGAGCAAATGGAACACCTTTTTCTGGAAGATTTTTTACAAATAAAACATCTTCTTGGGGTTTCATTTTTATTTACTTATTCAGAAGTTTGAGCTTGCGTGCTTGATGTGAAAAAATGAATCACGTGTTTTAATTCGTGGAAAGATAAACATTTTCTAATCTTTTTATCATATATATGCCAAAGAATGTTTTTCTCCTAAATTTTGGAAAAAATGTTTTCTTGATTGATTGCAATTAGGTATGAGTTGAGACATGTCACGTCAAGTATGTTGAGAATATAATCAATGGTCAGCGAATTGTTTTTCTTCTAACTATATTCTTCTATATTTTCATCCATCAGGTCAACACCACATTTTGTCATATTATAAAAATTAATTAAATCAGGTATTCAACTGATCAAATCAATCAATTAATTAAATCAGGTATAACTTTTCATTGACAAAATCAGAAGATTTTTGAGTTTTTGAAAGATAACGGAAGTTCTTTCTTGTTTTGACGAATAGTTCCGACTAAAGTAAGATTCTTTTCAAGAAGTTTGACGGCCAAATTATGGCTTGTAAAAAAAATTATCAAGCGTAATATTTCTGCAAGTTTTTTCAAAAGGTTTCACTAACTCCAAGCAAGTTTTTTCTGCTAAATTAATTGTTCTTACGTCGTTTTCCTTTCCCAAGTACATTATTCCATTGAGAGCATAACTTGAGTTTGCTTCACAAATCCAGAATATCTTCAATCCATACTTTTTAGGCTTGGAAGGCATATATGTTTTGCCAGGTATTCTTCCTCGATAGCCGACTAATTGTTCGTCTATAGTTAAAAATTCATCTGCAATATAGTGGCGATTTTGAGCCAGTAAAAACAATTTTCATATTTCTCGAATTGTTGGAAGTTTATCACTTTTTTTCTTTGCTTCCTTGTGAGAACGTTATCAAATCTCAGGGATCTGAGAAGAAGTTTCATGCGGGAAAAAGCCATGCAAGATCTATAAAAATTCTTACTATCTTTTTCTTTGTAAAAGTCATTGAAATCACAAAAATTGTCACGATCAGCACCTGCTCGAATAAGAAAACCAAATGATAACAATTTAGAAGCAAACTTTAACGGATTTGAAGTCCTTATCAAAAGAAGTTTTCGATTTGTGCATTTTAGGATATGTCTTGTAATTTCTTCAGAGAAGTTCAAACCAAACAGCTCTTTTTCATCCATACTTTTTGACAGCGTTCTTCCTTTTTGTGTAACAATGTTTCGTCTCAATCGCACCAAATTTTCTTACAATTTACTTTCCCACTTTACTCCATATACATTGTTTTCCTCTTTAGAATATGAATCTTCGATACTCTCTTTTTCAGAAAAAATAGTGAAATCTTCTGATTCCTCTTCAAAAACTGCATTTTTTATCACTGAATTTTCTTCGATATTTTCGTCTTTACTTGGAATATTCGCAAATTCTGTAGAGTCATCCACATCTAAATCGTCGTCGCGCAACAAAATAATATTTTTGTGTATGGTCGATTCATATTTGATTAGTTATTTTCATCACCACCATCGATATATAATAGCTCCAAGAAATCTGTTAACAAACTTATAAACTAACTGGAAAATTTCAGACTTTAGTAACTTTATTATCTTAACTTTTTGCATAAAAAGGCTTAGTAGTTTTGTCTTAATTATATTCCGCGATATGAAATTTTAGGGCTGTAATTTCTCCAAAACCACTAAGATTATATCTGAGGTAAATCATAAAATATTTGATTAAAACTTCACTACAACCCAACTTTATTCTAATTTATGAACGAATTTATGTTGTGATTTTTTTACGCAATCAGTAGCAACCTTTTTTTTGTTTGTGAACACTATTTTTCATGATCTCTAGCGTTTCTCATTTTTTTACATCTTGGACATTCACTCACAATTCCCATTTTTTTTGTAAGCACTTTAAATCTCCAAGTTATATTCACAATCATTCGCAATCCCCACTTCTAGTCCTTATCCTTTGGAATACCACTTTTATTTGTAAACCCTGTTTATCAGTAATTATATTCTTCTTTTTAATCATATGACTTTTTTGAAAAATTATCCTCAGTGCTAATGAAAAATTGCATTCCAATTCCTAGAATAGCTCTGAAAAATAGAGAAATGCTGTGGATCATCAAAAAATAGAAATTCGAAGAAAAAAAGATTAGATTGCCATTAATTGCAAAAAAATGAGAATCACGTGTATTTGCGTAAAACGGCCACCAAAATTAATGTCATAAATAAATTTATTTATACTTTTTTGTTTATTTTTTAAAAATAATAGTATAAAATGTTTATTTACGACAATTTATTGTTCAAAGTGTTTTCACGAAAAGATTTTTATTCAAGTACAACAACAACCGAAAGGTTCTATGCACTATTATTTTGTTCAATAAACCTTTGTCACTAAAATATAAAATATAATAGATGGATTTTTCCGTTGTTGGAATCTCATAAAAAGTATGTGAGACTTTCTTAGTTTTACTGGTGAAGCATGTTTTTCAATGTTGAAGTTAAGTTCCGAACCAAGCCTGGCGTTAAACCTCCAGAGCAACCGATAAATTGTGCATGTTTTTTTAACTTTTGTAAAACTATGATTTAGTACATTATCAAGATGAAAGGTACTGAAAGTATTGAATTTTAAGGAATAGTATTTTTATGATTAATTATGATTTGGAGTTTACTGGGGTATTAAAATATCCCACTGCACTAATTAAGTGTTAAAAGAAAAGCTTTATGACAAATCGTTTTCACTTTGCTAATACTATGGTTTAAAGCTTTTGAATTAGTGAATGAATTGTTTCAGTCATCCATCATTGATCGTTATGAGGAGTTTAAGGGAGTAAAGTAGATTATATTCTATATTTCAACTAAAAATTTTCGCTATCTGATTGAATACACGAATCAACAGCTGAGGCATAAACAAAGCAAAATACTCATAGTGAAAAAATGATGTCGTATGTTTAAAATTGAACCAAGATTGTGTAATGTGACAAATGCATTCAAAAATCGTTCACTAATCAGTCCAAACAAAATTTTAAGACAAGGAAATAAAGGAGAATTCTTAGAGTTACCAATCATGTTCACGGCTGTCGAAAATAGTGGTCTTATTCAACAGCCGTACATGAAAATTACTCTGTTCAGAAGGGAGAAAAAGTGTTGGAGAATGAAATTCCCCAACAGATACAGTAAACTTTTGGTTTGGTGTATATCGTCAGCACAAATATTTCGAGGAATTGTCTATGCATGCACTTCAATGTCCCGCAACTACATCTACTTCAAAAATACGTCAAGAATTCTAGTGTAATTGAATCTTTTGGGTGCTATGGTTAGAATAAGAACTCTCATCTTATTAACTTTCCTTGTTCTGCAAAGATCCTTTATAACAGATGCAATGCCGAAAAATAGGATTCCTGCATACCTCCATGTTCCAACGAAGCGAATTGTTTTTCTTTGATAAATTTTACATAAAGATAATTCCATCTAAAATTTTTGTTAAAAAATTTATACTCTAAAAATGTTCCCAAGAATTTGTATCCAATATTTGCTCACCAAAAGAATTTTAGCTCCACATTTGTTCTTATAAACAATTTCTCATTAATTCAGAAGATTTGAAGTTCTTCAGAGATCAAATGTATTACTAGTCGATCCAGTAGTCGTTTCTCGCTTCGCTCCATGTTTGTCCCTTAGCTCGAAACATTTGATCAGTGGAAGAATGTTTGTTTCTCACTTCCCTCGAAATGTAGGATGATTGATGGAAATGAATTCTTTATAGAAGAAAAATAATGAAAATTAAAATTTACAAAGTGAACATCTAAACGACCACATGAGCGGCTAGTGTAGAAGATTAGTTTGGGCATTATGGTTAGGTACACACAAAAACAAAATATAACATTTGAGTGCAGCTTTTGAAAGGGTTTGATTGATTTTAAAACAACATAAACATCACCATTGAATTCAGCATTCTTGGAAATAGGAATATATGTGAAAAATCTATTTATTTGCAAAACTTGTTAATTTGAGGGAAATCACCATTTTTAAATAACTTTTTGACAGGTTTTGATTGGTTTTCAAAGGAAATAAACATCACCCTGGAATTCAAGATAATTGAAAATCGAAATATATTTC
The DNA here is from genome assembly GCA_030549495.1 of Nectonema munidae. Lineage (NCBI taxonomy): Eukaryota > Metazoa > Nematomorpha > Nectonematoida > Nectonematidae > Nectonema > Nectonema munidae. The sequence continues at coordinate 1,049,698 of JAUIRK010001047.1, read as the reverse complement.
TAAAAATCTATTTATTTCCAAAACTAGTCAATTTATGAAAAATCGGCCCTTTTAATTAGTTTTTTATCGATTTTCAAACACAAATAAAGATAAGAATGGTATTGCATATACTTGAAAACGGGTATATATGTGATCAAATAATTTTAAATATCGTTCATAAAAATTCTATTTTGATATATGGGTAGCTATATTCAAACGAAATAAACATCAGAATTGAAAAGAATATCCTTGAAAATGGGTACAGAAAATAACCATTATAACGCGATAACTGGGGTCCACGGCATACATCCGCGTTTCAATTTTCTAATGCAAACAACACCATAATTCCCACCCCCTTCAACTGAATCACACAGCATGACTGTTTATACACGTATAGACTATAGTATAGTAGTCCCATGAGCAGGTTTCGAAGGAATCAACTGTGAATCTGTGATGCCGCCTTTCTTCCTGCTGACACCAACCTGATATGTATTTTGGTTTGTTGTGTTCTCTCATAAATCAGCGATGTAATAAAAATAAATGCTTACTTTATTTCAAGAAGTAGCAGATACATCACGAAGGCGAGTCTTTGTTGTTGCCTCCATTTTTACTGTTACACAGGAAACAATTTGCACTCAACACGAAGATTTGGTCAAGCATAAAACGTGGATTGATGACTAAGAATGGCGATTCTAAAAATCATAATGCTAAACAATTTGTAAAGTTCAATCGTGATCTTATTAAAGACAAAAAAGCAGTTACAACAATTATGTACACATCAACAATTCACTTTTTACTAAAAAATCAGTGATGCATACGATCAAGAACAAATTGTTTGCGATAGCCTTTTTAAAAGCTGAAATGATGCCCTGATCACAAGGCTGGTGGTATTTTTGGGGAGGTACAGTACAGTAATGTTATCGTCGGACTCGTGAGTGAAGAAGCAGGTGGGTGGGCTGGGAAGTTGTCAAGCAAGAGGACAGCTTGTTCACGAAGATATTTAGAGCGCAGGTAGGCTTTACTAGTGGGAACGAAGCTGTTTTTGAACCAGTCCTTAAAGATTGCAGAAGTCATCCAGGCTTTTTTGGAAGACTTATATTGGATGGGCATATAGTTCATGTTGACATGATGAAAACATTAGGGTTTGGCAAATTTACCAATGCAGAGAGGCTTAAGTTTGTGGTCACCAGTCTGATTGCAGCAGAGAAGAAAAGTACATCTGTCTTTGATGGTCTTATAGCGAGAACGTTCTTTGTCTGATTTGAGGGCGTTTGTAGAATCAGGCAGTATACGATAGAACAGGGCCATTTCGTCTACGTTTGACACTTGAACTCGCACAGGTTATTGTGAGTCATATAAGCTTTGAGGTTGGATGAGAAGACAGAGGCTGAGGCAAAGTCTGCAGATTTAGATTTACAATAAAACTTGGTATGAATGATGCCGTGACGTCTCTGAAATCGCTGAAGCCAACCTCTGGTGACAGCAGTGTCGGTTGAAGGGGTAGAGTTGCCTGAAGTCTGAGCCCCCTGAAGAGATTTAAGTTTTTGTGCTTGCACACAAATAATGGGCCCTTGTAGCGGTGTAACAAAACTGGTTTCCTGGACAAACTAGTTGTACATGGATTTGTCAAGTTCAGTATCAGCAGCTGTCTTACGTTGTTGGTCCTCTTACATCGCAGTCCGTCACTCTGGTCTACCTCGTGCACAAGTCCCGTCTTTCAGCCAGCCCCGCAGAGTGGATTCTGGGATAGCAGTCTCGTGTGATATTTTGGCTTGTGATTCACCATTGCGTACTCGGTCGATCAGACCTAACTTGTAGTCACACTGAAGGCTTATCATTTAGGCATGATGCAGATAAGAGTTTAGTCTTTGAGAGAGGAACTGATATATCTATTTACCAGATGAGCTTATATATAAAAGTTTCGGTTGGATTTACGATCGAAAATTTTCATATCGTATGGTAATAAAACTGCAACTGTAAATTGACATGTTTAATAATGATTAGGGCAGTTAAAAGTCAATAAAAACTAAAAAAATTTTTTTTAATCCAAAACTTTTTTTAGGTCAATAAAGTCAAAAAAAAATTTTTGGTCAAAAAAAGTCTAAAATTTATGAAAATCAAAATATAGTTCAAAAAGAGAAAAAATTAAAATATTTTTTTCACACGTCACGATAAAATAATTTTTGAATTTTTTTTCTCAATTTCAATTTTAATCTTTTCCTGCATGGTTTCCCACTAATTTTAGTGTTTTTGTTAAGATTTTTCCCGTATAAACCCACATCAATAGTGTTTTTTACTCTTTTTTGAATTTAATAAATTTTTTTAAGAATGAAATGCCTAAAGTTTCTAAAAGTTCTAAAGCCAAAGTAAAAATTATTGTTGATGAATACCCCGAGGAATTTACCATAGATCCTAATGGTGATTTGTATTGTAAAATATGCAAGATAAATCTCAATTTCGATAAAAAAATTTTTGTGAAAGCCATAAAAATTCGAAAAAACATGTATGATATTTTTTTATATATGGGATTATGTTTTGTGTGTCTCAGGAGCTTGAATCATATGTATGATGTATTCTTACATATGGCGTTATGTAGACTAATGGAAATAAATAGCGAATTGTGTAACTGAGCGGGAACTTTTTTGATAGCTTGCGTTGCTGTAATTTTTCTCATCACTTTCTTTCATTGGAGCAGACATTAACGTCAGACTTGCCTAAATGTAACTTTCTTCAGGCACTGGTCTCATTCTACAAATAAACATCACAACACAAATACAAATGCAAAAATAACACACTTTACATATAATGTAAATTGTAAAGTTAACGTAAAATTTATAAATATCCAACACATTTCTGAACTTATAATATATTAACTCATAAATTTATGATTCCCCTTTCATGTTAAACAGTGTTTCATGTACTATTTCCTAAAAAAATTTTGAGAAAGTCTTAATGATATTTATAATATATCTGATCAAATATACTTAAACATATCTTTAGTTATAAATTGGTAGAGGTTAAATTCTTTTTAAGTTAGCAATGTCTGTTTTCACGCAAAAAGAGAATTCATCATATCAATTTGAATAAACTGGGTGTTGAGTTCCTAAACAAGGTATATTTTTTAGGCTTGATAATAATTAATGAAAACCTACCTGTTTTGGAATGATCATATCAAGTGTTGATGAAGATGAATAGTGTAAACTGAAAAAATACTATATATATTTTTAATCAACAACTTTTTCAATAAATCTTTATATTTTAAAAAGAAATGATAGTGAATGTCATGTGTTCGTAATACAGTTGTTCTTTTAAAGTCATACGTTCATTTTTTGCTGTCGTTTATCCAGTTTACTTGTTTAAAAAATGGAACATACGAAATAAATTGGTAAAGATATATTCCTAACATAGTAGAAGTTTTAAATAATAACTTGCAAAGTTTTCTATGATTCAAACTTATTAAAAGCATAAACACTTTCGGTTACAATATTTGACGAATATTTTTTTGTAAAAAAACAACTATTAATAGTAATCAAAATGAAAATAATTAAAATACCTTTAATTAAAATCTCTCATCAATAATAGAAAACCTTTTTAAAAGATTATTGAATTTTTATTCTAAAAATCACAATTTAATGATAGCTGAGATCGAAAGGTAATTTTTGCATTATGTAGCACTAAATTTGTTGCAAAACAAGTAAATTGATCACATTTGCAATCAATTGTTTGTTTATATTCACATTTTACAAAAATATCACAGTTTTAAATAAAAAAAAGGAAATGAGGAAAAGGGGGTTGAAAATACCGTTCTCTCTCTCGGTGAGAAATTTCAAAATAGCTCGCCATATATATAGGGTTAAAAATGCTTTTTTCCTTATTGTTGTAGTGTTTATCTTGCTAAATAAAATTTTTATGCTTAAAAAAAATAACTCATTTAAAAGTTTTGATTAGAGATTAAAAATAAAGCATATTTATTTAAATAATATAACAGAGCAAATATTATATTATAAATCATGAAACTCATAATAATCAATGAAATATGAATTCGTTTAAAATACAAGCAATACACTAAAATTCCTATTTTGGTTTAAAAGAGAAAAATCTAAAGTAAATAAATCATCAATATGTTCCAAATTAATGTTTTGTGGGTTAGATGCACAATGTGAAATCCTGCAAAGAAGCATAAACAAATTTTTATTATTTTCATATTCTGTGTATATAACATCTTTTAACATCTTTTCTTCTTCTTCTTTCTTTTTTTGCGTCCACCACTCCAGTTATAACCAGAATTTATTTCTTCTATTTCATGCATATCCTTGTATATTTTCTCTTCACATTGTATAAAAAAGTAAATACTTTCCCAACATTCGTTTTCTCATAAGGAAGACTAGACTTCAAACTTAAAATAAAAAAATTATTGATTAAATACTTTTAATTTTACCAAAATTACCTGTTGTGAAAGCCTTCACAGTGGTTATTGGTCCTAACATTTCTCTTATAAACGGTCCATGTGTTTATGTCATTTTTTCGAACCAAGTTGATTCAAAGTACGTAAAAAAATCATTAATTTCAAATTGAAAGATTAATCTTTTCAGCTTTCTATGTTACTTTCACCTAAAGAATTAAAAAAAGCAATTTTACTCCAAAAGGACGAAGGAAAGCTAAAGCAAGTAAGAATCTAATGCATTTTCCAAAAGATTCACCTTTTGAATAAAGGCTAGCGTGTCCCAGAGATGTAAGTTTTCTATAAACACGTTGACAAAAGTGGAAATAGCAACCAGTATATTTTGCCATTGGAAATGCCTAAAGTATGATGTACTTTCATGAAATATCATTTGAAAAAAATCAATTTACTCTTTTATTAGATGAAATAATTGCAGTTTCAAAATCACGTGTGATAAATACTCTTGATTTTGTTTACATCTATATGCAATTTTAAAGCTTCATAGATTTCTCTAAAAAAAAAAGAAAAAAAAGAGAACTGGAGTTTGAAATAAATAAGGAGTGTAAAAATAAATACCTGTAGGTTCCTTCTCCTTTATCACATGCAATAGAATAGAGTGTAGGAACCTGAATTTTACTATGAAAGGCATGGATAGTAACCATTTGATGGAACAGAGTAGGTGCTTTTTTAAAGGGGCCATCAACATAAAGATCTTCAATGTCGGAGACTTGGCTTAAATGCGACAAGACTTTGCCATGGAATACCATTATTCTTTTATCTGTTGCCATAAACTTATGTAACTGCAAAAACTGTGTTCCATTGGCTAATAAATATTTAGTAGGAACAGGAAAATTCTAATGAATGAGGAGAAGGAATCCTTTTTTATTATATCGAATCTTTCTAAGCAAAGTTTGCTTAGATGCCATTGTTAATCTATCGCTTTCATTGACAATAGATAAATGATCTGTGAAAAATGAAAATGGTTATTAAGGCAAAATATAAAAAAAGATTTAGGGATAAATTTTGCTTGTAAAATTTCATAGAGCATTTTGCCTCTTCCTTTATTTTATCATCAAATTGGATTATTCTTTCATTCATTTCCTCATGATTACGAGGAACAACTTTAATCGGAGTGCCCATTCTATCTTTTTTGAATGTAATTCTCATTTTATTGAGTATTAGAAATAAAATAAAATACTTATAAAATTAATAAAAATAGAAAGTAATTTTTAATTGCTTGAAAATATAATTCAAACATTTATTAGCTTTTTGAAAATAAAAAAATGAAGACTGGCATTTACCTGATTACACGAAAAAGTAAAATATTCATTTTTGAATTAGTGTTCAAGACTTAATTGATTCATATTAATCGAGAAGCAAATAACGATATTAGAAATTGTACAAAAAGGACATCATATAGGTTGAAATAAAGCTAACTTTCTACTAACTTTTTTTATATAAAGCTATAATGCAGTGGCGTAGCGAGAAAACAGAATTTACGGGGATATACCAAGAAATTAGGGGGCAAGTAATTTTTGAGTAAAGTAGCGTCATTTAGATGAAATTAACTAGCGAGTATAATTAACACTAAAATGATCTTGATTGTTTTAGATTACAAAAAAATTTATTATTTGATAAATAAATTAAAAATTTTTTTTAAGTGGGTAAGGGGGGGCAGAAAAGGTATTTGGGAGGGAGGGGTTCTGCCCCCTCTTGTTACGCCTCTGCTATAACGGAATAAAATATATGCAAATTGATATAATAATAATCCTTACACTTATTTATTGGGATTATCAAGTTTTTAGGTTACAATGGTATTGAATTTAAAAAAAAATAATTGTAGAAAATTAAATTTTGTTTACCTGAACATGAAGGTCTGGTGCAGTGTTTCTCAACCTGGTCCATATGGACCCCCAAAGTCTCCATAATATTTTTAGAAGGGTCCGTTATTTTGCAAAGGGTCCATATTAAAAATAAGATTTTAATGTTTATTACAAAAGCAAGAAGAAACATAAATCTTTTACACATGTCATTTTACAGACCTCAAGCATTCGCTTGCAGATTCCTTCATCATCACTAATTACTTTCTTTACATTTGTAGTATTTGTGCTTCATTTTATAATTCATACAAACAATAGGAATTTATATTACTCAGCATATTTTATTTTTCCATATACTTTAATTACTTTGCAATTAAAACTATGAATCATCAAGATTATAAATATTATCTTAATAATGAAAGCTCAATAACTTTTCATTATTATTGCACTAAAAGACATTCTAAAAATATTTTAGAATGAAATCGTCTCTTCCATTTGAGACAACTAGAGTGTGGGAAGTTTATGAATTTTTTATTAATGTGCAGAAATTTTTTTTAAAAGACATGCCAGAAATAGAAGAGCTCAATTCAAAGTACGCATGGAATGGCGGAAATATAAAAAAGAAAGAAAAGAACAAATTAAAAAAATATTTTTGGAATATCAAAATAATAGAAACCTTTACTTTTTCTTTCGCAAATTTCTCCACATATTTCTCAAGCAATAAATATCGAAGTTGATGATGAAAACAATGATTACAACGTTGATTTTTCATTATTAAATTAAGGTCGAAGATTTGATGTTTCTTTTTTAATGTCATAAAATAAAGTTTTGTTGTAATTTAAGATTATTTAATTAAAATTTTTTTTTATTTCCATAAATAACTAATTTCTATTACTTGATAAAAAATAGCTATATTATAAAGAATCAAAAATGGCATGTATAATAGGAGCTTGGCAAAGCTCCGGTGGCATTTTATATGACTCTGTGCTGCGCCCAGATACTAATATTTAAATGTAAGGTTTTAAATTGGCAAATTTAGTAAACTTCTCGTTATTGAAATTTCACAAAATTTGTTATATGTTCATTTTCCAAGTACAAAACTAATGTATTAAAATTTCAATTAATATTTCTTATAGCACCTGATGGGTAAAATCCACACTTTTGGTATATATGCGTCTATATATTGAAAAATGGCTTTTGCCTCCCTAAATCAAGTTTATCTTTAAATAGTTATTACTTTAGAATTTTCGTTATGAGTTTTCAATATGTTTAGACATATTGCATCTTTATTTTTGTGCATCAATTTATAACAAGTAATGTTTTTTGCTTATGTAGGAAGGCCAAAGCGATTTTTCATTTAATATCATTTTTTGTTAGACATATTATTAAAATCAGTTTAAAACTAATCTCCTTCAAATTTAATTACATGACTAAAATTTACATCCAAATTTACTTCTAAAATATACAATTTTTACTTTGACGTTTAATAACTTCTGAACGGCTCTAGATTTTAGTTACATAGAAAATTTGTTCTTATCAATTTCTAATTGGATAAGTATTTTGCACCTTCAAGCAAAAAAATATCAAAAGTAATTTTTTTTAATTTTTATAGAAAAGAAAAAAATGTTTTCTATATGCATGGGGGTGATGGAAAAATTCGGATCAAGTAAAGATGAGCACTCCCAAAAATGACTAGTAAAGAAAAGCACCCCCGATTTTTAATAAGTAAAGATAGGCATTCCCAATTTTAACTAACAGAATAAACTAGAAAAAAAATAAAAATATAGGATCAAATTTAATAAAATTGATATTGTTATATTAGAAATAACAATGGGATATTTTTTAATATTTTTAAGGTTATAGGATATTGTTTTTTAACAATTAAAAAAGAAAAATTTTATCGCCTGCGGAAAGATATGAAAAAATATTAGGAAACAGCAGACGATTTTATTAAAAGAATAAACTATACATGAAAAAATGATTAAGGAAAATAATTGTTAAATCCTAATAAAAAATATAAAAAAAAAGCGAGGAGAAAATTTTTTTTTGATAATGAATTTTCGTTTTCATTTTGAAAAATTCTGCAATATATTTGCAGACAATTCTGTTTTTCATAAATAAGCAAGTAAAGATAAGCACCACCCCCGTACATGGTTGTCAGATAGATTTAAAGCCTTTAAGCCAAATTAAAGCTGAAAAAATCCAAAAAAAGCCAAACAAACAATTTTTTATTAATAGATTTTATATACGAATATATATAAAAAAAAATCATAAATCTTGAAAAAAATTCATAAGCGAAGTTTCATCGGCATAAGTATTTTGAGAATTAAAGTTTTCAAGCATCATAGAAGTGGGAATAAAGTCTTTGCAACATTTTCCAGAAAATATCAACTCTGTTTTAATTCTGATTAAAGCGTCGAGAAGATGTTTAGTTGAATTCTATTTCTTGCCTTGGTTTTCACTGAGGAAACTAATGAAACAATTCTTTCCACAACTGCGTTGCTTACAAAACAGGTAAGAGCATACTCAGCCAACTCTTTAAACTCTTCAGGCTCTAAAACACTTATCCAAAAGGTTCATTCTTCCACTCAATAAAGATCATTTTTCTATATTGTTCTTCAACAATATTAATTGTTTTTTCGTTTAAAAGCTGGCGAAAAGGCAATTTTTTAAATTTTGATCTTGAAACAGGATTCAAAACAATCATTGGACTAAGTTTGGATAGCCCTTCGAATATCTTACGTGTTGCAGGTAGTCTGAAAGTTACTTGGTTCAAAGCTTCTTCAAGCATGTTCAAACATCGTTCTTTAACAATTTTGAGCTCACAGCTACCATCGCCTTTTTTATTTTTATTTGAAATTTTCTCAAGCTCATTCAAAAATGTCACTCCAAAGTCTACCTAATCAAGTCCTTTTTTTGCCGGCTCGAAGTATAGATTCTACTCGGGATTAGGATTAGTTTGATGAAAAGTCTTCGCCATATGAGCTAATTATTTCGCTTAAGTGATCAATGGTTGAAATAAAACAATGAAATGCTATATTGACTGCTAACTTTAGCTCAGCTTCCTTGACTTTATTACGCTTGTGTAGCATTTTTACAACTTTCAATTGACTTTGACCCTGAGTTAAAACTCTTGCCTTGTACTTTTCACACTTTTCGTGGTTAGAAAGATTACTTTGCCTAGGAAACACCATAAAAATAATTTTTCCCATATTTTATTGTACTTTCCATTATCGTCATAGGAAGGCTTCCACTTTTTGAGGACATGGCAAAGGCAAGATCAGTGCCCGCGCTACCTATATAATTTTGGGGCACGTGCCCCCCCCCCTGTATTAATCTTTGCCCCCCTCCCCCTAAAATTTTTGGTTTTGCCCCATGCATTTTTTAAAGGAAAAATAAATAAGCAAAAATTGTACACAATAATCTTATATAAATGCTGGTGTATGTGTATGTATAATATGAGATTTCTATAGGTTTTTATACAGAAGTACTTCATGCTTTTCAGCAAAGTAATATAGGATATAAAGTAATATAGGAAATAAATTTTTTGCAAATGTGTTTCTTTGCCCCATTTCAGCCCCCCCCCCCCCCTTGAAATTTAGCTTTAGCGCGGGCACTGGACAAGATATTAAGCAGTGTTGCCAACTATTTTCAAAGTTTTATATCTAAAAAAATTACGAAAATAATCTAAAATAATATAAAAATGTTAAAAAAAAATTAAAACTCAATAATTCCAAAATTTCTTCGTTATTTCCTAAGAATTAGATTTATTTTCATCATTAATAAAACATTGATGCACCGTTTACCTCAAGCTACAAATTTGGAAGGGACGGAATTTAAAGTTGTGATTATCGGATTCAAAGAGCTAGGCTTAAAATCCAATGATGTATTACACAATTTTACTCAAATAATAATGAAAACTAGCAAACTACTATAATAACATCTAAATAATAAAATTTATATCTAGAGAAAAATAAAAATATACAATACCTGACATTAAGAAAGTGAAATTCAATATAAAATGGAGATAAATGCGTGTGAATATTTTAAAAAACCAAAAGAGTTTTTTTAGAGCGAAATGAAATTAAAAAAGCCAAACAACTTCAAAAAAAATTTTTGGCTTGAAAAAAGCCAATCTGGCAACCCTGCCCCTGTAGAATCAGGGAGTGCTCATCTTTACTTGATCCAAAAATTCTACGCTAACCATTTTCTATGCGTGATGATGATAAAAATTAAGCAGAGAGATAAAGAAACTTGTAAAATGACATGTGTAAATGATTTATGTTTCTTCTTGCTTTTGTAGCTTTCTTGACAATCTCCCAATGATGGGTAAAAGTGATGAGGAAAATATGAAAGTAATAGGGAATTGTGTGTCAGAGCTGGTCTATGTATGATGTATTATTACGTGTGGCATTATAAATAAAACCGCAATTTCAAAGTTAATTGTTTGAAATTTTGTGTGAAATGCTATGCATGTAAATAATTCTTGAAATTCATATAATTTGACAAAATTTATTTATATAATTAAATAAAGATGCACAAAAACAAATAATCGATAATATCGATTAAAAAAATAATTTATTCACTGAAAATTAAACATGTTGATTATATTTATCCTTAAAAGCCATTTATAAATGTTTTTGCAAACCACTTTTTCTTTACCTAATTTTTTTTTATTTTTAATAAAATATATATGGAATTGATTTTTATATATTTAACTAAATCTTTACAATTATATAATCTTTGCTCATTTCTATTCATAATAATTTCAATAATTATAAATTAACAAAATTACCAATTGAAAATCCTTAGACCTTAATACATTATATCTTTGCAAAGCTCAAAACCATACACTGACGCTTCTATAGCAGAGTTTGAACATCTTTTTACTCTGGTCTAGTGGACCAAAAATTTCAAAAATCAAGATTGTTGGACGAATTATGAATACCAACTTTTGAACCTGTACAAATCTTGTATATAACAACATAAATAAATCAATCAAAAAGGTTCATTCCCGTTACACAATTATAAACATATTCTTATTAGGGAGTCTATATAATCGTATTCTTTATATGTTAAATTAGATTAAAAATATTAAATTTATTTAAATAAGGTATATTTTCAGTTTTAAAAAATGAAAATAAAACTTGTTCATTGAAGAGGAATATCTTTAAATTAACCAAGATAATGAAAATTTTGCAATTTCTCAACAAAATCTGCTTGCTTCTTCAGGTTGCGGGATCTTCCTTAAAAATTTTCTTTGATTTTCACTGAATTCTTCTTGTTCAAAACCCAAATTGATGCGGCTATTCCACCAAATTTCAGCACATTCTTTTAGATTTTTTTGGTTACTTGGTCTGGCGAATTTTTTATTATTATTATAGTATATAAAATTACTTATTTCATTCAGTAATAAAAAACTTGCACTTTTAGATTTTGTGACTAACTTATAAACATCCTGAAACTTTACATCTTTATAAGTTTTATATCCACTATTATCTTTTAAATTTTCAAAATTTTTTGTGAAAATATGCATATGTTTTTTTGCTTTACAAAAATCGTCAAGCAAAACCTCATTTTTCAATGAAAATTCGTTTTCTAATGGAAAATTATGAATGAATAAATCTAAGTGTCTAATTATATTACTGAAATTATGCCTGCAATAGTTAGTACATGTTTAGGAATTTTTCTATAAAGTATTTTTATCATTTCATTGATTTGAAAATTGTTTAGGATATCTGAAATTTTAAATAAATAATTTTGATATGTTTTCGATGCACTTTCATCTAATAAAAATATTAATTCATTATTTTTAGTAAATTGATAGAATATTTTTAAAATGTTGAGTATTTTTTCTTCCAAAGCTTCTACATATTCTATCTTTATTCTATTTTCCATAGTAAAAACACCATCTCTAAATCTTGGAATACTTGGATGAACTATCAAGAATCTATTTAAAAAATTTCTATCATTTTTCAAAAATTCATTGAAAATAGAAGGTTGAGTGAAACCTAATAGCGAAACTTTTGCTTTAAAAAATATAATTACTTCTGATTTCAAGTAACGTGACCAAATACCATTTCCATTAAATTTTTTTTAAAATTCAGCTTTCAAGTATATTTCGCTACGATCCAAGTTTTTCTTTAAAATTTGAAAATTCCTCATTTAGCATTAAAACACACTCGTTTTTGCTCTTTAAATATTGCATCCAACCTAATAAAAAAAAAATTAAATATGAAACAAAAAAAAAGTAAAATATATACCGGCAATAGTGCCATCTTCGATTGGATAAATAAGGAAATTTGTAATTTTTCCCAAAATTGTTTTAACAAAACCAGTTATATCTGACTTTCCACTTCCACTTACTATAAGCGCATACAGGGCAAAAGGCGCTGTTATTAATTGCAAGTCGTCATAGACGATAAATTGCTGACATAAATGTCCTATCAATGTTACAAAAGCAACATTTTTTGCAAGAATTTCACAAATTACAAATTCGTCTTCCAAATCAAAGTTAAACACGGATGTAGAGGCCATTGAACTAAAAAGATAAAAAAAAAAAGCTTTTTTAAAAATTGTATTATTAAAGATTTTTTGGTCAAAATATCATCAATGTTAAAACAAAAATATCTTTGAATCTATAAAATATCTTTGAATTTTCAACATTCAATTTCCATAAATCTTTTTTTTTTTATTTTTAAAAAATTTGCTTCAGATTTTTTTCAAATTAAAATCTTTTAACGTTTTGTTAGAAAATAATATAACAATGTTAACTTTGTTTAACCCCCTAAAAATGAGCCTCAATGTTTGTTAGCGAGTACCTCTTATTATCATAATCATTATTGATTTTTTTGTCATGGATTTTCCTTGTTTAAAAATTTTTTCATCCTTTTTCTTTACAATTGAAGGATTGGATCGCCATGACTCCCGACTCTTAAAAAGTCTTCTTGATAGTACTCCAAATCACAAAATTGTGATTAACGATCTTAAGCATAATGCGAGTGTATAGTTCTACGGCTGAAAATGAATTTGTAATCCAACAAAGAAACAAATCTTATAAAAATATAATAGTAATAAAATAAATTCGAATTTTTAAATATACCCTTATCGAAACACATATTTTTAGTTTCTAGCCAGGCAGGCCGAAATACAATTGTAGACCAAAACCTTACTACAATTGTAGACCAAAATCAAAGTCAGATATTTCAAATAGGCAGCAAAACATTTATTTTCAGAGATATCACAAATAAAGTAAAGAAGTATAAATTTCTTCTGTTTTGAATAAAAAATCACGATTGGAAGGCTTCTGCCAAAAAAATTGAGAAATAGAGAAAGGTAAAATTTTATTTTATAAACAATTTCTACAAAGACTAAATTTGTGCTTTAAAAATATTTTTTTATCGCATCTGCCACATGTCCAACGCGCGGATGACTTACATTCACCCTCTTTACATTTTAAAGGTATTGGCGACGCTTTTTTTGGATGAAATTCACTCGTATGCGCATATTCAATTGGAGTATGTTCCTTAATCCCGTATTGCGCAAAAGACATTTTTTCTGGCTGTAAACATGCTCATTGTTGAATCTAGCAAAAATATTTTCATGAGCTAGTTCATGAGCAATTTTTTTTTATGAAATTGAGCCCTGAATTGGTGTACCCAGTCTTCTTCATGATTAAATAAGAGTTGAGTGTAGAAACATCCAAAATATTGGAGAAGAACAAAAGTGGGTACCTGTTAGATTTTCGACGACATGTAAAATTTTCGACTCTTTGGTCCATTATGCCCACTCCACCTTTGAACTGGTTGCAATCTAAAATGATTTCAGGTTTAAGATCATACTTTTCTTCATTTACTTGTAGCTGAGTGTGGAAGGATGATATTAGAAGAACGTTTTTATTTTTCTTTTGCTTACAAGAGCATAAAACAATTTTGTTATCGTGGTTGTACAAATGTTTTGTACTGTACAAACTTCTTTCTCTCAATTCTAAAAAACTTTGTGATACATCTTTCGAAAAACTTTTTATCGTAGCTGTCATTGACAGCCCATTTTCGAAAAGGAAAAACCGAAAAACCTCCCCAAAAAAACCCCCATTTTTTTTAGGTTCAAAAAGGAAAGAGAAATTTTTTAGAAAACCTCCCCCGGGGTCCCTTTTTCCCCCAAAATATGAATTTAAGAAAACCCTTTTCCCAAACCAAAAAATTTTCCACCCTAACTAGGGGCTTTTGAAGCAATAAACCCTTCCGGAGCAATAACCTGTGAAAGAATAAAGTTGCTCATCTACAGTCAAGTTTTCGCTTGGAACGTAGAATTTTGTGAGATTGGAATCAAAGGAATTATATATTTCGCGAATGGCGGCCAATTTGTCTTCTCGTTGACGTTCTCTTCTATTGGATCTATCATCTAGTGATAGCATAGAAACAAAGTCTTTGAAGCGATTCCTGGAAACGGCACAACTATATCGAATCTCCTTTTTTAAAAAGATTGTTTGCAGATGTGAAATTATCTCTGTCTGCTCCAGCTCTAAGAAGAACGCTGCAACAAGCAGTAAACTCTCTCATTGAAAAAACTTTTCTTCCTTTATCTAAAGACTTTTTATTTGTGTACTCCAAAACTTTTGACGCAAACTCATCAGTGAAAAAGAGCTTGAAAGAATCCATTTCTCTTGACGGTGTCACAGTAGGTCCACGTTTGAAATTTATTATGTTTCTTGATAACAGTCTATTGAAAAAAGGATTTATTGACCAATTTATGTTGCTCTTTGAGACCAGCGTGTTAGAAAAGGATGAAAACGAACCATTATTTGAACGAATACTTAACAAAATAGGTTCTCTTTCAATTTCTTCTTTGCTAGAGGAATCTTCAGAGCTGATCTCTGCGTCCAAAAAATCACTAAAACTTTCACAATTATCACTTGAATTCATACAAGTGAAGAAATTTCTTTGTTAGAGGATGAAATGTTTTAACTCAAAAAAATGAAACTAATGAAAATTGAATCAAAACAAAAATTTATTGAATGACGTTGAAATTTGAAATTATGACGTTGTATGACATTTCTCACAAAAATTGAACGTCACACTTTGCTTAGTTTTTAAAACAAGGAATTATGATAACATCTCATATGTTGTATTTTTATTATGTATAATATTCACCTTATCGTCTCACTACTCTACACAAAGTGATGAAAATGACGTAACTAGTAGGGAAGCAAAGGGGGATGCTGCTAATGTCAAAATAGAAAAATTGTTTTTAGTTGTCATTAAATCTTTGTTATTCCACTAACTATATAATTCGTTGCACGTAATTAAATTGGCGTATGAATTTATTAAGTTCGTCCAGAGTTTGTCCATCTGTACTCAAAAACTGGTTGTTACGCTGATGCACCAGAACATCAATGTATATTTATTTTTTATCTCAACGTTTTGATAATAATAATTCTAATAGTTCTTTCAATATTCAGAATTTTCTAAAGTTTTATGATACTATTTCTCTAATCTTTCATGAAATTTTTTTCAAAACTTGAATCGAAAAACTTTTTCTTTTGAATATGCACAGTAGTATCTTTTATATCATTGAATGAAAATTTGAATATGTTTATTATTGTATACATTGCAACTAAAATAATTGCACTTTGTTGTATTCATATCAATAAATTTCTTTTCCTCCTTTTTCCTTGATAAAAGATTTTTGAACAAATCAGACTCATCCTTGTGGTTGGGTGGATCGGTTAGAGCGCTGTTTCATGAGTCGGTTGTACCGGATTCGAGATTGGCCTCTGCCAACTTATTCATAGCTCGATGCCAGCGGCGCATTTGTGCCTTATCGATGAGAATACCACACCACCTTTAACCTTCTTTGCTGGATTCCAGTTCATTTCGGTATAAAGTCAAATCTGTAAATTTCGGGGGTGTTGTTATTCCATTTCAGCACATCTTTGAAGTTTTCAAGTTGAAAAGGGGCAAAATAGTTATAATTATTATAAAAAAGAAACGTATGAACTATAATGGTTGTGATCTCTGCTATAAGTATTAACTTAAATATTTTCCCACTCTTCTTATTTTAGGATATTTTGCTGTATCCTTCAGAATATTTTTTAAATTTCCTTGATACAAATATTTGTTATAACCTTTGAAGTTTCAGAGTGGTGTTGATTGAAAAAACATATTGTACCTATTTTAAAAAGAACAAAACTACCATCGTAGTCTAGTGGGCTAATTGTGATAAACTCATACAACTTCCTACTTTTTCCTTTTTTGAGATCTTTACATATCCATTGAGATTTTTTTCCAAATTATTCCATCAAAATAAAGTTTTTGCATATTTCGTGAAGTTTTAGGCTTTCGAGATTAAAAAGTTTTTTTTTGGAAAAATAATATAGGTTCAAAAATTGTAAAACTACGATGGTAGCCAGGTGGTCCGATGAGGGTTAAAACTTTCACATACTTCAAAATTCACTTCTTTCAAATAATCATAAAGTGCAAGCTTAGTACAAATTATATTTGCAGTTGAAAAATAGCATTTACCCAGAAATCATACACATTTTTCCTTATTTTAAAATCATGAAGCGAGGATGTGATTATCCATCTCTAAAAAATACTTAACTGGGTTTTTCCATAACTAAAAAAACCACCTACCCAGGGGCGCACATCCGGGGGGCGAAAATGAGCTTCGCCCCCCCCCCCTCAATAATTTTCTATAAATAAGAGTTGCTGCTTGTTTATAAAACATGTATTATGATCGCATTATAAGATGTAATGATCATTCGAATACATGATAATGTAAGAGAGAAAAGAGAGAATGCAGACTTTCGAGTCAAACATCATGGCAAGCTGCTCTGAAATTCCTATCAAAAATATTTTACAAACGATATGAGAGCTATATAATAATAATAATCCATTGTTTCAATATGCACACAATAAGTAAGCAATCTTTTGTTTCCGTGTAGTATTTTTGAGCAAACACATGTTGATGATCCACTAGATCAGTAGTTCCCAACCTTTTTTATCCCGTTCCCCCTTTTTCAGTCACTTTTTTTACCTGTGGACCCCTACAACTGAATAGTTTGAGCCAACAAAATTAATCAAAATTTTTATGCAAAAAATGATTGTATAGTCATCTCATTAAATCGTATGCTTATTCATATGAAATCAGAGAAATCGTAAAGCATTTTTATTTAAGAGTAAAATACACAACAAAAATAATATTTTAAAATGTTGTTATAGTTGTAGAATGTAGGTTGGATAAGCTCAATGAATTCTTCTTGAGCCTCTTCTAACACATCATCAACATGACATAAAAACGAATTTTTAGCTAGTTCTGCATTTTTAGGGCTTAAGTCAGGAAAGTATCGACCAAATTCATCGTCTAACTGAGACAAGTGGTTCATGATTTCTTTTGGATAAAGTGCTTGGGACGTGACCATCAGCAAGAATTTCACTCAATAATGGAAACATCATAAATTTTCCTAAACTCACTCTGTTCTTCAATTTCGCCAAAAATGCTAGTATTAAGTCACAGTGGTTGAGCAAATTTAATTAGGCAAGAAAAATTTTAACGTTTTCGCGAAGAGAAAAGAAGCGGGACAAAAATCTTCCTACAGACAACCATCTGACGGATGTATAAAAGAGCAAAGAACTATGTTCGCATTCCATGTCATGGCACAGTTGCTGGAACAGTCTCGTGCTGAGGGCAGAGATTTTAACATAGTCCACGATCTTAACAATACCTTTGAACGTTGAAAGAAGCCCAGGAGGAAGTGATTTAGAAGCGAGAGCTTCCCGATGAATGAAGCAGTGCACACCAACTGCATTTGATTTTACTTTTGCCTGGAAACCTGACCTCGACCCAAGCATAGCTGGAGCTCCATCAGTTGTGATTCCAACAAGATTATTCCAACTCAAACCATGCTGCTCGAAAAACGATGATACAGCATTCATCACATCAGTGGCCGTACTTGACGTTTCAAGATTTTTACAACAAAGGAATTCCTCTTTGATTGTGCCTCTGAACAGGTATCCGCAGTAAACCAAGAGCTGGCATGCCATTGATACATCAGTGGATTCATCGACCTGTATAGCAAAAATGGAGGATGTTTTTATCTCTTCAATAATTTGTTCTTTCACTTCAACCGACATGTCACTCATTCTTCGCTGGATCGTATTATTCAAAATAGGTATATCAGTCAGTTTCTGTGCTGCTTCTTTTCCAATAACCAATCAAACCATTTCTTTTGCACAAGGTAGAATCAATTCTTCCGCAATTGTGTGTGCTTTTTTTCCGGGCAACTAAGTAAGCCACTCGGTATGATGCTTCAAATATGTTCCCTCTTTTCTCTTGAAAGCTACCAGTCGCATCAAGTTTTTGTCTCTTCAAGTCACCAGCTTTCCTCTTGAAGAAATCCTTTTTCTTGCTTGCATACTCAGGATGGCATCTCGTCAGGTGAAGTTGTAATTTTGAAGGCTTCAGTGAATCATTTTCCAGAACGCAAAAACAAATAACACACTGTGGGAGACCTACATTATTTTTTCTCTTTTTAATATTAATTGACATATGCAGGATCTGTTAGTGAAAAGGAGAAAAATATAAAAAAATTAATTGCTAGTAAAAAATGAAGGTTAACATATAACACCAACAAGGGTATTCATATTTTAAACAAAAAATTGAAAACAAGAGGAAAAATTAGTGCATTTTGTGATTTATAAACGAATGCAAAAATGGGAAGGCAATGCAAAAATTTCCTGCTAAAAAATTGCTAAATTATTTCGTATAAATACGAGAAAACAGCTTTTTATAGCACAACCATAAAAAATTATTTTATAAGTTGGTAATTTTTATGAAATTTATTATCTTTATTGATAATAGTTGTAAACACAACAATTCCATTATATATAAAAAATAAGTACTTACTTGCTAACCAAAATAATATTTATAATAATAAAATTTTTTCCAATTAAAATATAAATTTTTCAAAAATATTGTAACTAATAAAATGCATATATAAACATTCAAAATATGAAATTTTAAAAAAGGGAAGAAAATATTTATTTAAAAAAGCTCTAAATATATAATATATATTGATTTGGAAAATAGAAGTATATTAAAGGAGATTCAGCATAAGTAGTTTGAAGTAAAATTTCCATGGACCCCTTGAAATTCTTCCATGGACCCCTAAGGGTCCATGGACCCCCGGTTGGGAACCACTGCACTAGATATTCTCATCTTCTGTCACAGTGATTCAATTTCTCTTTCTGTCTCCTTCTCTGCTAAAACTCAATTATTCAAGCTCTCTTCTTTCACTCAAGGTCTCTTCTCTTGTAAGCTCTCCTATCTCATTCTCCTCTCTTCTCTCCAGTGGCGTAGCTAGGCTGGAGCATGATGGGCAGTGAACCATGTACCTCATGGTGCCCCCATGCACCTTATGGGATATCAGTTTTCGAAAATTTCTCCAATGAAAGGATCAAGAAAGTATAAATAATGTTGCTCAAGTTTTTTAAGTTTTTAAATTGTGCCCCCATCAACTTTTTTTCTGGCTACGCCACTGCTTCTCTCTAGTTTGTATTTAGAGTTAAATTAAAAATAATTCTATTTTATCTCATTAGAAACTAGTTTTTAGCGAAATATAAGTTCAATATTTTCAGAACCTCATGATATCAAAGTTGAGAATCACAGATTATTGATAAAAATTTAGTTCAATCAATACACCAAAAAGTCAGACACTAGACATAACGCCATATGTAAAATACAATACACCATACATTGGATTCAAGTTTCTGAAATGCTCATACACACAATTCCCTAATTTCCATTCGTCACTGTCAGAGACAAAACATAACGCCATATGTAAGAATACAGCATACATATACAAATATAGGATAATATTTAAAGAGAATAGGATTTCTCTCAAATCCAATAATAATAATGTATATAGAAAATAAGATTCAAGTTTATGACACGTTCAGACACACAATTCCCTATTAATTTCCATTAGTCAGTGTTAGACACAAAAAATAACGTCGAACGTAACAATACATTGGATGACATTTAGCTTGACACTAAGACACAAATATATTTTTTCTCCAGCCAAAAGTATATTATTTTTTAAAATGATTGACATTTAGTTTGTCACTAAGACACAAATTAATATATTTTTTTCTCCTGCCAATAGTATATAATTTTTTTAAATGATTGACATTTAGTTTCACACTAAGATACAAATATATTTAAAACTCAAAATCAGCGTTAGAGTGAATAAAATTATTTTAAATATCTTTCATATAAAAATTCAATATTGAAATGAGTAACTATTTTAAATGTTTCACAAAGAGAGTGGTTAATATAACTTCTACTATTAGGGTTAGTAGTAATAAATAGTATACTAAGAGTTAAACGTTTTGTGTCTTATATTGTGTAACTAGCCGGTCGCGTGGTCGTTTCTCGCTTCGCTCGAAACATAGGATCATTAGTAGTGTGTATTTTTTTCGGAGGTAGTTCTGTCCTCCTTCACATTTTGAGAGAAGGGATTTTGTCCAGGGGAGGATTTTATACGGGGGCCTATTATCTGGGAGGGCTTTTGCCCGGACCCCATTTTTTATATGGTCTGATGAGTTGCTAATGGTGTTATAGAGTGTGGTGGTGAGTTATTTGTTTTTGCATAGATGTAACTTTCCTGTGTATTTTTGCTTATTACACCCTATAAAAATACAGACAAAACATATAAATAATTTCAACCAATCAGAATACTTCAAGTGACACACATATAGAGATAGATAAACTCATCACACCATATAAAAATACACACAAAACATATAAATAATTTTAACCAATCAAAATGCTTCCAGCGACACACACAGACGCTAGCGTATTATTATATAGATAGAAGATAGATAGAAGAAAATGTGTTATGATGAGTTATTGGTTTTTAGCATTATCATATTTACATTGTATCTTTTCTGTGTATTTTTTGGGCTGTATGATGATATCAAATAAAATTGGTCAAATTTATATCAATCAATATGTTCAACCAATAAGAATGCTTCCAGCTAGTATAATATAGAAAAGATACCTTTATTCATAAACACCAACGCACATACAATAAAAAAGTATATGTGTGATGAATTTTATGTATAGCATATAATATATGCAAAGCATACAAATTATATTACAAAATATACGTACTATGTTTAGTTATTGAACCAATCAAAATAGTTTATTTAAGCCTGCTATTTTTTATGGTGATTCAGTCAATCAAAATCACATCATAACTATTCATTAATAGGTTTTACACGATAAACTATTCATTAATGCAAACTGTCATCACAATGATAAATATAAAAAATATTTTATTGTTTATTCTTTGGGCTTTTGTACTTATATTAAAAGCCCAAGGAAATTCAGATGTAAAGAGTTATGGAGAGGAGAACATTAAAATGTATTGCCAAATTATAAAGAGTTACACTGAGTTCAATGGAAGAAAAGATTATAAATACCACATACCTATTTGCAATAATATGGCTTGTGATCCAGACAAGTATTATCTATCGAAAAATTCGTTGGATACTGGTTACGTAAAAGTGTTTAAGAGGTTGGATGAGGAGTTTCCAATCATTAAGATGAAGAATCTGTACATCTGCCTCCTGAAAGGAGGGGAGCGTTGCAACACATCGACCGCTTGTCACAGCAAACAGTGTATCAACAAGAGGTGTTTGTGTCAGTTAGGAGACCGTACGGACGCGTGTAAAAAGTTTAATGAAATGAAGTGTATGTCGGTGATAGACTGCTGGTATATACCGAGAGGACAATGCTTGGGGAACACTTGTGGCTGTAGGAATGGTACTTATTTCAAGGATTCCAGTTGCTTCCCAAAGAAGAGGTTGTCTGAGAGTTGCAAAGAAAACGCTGAGTGTTTGAAAGAACGGTGTTCAGTAAATACGCAAAAATGCATTTGTGGAAAGGAGAAGTATCAAGTTAAGCAAAAATGTGTCGACTTAAAGCAAAAAGGGGCCAAATGTAGAGAAAATGGAGAATGTATTACGAAGTTCTGTAGTGAGCAGATATGCAGTTGTAAAAGTAATCAGTACGAATATAATGGTAGCTGTTTAGTTAAAAAAGATTTTGGCCAAATATGCTTCAATCACAATGAATGCAGGTCACAGTTTTGCTATCATAATGCATGCTACTGTTCCAAAAACGAGTATAGATCCGAAAGAAAGGAGTGTAAGCTGTTAAAGAAGCTTGGCGAATCATGTATCGCCGGTAGAGAGTGTAGAAAAAAGACTTGTGAGAATGATAAGTGTACGTGTCCCACAAATATGTACCGCGTCAAGAACGAGTGTTTTGAAAAGGTAGAAATACTGCAAATCCATGAAGGAAGGGAGGAGGAAAAGAAAACTAATGGAAAAGTTTGTCGGTCAGATAAAAGTGTTAGTTCTTTTTGTTGGAAAAGTCTCTCAAAACGCGGAAAAAAGGACGGAATTTGTAAATGCGTAGAAGGATTCAACAGTAACAGAAAGTATAAAAAGTTCAAGCGCTTTCACCGAACATGCAAGCGAAATCAAGATTGTGAAAGAAGACAAGTGTGTCGGAGTAAGGTGTGTCAGTGCAGACCAGGTTATGAGTACAAAGAGAGAGGTTGTAGACCAAAGAAGAAATACGCATGCTTCAGCTCATATATTATAGAGATTAGAGTCCCGAAAGGAGTTGAAAGTGAATTGGCCAAGCAGCAGCCCACAAACAAATTGAGAATAAGAATAGAAGATGAAATTGAAAGAATTTTCAAGAAGAGCCTAGGAAAGTACATAGACAATCGAGTCAACTTGGAGCGCCACAAAATAATCATTGAAGTATTTACAACAGAGTATACTTTTAGAGTTCAAGAACGCATCAAAAAGTTATTGTTAAAAAACTTCAAAGTTTTAGATGAAGATAGCAAAAAAAATATCCTTCGTTTGAAAAAAAGCAAAATAAAGATAAGCAAAAGAAAACAATGTTCTTACGTTAAATTTTTCATCCCCCACTTCACCATTATTGCCCTTCTACTTTTTTGGGTTTGGTATTTTTTCAGATTTTTTAAATAGTTAGTTTTATCTAACTACCCTCACATTTATCAATTTACATTTATTATAATAAAAATACTCATACTACACGAAAAAATAAAAATAATTCATATAATGTAATGCACACATTAAGTAAAGAGATAAAAATAAAACATTAAATCAAAGACGTTGAAGAATATTTATTGATACTTTAAATTCAGCATTATGTCCATATCCATAAAGAAATAAATTAACTGGAAAGAGAGGAAGGATAGTTTGAGAAGTTGAGTCAACTAAACACAGAAGGATGTGGATGCGAAAGAATTGCTTCGTCAGCTCAGCTTAAGAGGAGAGAGGGGTTAACATAAAGAGATAAATTGAGGAATTAAAGACATTTGAAGATATATTATTGGGGAAGATGATTTCAAAATATCTATGATGAAAAACTAAAAAGATGAATAATACACAAAAAGTAGAGGTTGGAGTAATGATGAAGAAAGAAATTAAATTTGTACATAAAAAACGATTGGATCCTAGAGCCATATGGCCGAGGTGGGTGGGTGGGGATCCAAGCTAAAACAAAGAAGTTATTTCAAAAATTTTATGATGAAAAAATTAAAAAGATGAATAATACACAAAAAGTAGAGGTTGGAGTAATGATGGAGAAAGAAATTAAATTTGTACATAAAAAACAATTGGATCCTAGAGCCATATGGCCGAGGTGGGTGGGTGGGGATCCATATTTCATAATTTTTATGATGAAAAAACAAAAAAGATGAATGATACACAAAAAGCAAAGGTTGGAGTAATGATGAAGAAATATATTAAATTCGTACATAAAAAACGATTGGATCCTAGAGCCATATGGCCGAGGTGGGTGGGTGGGGATCCAAGCTAAAACAAAGAAGTTATTTCAAAAATTTTATGATGAAAAAACTAAAAAGATGAATAATACACAAAAAGTAGAGTTTGGAGTAATGATGGAGAAAGAAATTAAATTTGTACATAAAAAACGATTGGATCCTAGAGCCATATGGCCGAGGTGGGTGGGTGGGGATCCAAGCTAAAACAAAGAAGTTATTTCAAAAATTTTATGATGAAAAAACTAAAAAGATGAATAATACACAAAAAGTAGAGGTTGGAGTAATGATGGAGAAAGAAATTAAATTTGTACATAAAAAACAATTGGATCCTAGAGCCATATGGCCGAGGTGGGTGGGTGGGGATCCATATTTCAAAATTTTTATGATGAAAAAACAAAAAAGATGAATGATACACAAAAAGCAGAGGTTGGAGTAATGATGAAGAAATATATTAAATTCGTACATAAAAAACGATTGGATCCTAGAGCCATATGGCCGAGGTGGGTGGGTGGGGATCCAAGCTAAAACAAAGAAGTTATTTCATAATTTTTATGATGAAAAAAACAAAAAAGATGAATGATACACAACAAGCAAAGGTTGGAGTAATGATGAAGAAAGAAATTAAATTTGTACATAAAAAACGATTGGATCCTAGAGCCATATGGCCGAGGTGGGGATCCAAGCTAAAACAAAGAAGTTATTTCATAATTTTTATGATGAAAAACAAAAAAGATGAATGATACACAAAAAGCAAAGGTTGGAGTAATGATGAAGAAATATATTAAATTCGTACATAAAAAACGATTGGATCCTAGAGCCATATGGCCGAGGTGGGTGGGTGGGGATCCAAGCTAAAACAAAGATGTTATTTCATAATTTTTATGATGAAAAAACTAAAAAGATGAATGATACACAAAAAGCAAAGGTTGGAGTAATGATGAAGAAAGAAATTAAATTTGTACATAAAAAACGATTGGATCCTAGAGCCATATGGCCGAGGTGGTTGTGGATAACCTCGTCTTTGAACGAATAATACCTTTTGAGGGGGAAATCTACATCAATGCCCAAACTATCTGTAAACAGGACACAATATTTGGGAATAATCTGGCACTCATTATACACTCGTCTTTGAACGAATAATACCTTTTGAGGGAGAAATCTATTTAACCCTATTAGTGCTGGAGGGGGGGCGTAAAACCGTGTGCGGACAGAATGTCAAAAAACATTGTGTAGAAATACAAAGTGTCGAAAGACAAAGTGTCGAATGAACAAAGTGTCGAACAGACAATGATAAATAATAAAGACAGTGGGAAGATAAATGATAATGAGAGAGAAAATAAAGTATCCATTTATTTATTTATCATAATTTACATTTATTTTTCAGCCTGTTAGAGATTTAGTCACCAATTAACTTCCTTCAAGATTTAAAAGTTTCTATAAATTTTCATTCTACCAAACCCATCATAATGGAAATAATCAAGACTCAAATGGGTGGAAAGAAACTGCCACGCTACATGAAGGCTATGCATACGTGACAAACGAATTTTTTGGAAATGTGAAAAACTACATTATTGTAACGGCAGAGCAATAACGCAAGGTGAAACAATTTGGAAAACTACAGAGCATTCACATCAGCAAGAAGGTTCTCATATAGATGTTATAAAAGTTATATATAAGATAAAAATTCGTCCTCAACATTCTGAAGAAGTTCCATCGTCTATAATAAATCTGTGCACAAACGATATAGTTGGGAAGCTTCCAAAAAAAGAATCTCTAGCTCGGACAATAAGGAGAGTTCGCAATTCAACTTCTAGAGGTGAAAACTTGACTATAACAACAAAGGGAGAGCCATTCTTATTATTTCATGAAAATGGTGTAAAAATATATTCAACAACACGGAATCTCAACACTTAGAAGTCTAAGAGTAGATGGTTCTGTGATGGAACTTTCAAAGCGGCTCCTAATGGAAAACAATTATATACCATTTATGGTCTTATTGATCAAAATATGACGTTACCGTTAGTACACTGCATTACCGAAAACAAAGATGAGACTATTTATTCTATTATTTTTAAGTTTTGTATGAAAAGCAATTAGATCCTGTTTCCATTACTGCTGATTTTGAAAGCTCGGCCATCAATCAAATGAAGAAAATTTTCCCGGAATCCAGAATATGTGGATGCTTCTTTCACTTCGGACAGTGTTTGTGGAGAAAAATCCAAACCTTAGGATGGCAGACATGGTATAATGAGCGCAATAATGCTTTTATTATAAAGCAAATACAGGCTCTCGCATTTGTTCCTCCTTGTGATGTTTGTGCTCTGTTCAATAAGTTAATGGAGTCTTTTGATGAAGAAACTGATGAAACATCAGAAGAATTTTTACAATATTTTGAAGCTACATGGCTTGGAATCGTTCAGAGTGGAAGAAGAAGAAAGGCATTATATGAAATTGACTTGTAGTCAGTTCACGAGAGAGTTGCAAACGATTTATCAAGGACCAATAACTCCGTTGAAGGTTGGCATAATGCATTGAAGATTTGCCACCCAACAGAAGAATAGCTTTTAAGAAAACTTCGTATGGAGCAGGCTAGCACTGAAATGATTCTAGAGCAAATTCAACAAGGTCAAGATGTAAGAAGAAAATTCAAAAATATGCTATCCTAAAAAAGATTTTTGATACATACGACGTCAATGCTGTGCTGAGTTAGAATACCTTAGAGCCATCGATCACATTCTTTAAATAAATATTGCTGCACGTTTTTTTAATACATTAACACATTTTTATTGATAAAGTATTTTCATATTTTATATTTTCTGATAAATAAAATTCTTATTGTTTTTAGTGTTATATTGATGTATAAATGTAATCCGCTGTCCTTATCTTTTCGACACTCTGTCATTTGGACACAAAAAATTAATTGTATAAAATCGGCTGAATCATATCCCTTCAAATTTTGTGACTTTTCCTCAAATCCCTAGCTGCATCTTTTGATACCATTTTCATGGCAGTTGAATGATCCTTTCATGTCGAAAACTGTCAATCAAAAATCAAAATTTTTCAGCAAGATTTTGACATCTGTAGTTAACCTTAACCAGAACGAGTAAAAGTCAATAAAGTCAACTTTTATTTCCGTTTAGCAAAAACTCTTTGAAGAAGATTTTTACTTGTTTAGTCTAAAAATTTGTGAACTAATTTCAAATTTTTAAGTCAATCAAAGTCAATTTTTCGAGTTTAGGTCAATAAAGTCAATTTTTATATTTAACACTTTTTGATTCAATGTGCCTAAAATTGTTATAAGCGATACATACAAGATTTCTTCTTTATATCAACACTTCCAAAATAGTTGGGCTTTTTTTCATCTAATAAAAGGTTTTACTGTAAAATTTACCTGACTGAGGTTAAACATGAAGAAGTTTTTTGTAAGACAAATCTTTTTTGTTGACAAACGGGGTTACATACGATATATCCGCTGCAGAAGTTATGGAATATTCCCAAACTTTTTTATCATTGCATGTTTTTCACATCTTTTACACAAGTTTACCTTAAAAGTTCAGTTATCCTCCAAAATTGTAGATTACCGGCATTAAATCATTCAAAATTTGTAATAGAAAAAGACGTTCTCTTTTCAAACCTATCGGCAACACGTCAGTTCCAATTGTAACGAAATTGACAAATTGGTTTCAAGCAGCAAAATATTTTCATTAAAATCTTCCAGCAGTGTAGAAATTAAAGATGAAGATGATGGAATTTTATTGCCAAATATCAAGAAATTGTTAAAAAAGAAAATCTGTGCCAAAACTTGCTAACAATAATAATTAGAGAATATTCACGATTCATTGATTTAGTAGGAAAATGTCAACATGAGACTTTTTCAGTCGAAGATGCCTTTACTTGTTTCAACATTATTTCATTTAAGACGAATGTGGCGTTAAAAGTTATTTTGAAAATAGATTGAAATAAAATGAAATCAATAAAATCATAAATATGGAAAACTCTCAAATCTCTCGCAGTACTTATCCCAAATTACAACTTTGACAAGTTTTAACTTTAGAAGTAGAAAGATCTTTTTCTAGACTGAAAAAACTGCTAGAAAATGATCGAATTTTAAATCAGAAAATGTCATTAATTATATGTTGTTGTATTACAAAGTCATGGATTCTTTAAAATAATTTTCAATACTTCCTCGAAAGTGTTCATAAACTTTAAAAAGTCAATAGAGTCAATTTTTTCAAATTTTTCCTCGCCCTGCTTATAACTTAGGATCCTTATTAACTACCTTAAAAATTTATAATTATATACATTTTTAAACGCATAACACTTTATATATTTAATTTTTTCA
This sequence comes from Nectonema munidae, assembly GCA_030549495.1. Classification (NCBI taxonomy): domain Eukaryota; kingdom Metazoa; phylum Nematomorpha; class Nectonematoida; family Nectonematidae; genus Nectonema; species Nectonema munidae. Next base: position 1,021,223 of record JAUIRK010001047.1, on the reverse strand, counting down.
ATAATCATGGCTACTTTTTAAAAATGTCAATCAAAATTTTGATTCAGAAATATATCTAACAAAATATTCTTTCAAATTTAACATAAAATATGTGTTTTTATACCAAATTGGACAGGCTGGTTTCATTTTGGAACTCATTTTTTACATTTAGGATTTGAAAATACCTATAAGTATTAATCAAATTTGGGGTTTACTTCTAAAAATTGTCTCCAAAAAAATTCCTACCAAATTTACATAAAATATGTTTTATACTAAATCGGCCATGCTGGTTTCATTTCTGGACTCATTTTTTACATTCATGATGTGAAAATACCTATAATTGTTAATCATATTTGCGGTTTAGTTCTAAAAATTGTCTCCAAAACATTCACTCAAATTTTACAAAGAAATATATGTTTTTATCAGGGGCGCACATCCTCGAAATTATTGGGGGCGAAATTTTATGTTGCAATTTTCAAAATCAGTGGTCTGGAAATACCACGGGAGACCAAATATTCAAACAATTCATAGAGTGTATTCAGCGCATACCTAAAGTCCTAAATTCATAAGACTACTTTATATTTTTTTTTTACAAATTTGATGAATTTAAATACTATACTTCCAGCGAAAATATTTTAATTAAATTTGCAGAATATACACTAGTTTAAAAAAATCCAAAATTGTTGGGGGAGGGGGGGGGATGGAATAGGCTTTTCATTTGAAAATAAAGTAGTCTACCAGACACATTACAGGAATTGATGAAAGAATATTTGATTCATAGAGAAAACAAATAACTGAAGGTTGGATAGTTTTATATGAGTGAATATAGTCTGAAGGAAAAGAGTCTACTAGACACCCTGCGATGTTTATATGAAAAAATGTGATTGATTCAGGGGCAAGGGTTAAAATGAAGTTATAATTGTGCAAGCCAAAATAAAACAATAAATTAAGATTGCATTATTTCATTTTCTCAGCATCATTCAATAATAGTTTAAAAGCTAAATTGATGCAAGCTACAAAAAGTAAAATAACTTTTAACATTTTGCAATGATTTGCCTTTTATAATAAATTTTAAGGAAAAAAGTCTATCAGAAAAAGTTATAGAGCTTCAACAAAAACTAAAAAATTTTACAGCATAACTTAAGTTTTTTGAAAACTAATTTGACGTATCCCCTACAGCATACTCTATGGGTGGCATGGCAGGTTGGTTGAGATGGACTCAGCACCAAAGCCACTTGATTCAATTCCTCATTGATACGAATTTGTTTATAGTTTGACATAAGCGGTACATCAGTGCCTTGTCAATGAAAATACACCCGCTGCACCTTACCTTTTACTCAAAATTGAAAAATTTGCGACATAATTAACATAAGAGAGAAAGGAAACAAAATAAACTAATAAAGCAATTTTCACTATTTTAAAATGCAACCATCTGTTCTCAGAATAATTTAAAAATAATAGGAGGCATAAAAAATGAGAGTTTATTTGATATTTTCAAGTTTTTATAAGCAGCAAAAACCAACGTTTAAGTAGCTAACCCTTATAGGGTGATTTGGTAGCACTTGTGTTTTTTACATATTGTAAAGAATCATAGTATACAAAAATGGTAATTTAATCACTTTTTATAAAATTATTTAAGTCTAAAAACACAAAATCATTAAAAAATTATTTAAACTAACATAAATCAAAGTATACGAGAAAAGAAAATCATTGCGTTTTTTTGAATATTTTTGTCCACAAATAAAATTCTGGCAGCTGTTAAAAATAGATTAAATACATTTTTAGCAACTGAAATATTTTGTTTCGTTATTATATTTTTATTATAATAATCAACAAATTTTCTTCAAAAAAATGATATAATTAATTATGTACAGTGTTACTTATAAAATTTAACAATCGAACATTATAAAAAAAATCTCTGCTCAAATATTAAGCAAATAGGATATTCTTGCTTTTAAACAAAATATTCATTCCCAAATAACTTGAAAAAAATTTCTTGACTTGAAAAAATTAAAGTTTTCAAATTTAACAAACGTAGTGATAAAGATTAACCCTCGCAAAACGAGACTTATCGGTATAGCACTAAAGACGAACTAATGGCAAAAAACCCCACATGTATTATTGAAAATTTTTATCAAACGAATCAAGGAAAAAAGGAACTTTATTTTTAATGAAAGTTTGAATTTTCATATATGTAATCTTTTGTTTGTTGTACTTACGAGTATCAAATAAATATCAATATTGGTTTATTGTTGGATTTAACTTCATAACGACTATTACATTCGGTAGCAAACGCCAGTATTTTGTACAACCACTCCTAATCTCGAGCTTTTCCAGTTCTTCAAATGATGAAAGTTCTAACAGTTCCAGTTATACTTACTCGTCGAATGATACTGAAGATAATAATGTTTCTGACTCTTTTATCGCCCCAGATGGAACTGAGTATTTTTGGACACCTAGAAGACTCAACCAAGGTCGACCCAGAAGACAAAACATTAGAGATAACATCATGCATCCTTTGGGTCCTAAAAAAGGGACTGCATGTTTGAGAAAATCTGTTGAAATATTTCATCTTTTTTTTACAAAAGAAATTATCCAATACATTTTTGAATATACGTGTGTTCATTTGAAAGAAAATTACATGTAAGTTGTTTCATTTCTATCACGTTTCGCAATTAAATTGTTTGTTACAGGAGCTCAAGTCCGAAGTATTCAAACTTGAATTATTGCTATGAAAAATTTGAAATAAGTGATATTCTTGCGTACTTGGGATGCATCGCTTTTATGGGACAAGCAAGAAACCAGCGTATTGATTTTAAGTATTTGTTTTCTGAAAAGTTTGGAGAACCTTTTTTAGTTGCCTCAATGACTAGGGACATGTTTGATTTGATAAAAATATTTATACATTTTGATAAGAGGACAGAAAGGAATTTGAATGATAAAATTTCGCCAATAAGATTTTTGCCATGACCATTTCGCCAAAAAAAATTTCAAGTATTATGGTCCCGGCGAATATGCCACAATAGATGAGCAACTCGTAAAGTTTAGAGGTAGATGCTCGTTTAAAATCCATGATAAATCCAAGCCTGGTCACTATGGAAAGAAGGTATACCATTGCAATGATGCATCCTCTTTCTATGTACTCAAACCCGAAGTTTATGTTTCAGGACTAAGTGACACCTTTAGTAGTAAAAACATAGTACAAAGAATAGCAACTGAACTCAACCTTCCCCCTGGCACAGGTGTAGTTGCAGACAGATTTTTAACGTTCCATGAACTTTGTGTCTGGATAAATTTGGTAAAATGTTACTATGCTAAGGACCGTTATGTCCAATAGAGTTTTTATGCCACATATTATACGACCAGAGCATTTGAAAGGCCTGAAATTGAATGAATGTGAAAGTAAATTTTTATATACCTCAGAAGCATTACTGACTGCTTATATACCTCAAAAACATGCAAGGAAAAAATTTTAAGTCGTTTATTGCTTGTCCGGTCAACATTTAGGGGACATAATAATGCTAGGACACCGAAAAAAGCCAGAAACAATTGTTCTTTATAACATATATAAAGGAGGGGTAGACACAGCAAATAAAATGTTGCGAAATAGACAATCCAGAAGATGACCAATGGTTTTATTTGCTAATTATCTAGATATAAGTATTTTAAATAGTTGGATAATTGCATATAAAAATGTTTCTAGCTTGTTTCCTACGATCAAGAAAGGAGGAAGGAAACATTTCATTAGAGATTTGTGTCTAAACCTAGTTGAGGAATCAATGCGCTTTAGATCAAATTTTAGCTCACTGGATAGTGTAAGATCACTTTATCAATTTTTCGGATTTGAAGAAATAAGTAGAAGTATACAGTCTTCTTCTTCCCAAGGATTTTGTTGAGTTCAAAATTGCAAACCTAGGACAAGAGGAACAAGAAGATGTGATATATGTCATCGATTTATATTTAAAAATCATACTAGTTTTGTATGTCCAAGATGTCAATAAATCTCGTTTTTCTGTTTAGAAATAAATTTTGCAAAATTTTTAAATTTTTTATCCCAGTTCAGTTTCTCAAGTTTTTTTATTTTTGTGGAAAATGTCTTTACACCCATTTTTTACCGTAACGAATTCTGATTACTAAGAAAATAAATCATAGCTTCTGAAAGGTCATTCTCTCAATATGAAAGCCAAATAGTAAACATTTTGTTTAGCATTTTTTATACAACGTAACCTGGAACTGTGTGGAATAAACTATTATCTATCATAAAAAACGAAAATAAAATTTTTGGAACTTTTTCAGCTTAAAAATTTTTTTTAGTTTAGATGGCGTTAATTTTATTGGAATTTTCACCAAGAAATGATATATTTTAACTTTCAAATTTGAAATTCTTTGGTTTTTTCACATGTTTCATAAAGTGAAGGAAAAAAAATGCATTTTGTACACCTGTATTTAGAAGCACTCCGCTGTAAGAAAATTTACGTTACCTGATAAAGTGAAAATAGGCATACTGAATTGGTAATATATAAACGCAAAAATACATGATATTTACTGGCTGGGTTACATATATTTTTATAGACCAAAAACAAGATTGAAAACTTGGATGGAGTAAAAAACCATACTTCGTCTTTCGAGGGTACTTTTGTTGAAAAAAAATTCTTAGCGCGAGCATAACAATATTCATTGATATAAAATTGTAACGATTGAAAACTATTTTAATTTAACTCTAAATGCATATTAGACAGAAGCAGTGGCGTAGCCAGAAAAAAGTTGATAGGCAGGGGGCACAATTTAAAAACAAAAAACTTGCGCAACATTATTTATACTTTCTTGATCCTTTCATTGGAGAAATTTTCGAAAACTGATATAGCATAAGGTGCACGGGGCACCATGAGGTACATAGGAGTGTGGGCACGGCCCTCATGCCCAGTCTAGCTACGTCACTGGAGAAGAGAGCTGAATGAGATGTGAGAGCTTAAACAAGAGAAGAGGGCTTGAATGAAATAAGAGAACTTGAGTGAATGACTGAGTTTTAGCAGAGAAAGCGGAAGAGAAAAACAGAGCAGACAGAAAGAGAAATAGAATCACTGTGACAGAAGATGAGAAAATCTAGTGCACTGGTTCCTAAATTTTTTTCAGTGGCGACCCATTTAAGCCTCACAAGACTTTCTGCGACCCCACCCAAAGATCAAGGCTATATTCATTGATTAAGGTATACATAAGAACGATACATAACTGTAGTAACTTCTTTTATTATAGCAAGAACGAAAATATACATTTATATACAATATAATTAGTTCAAATTAACATAATTTGATGTTACTGATGCGAGGAATACAAACCTTAATAAACAATAATGTTCTTAATGTCATGTTTGGGACTGTTTTTCTATCACCAACTTCTCAATCCGTGATGTTGTTTTGGATACAGCACAACGTATGTCATCCCCAGCATGGAGTTTTTTTCTTAGCTTCAATTTTATAAGTAGTAAACATGAAACGGTCACTTCACACATAAATTGAGAGGGAAAAGGCATGAGAATTCTCAGCATACCTTCAGCCAAATTGGATATCGAAGTAATTGCTTGATCCAAAATTGATTCACTGCTAGGGATTCAAAGTCAGTATTTACACAGTCAGATGTCATAAAATCAATGAATTCTTCTTGATATATTTCAGCAACATCTTCAATTTTTGCAGCAAATGGTTTTCAAAGTAAGCTATGAGATAACAGGCTTTTCTGGAAAATATCGATAAACGCCTCTTTTAAAGTCTCCAAGTGTTGGATCAGCAAACTTTGAAAACTGTTGCTGAATGGAAAATCATTCTCATTTTCTTCAACAAATGTATTTAATGTCGAAAACATGTAAACATTTCTCTGTTTTTTATCCTTGACAGCCAAAAATCGAGCTTCATTTGTAAGGCATTTCGTTTTTCTGCAAAATCAAGTTTTGGAATTCTCTCCCTGAAGTGAAAGATTAATGGAATTCAAAATTGTGAAGAAATCTACCAATTATGCAGTTTTTACCAAATTATTCATGTCATCAAGGAAATTTGAAAGTTCTGTTCTTCCTTGCTGAGATAGGAATTCTCTCACCTCAGCATTCAACTCAAAAATCTCTTCAATAATTTTCCTTTTAACAGCCACCTTATCTCAGTGTGCAATAGAAGAACTTCATGCTTGGAATCGATTTCTTGGCACAAGTTTAGCGAACAAGCGATTGTTCAATGCATTTGACTTTATGAAGTTAACTGTTTTAACAACTGATTGCATAACAGTTTTCAAATCTGTTTTCAATGTATTTAGAGCTAATACTTTTCAACTCTCCCGTTCCTGGAACATTAAAAGACAGATTCAAAATCCTTCTTTGAAGAAGAATTACTGAATCTATCAAAGAAAGCAAGCAACCAAAGCATATATATATATAAGAATGATTAATTTGGAATTTGTTTTTGTTTAGCTAAGTATTTTATTGTGTTACTAACTAGTATATCTGTATTTTGCATTATTCTAATAAATTATCAATTATATTTTACAAAATGCTTTTATTAAAGAGAATTCTGTAGATTAATTCAGTTCTCCCTGCTTTAGACAAAATCTCCCCTTTTTTTAACAAAAAATCAAGAATATCCAGGTTTCAATAATTTAAGGTTGACTGACAGGTATGAACTCCAACAGCTTGTGGAGAAACATTCTTTACTATCTGTTGAAACCCAGATCTACCGCCTAGCATAGACGGTGCACCATCAGTACATATGCCACCAACATTTTCCCACTCAATCCATGTCCTAATGATCTTATTTTTTCATTTATGTCAATTTTAATTTCTTCACCAACAACTCATTTATTATTTCTTACATATATCCGCATGTCTTTCTGCAGCTTAGTGTAGGTTTGTAAACATCAATATCTTCGGCATATTTGACTTGATACTAAGGTTGGTAATTTGAAGTGAAATTATCATTAACAATCAGGGAATATCATCATCTTAACGTAGTTAATAGAAAATACAAACATCAGACAACCTTCTATTACACACAGAGACACACACAAAAAAAAGAAAAAAAAATTGCACCAAAACCAAATTAGTTCTTGAAACTATTAAAACAAAAGATAATAAATCAAATTTTCAAATATTACAACGCTCCATACTTACAACTTACCAAATACAAATTCAGTGTTGGCTCAAACAGACTGGTAGCACAATGACACACAGAGATGCCTGATGCAAACTTTTAATTGACACAAATGATCCCAGACATGCATATATATATCCAAAGCACTATGGATACAGGTATAAATCGCCAAGAACCCGTGATCCCCACAAGTTAATCCTATGATTTAAAAGGTCCTGAGAAAGACGATAGACAACAATCGACTGAACAATTGATTTCCCCAGTTAATCATGGCATTAAAAAGGGAAATAGTTCAGTTTGACCAAACGTATATTCTTTCCTTTGTCTTTTAGAATTAGGCCTATATATACCACCGCATCAAGCTTACTCCATTATCTTAATCCATTGATATCAGACAAATCTCTTATAAATCATTATAGTTGGGTCGGGAACCCCTGATCTAGTGGATCATCAACATGTATTTGCTCAAAAATACTACAAGGAGGAGACACTGTGATAAACATGTTAATCAAATTTGCTGTTTACTTCTAAAAATTGTCTCCACAACATTCCTTCAAATTTTACATAAAATGTTTTATACTAAATCGGCCATGCTGGTTTCATTTCTGGACTCATTTTTTACATTTAGGATGTGAAAATACCTATAAGTGTTAATCATATTTGCGGTTTACTTCTAAAAATTGTCTCCAAAAACATTCATTCAAATTTTACAATGAAATATATGTTTGAATACCAAATCGACCAATTTGCATCTAGTTCTAAAATTTGTTTCCAAATTTTACATGAAATATATGTTTTTATAGCAAATACATGATGGTTTTATTTTTTGACGTAGTTTTCGCACTTAGAGGTTTTACAGCCAATGTCAATCAAATTTGCGGTTTATGTCTGAAAACTATATCCAAAAATATTCTCTCTAATTTTACATGAAATATGTTTTTATACCAATTCAACCATGATAGTTTTATTTTTGAAATCATTTTTTGCATTTAAAGGTTTTAAATGTCTGAAAGTGTCAATCAAATGTTCGATTTACGTCTAATGTCTACAGAAATATTTTTGAAATTTAAATAAAATATCTGTTTTTATGCCAAATGGAAGATGCTAATTTCATTTTTGGACTCAGGTTTGGCATTTATTGTTTTAAAATATCTGAAAGCTTCAATCAGATTTGCGGTTTTTCTAGATCCTGTCTTCAAAAATATTTTTAAAAAAATAAAATATCTGTTTTTATACCAAATCCATTATGCTTTTTAAAATGAGATTGTGTACAATTTTATTTCTGTACTCCATTTTTGATAATACGGTTAAAAAATATCTCGAAGTGGCAATTGAATTAGTAATGTATGCCTGAAAATCAGTTATATAAAAAATTTTCAAAAAATCGCTGCATATTAGGTATATAGTAAAAATATACTTTTTTTTTGTATATTTTGGCTTATAATACTTTCTTCAATCATTTTGAATATGAAATATTTATTTAAAAAAACAAAACATTAAATCTTTTGAAGATTAGTATGAGAGAAGGAAGCAACCTGAAAACTAATTGAAAAGAGAACGTGTGATCAAAAGAAATAATTTCTACCATGTTATAACATGGTTATAACATTTTTTTTGGCTCTAGCGAGCTTTTGCTCTTTTGCTAGGCATGATTTCAATTTTATTAAAACGAAAGAAACACACAATTCAATGGTATGGAAAAAACGTACAGAAAAAGATAAAAAGCAACAAGGTTTATAGGGCGGGTTCTAGGGTGGGAAAATCCTATAAATTTTTTTCCAATTTTCATGAACTAGGAAGTGGTGTAATGAAAATCATATAATATTAGGTGCTTCAAAAAAGATTCCTCTTTTACAAATGAAAAATATTTAAATCTATAGCTTATCATCTGGGATTACAATTATCATTACCATAATGGGTAGGAAATCTGAAAATTTAGAATAGGTCAGATTTATCAAAAATGGCACAGATGCCAATATATGAGAATTTAGTCACTATCAAGATATTTTTTAATTTAAATTGAATTTGTCCATCTTCCTTTTGCGCCAAAGAGAGAATTTTTTAGATGAAGAACGTGGACAACTTTTTGTAATTGAACTATGAACATCACGAATGATTCGTATCATCTTAAAATGAATAGCAAAATTACACACTGTAAATTATAATATGATGTAGAGGCTACGAGCTGATAATGAATTTGTAACAAAAAAGATGTAGGTCCTATCGAGATACATAATTTACTGACAAATGAAATATTTTGAGTGAATTAAACACCTAAAGTTGTTTATTAAATAAATTAAGAAAATAATTACCAGAGAAATACTGAAAGTAGAATTAATATTGAAGTTTATATATTTGACATTGATTTACAAGTTTAATCGATTTTTTTGAAAAGTTTTATTGATTTCATAAAAAATGAACATCACCATTAAATTCTACATACTTGAAAATGTGTATATATGTATAAAAAACTTTTTATAAGAATAAAAATTTTAATTTTGACATGGGCTGTCATATTTAAATTTGTTAGGTTTGACTGATTTGACAGCGCACGTGAAAATGGATATATGTGTGCAAAAAACTTTTTAATTATTCGGATAAAATGTTCCTTTTGAGATAAATCAATTTTTTGACAGGTTTGATTGATTTTCATAAAAAATGAATAACATCACTGAATTCAGCATATTTGAAAATGGGTTACATGTGTAAAAAACTTTATATAATTATTTAAATAAAAAGTTTCTTTTTGAGATGAGCTGTCAAATATAAATCAATTTTTTGACAGGTTTGATTGATTTTGATAAAAAATGGACATCACCGCTGAATTCAGCATAGTTGAAATATATATCTAACATTAAAAATATTTATAAAAACTTATTCATATCTGAGAAAAATGGGAGGGCATTTTATCAATCACTTGAGTGGACAAATTTAGCCCAGCATAATATGGTTAAGATCAATGATCAAACTATCTGTAAGCAGGCAAAAATATTTGGGAATAATCTGACTCTCATGATACTCTCGTCTTTAAACGAATAATACATTTGGAGCGCGGGGAGGGGGTGGGCTGTATTCCAGAGGAATGGCAAAACTTACTGTAAACAGTCTACAATGTTCAAGAGTAATCTTAAACTACCTTCGTCTTTGAACGAAAAATATCTTTCGAGGTGGGACCTGATTCCAAAGAAATTTCCAAACTAACTGTAAACAAGCTACAATGATCTTGAACTTCGTACTTTGTATAAGAAAATAAAGTAAGCCTTGGAGACATAAAGGATCCAACACCACAACCCACGAAATATTAATCGACTGCATAAAATTACATGAAATTGATTCTAAAGGATTCTACACGATTCATTTTCGAAAGGCAAACCCTTTCAAGTTTTGTGCCATATTACTCGGTGTAGTCCGCTTTTCCTGGACTCTAATTGGTTAATGGAACGTTGTTGAAATTGAAAATGCAAGATACTGAGTAGGAATTTGTTGATACATAAAATATTTATTTAAATTCTGAATTACTATATAGATTAATCATTATATGCTTTTAAATATATATTTTATTTATTTGAATCAATACCTATTATATTTTCATATTGTAATAAAATTTTCAAATTCAAATAAATTTTACCGTTTCTTTTAAATTAAAAATGAATGGTTTAACCAGCAAAAAATGTACAAATAATTTAAATAGTTTCAATTTTGATATGCAAAAAAAGCTAATTACAATGAGAACGAATAAAGTTTATAATAAAGCTCAGGACTTTACACTCCTCAAAAATAGAGATTCAAAGAGCCGAATTATAGTTTGAAGAACAAGTTAAAAGAGTGAAAAAAATTGAACTTTTATGATCATAAAACTTTAATGAATTCGTCCAGCATTTCTTGCATTTCATCACCACTTTCACTTGGTGTTAGCAATCGAGTGTCTCCATTCTCAAGATCCGTATCAACAATGACATCATCTTGATCTCCGCTTTTGCTTTTGGACTTTTTAGACCGAGGATAAGTTGCTTTGGCTTTTTTCTTGCACATTTTAGCTGAACTTTTACCAGGATCACCTAACTCACAATTGTCTAGGTAAATCTTTTTAATTAGGATAACATCTGGTATTCTGTCTTGATTTTTAATGCTTTCAAATTGTGCATTATTAATATTAGTTTTGCGCAAATCCAAACCCAACACAACATCCCCAAGATGCAAAATGCGACCCATATGTGTTCTGCAGTAAATCTGTTCACTACCAAAGTTATTGCTGTCAAGCTCAGTCACCCACACACTCAGTGGAATAAATTTTTCATTTGATTGTACTAAATTTGCTTGTTCTTCATCACGAAATTCAAATTCTTTATCAATTTCCATAACAATGAATTTTGTAAGCGATTTTTTATTTTGTGAGTAAATTGAATAGAATGGATTTTTAAAAAAAGTGACAGAATCCACCTGAACACATCTGGCAGAAATTGGATCCGTTAAAAAGATATTTTTGTTAACTTTTGTACAAATAGCTAATTGCGGAATACTACCCAGAGCCTGAGCTGTTGTCGCTGACAAGCAAACAACATCATCTTTACAAATGGCAGAAATGTCAACACTGTAGGTACTTTTGTAATTGTAGGAATTTGTGTGTTCATCTCGAGAAACTAGCTTCTGTGAGTACTTGTAATGAGAAGGAGTTACACAGGTGATGAAATCCACAAATTTCTTAGCGCCATCTTTGGAACCAAAAAAGACGTCCATTCCATCAGAGACTGGCCGATAGGTGTTAGCTAAGAAAGCACAGCCTTTATTTTTGGTATTTATTAGAAGGAGTTGTTCTAGCTTCAAAAGGGTTCGCTTATGTGTTGCTGACTTTTGACGAATTTGTACGACTGCCTTCCACGTATTTTTTGCATTAACGCGGTGACAAGCTTCACAAAATTCGTTATGCAGAATGAATTCAATAGGAAACGTTTTTTCCAGGATGGCTCCTCCAACCACTTCTCGTTGAATCGTCAGCTTTAATCTGAGACGCTTGCAATGAGGTTCCGTCCAGATGAACGAAGCATTAACAACATTTACGGCCTTCAACGAAGCTTTAATTTTCTTGAGGCAGTAGGTGAGTAGTTGTTTGGATTCGGCTTCCAGGGTGACCCATTGTCCAGGATTTTGTTGAAAGCGCAAACATCCTTTACACTGGTTTATCGTGACTTGTTTGATAATGTCAGCGCTGATGTCAATTCGAGACTTTAAACAGTTGATGCATGTAACTGCAGGATTGTAAGATATTGCAATACCACACAAACAACACAAAACTATTTCTTTGTCTTCAATCATGCCAAATGATTTACTCTAAATTTGTAAAGAATCATGATATCTCAAACAAAAATTAATTATCTAGACCATGATTGCTTCCCAAATATTCGGTTGTGACCCCTAAAAAGATCGTATATTTTTTATGAGAAGCCATAAGGAGTTCTGGTCGGTTTACTATCGAAAATTAAATTTTAATTAATTGTTAAAGACATGCATTTGGGTCAGACTTAAATTGCAATTAAAACAGCAAAAAATAACTAATTGTTTATTTATATTTTAAAACCGTAAGGACCAGAATTATGAAACTTTTACTCATAAGGTTAATGTTTTTCATATAAGCAGATGACTTTATATTAAAATAAACGCGTCTGCGAACAGCCGTGCTAGATTTAATGAAAAAAACCTTTAAAACGTGTTTTAACCCTTTGAGGCACAATGGGACAACAGTGTCCAAAAATCGTGTGTTTTTTTATATAACTCATTGAGAAAGATAGCAGACGATAGAAAACCAATTCCCGAAAAGAATTTAAATTAACCCTTTGACGACCAGTGGGCCACCAGTGACTGAAGAAATGAAAATCGTCTGCTTTGAATATATAAAATTCCATTGAAAAAGAAAGCAGACGAATCCTCTTCAAAATGTTGGTCCTCAAAGGGTAGGGTTGCCAGACGTCCCGATTTTTCGGGACCTGTCCTGATTTATGTAATTTTGTCCCGCGTCCCGAATGCACAACTAGGGGACACCATTTGTCCCGATTTTAGATATTTATTAAAAAGAATCGAAATTACATATGTGAAATATTAAATATGCACGTAAGTCTATAGTAACTACATTTTGATATGCTTTCAAATTCATTTTTTTATAATAACCCAAAAAACGTGTGAATTCAAAACAGAGTGAGCCGCTTCAAAGATTTCACACACGATAAATAAATAAATAATAAAATATATTTATTATACATGTATATATGTACATTGATTAGTTAGTATGTCATGTTTACAAGAGTAATCATGAAAAGATTAATTAGTAATCAGTAAAAGTCTATGCATAGCTTTTTTATATGCTTTATATAGGAGCCTATACTCGAATATATAGAATACTCAGAATTGTTGGTTTTGTGCGAATATTTATTCAGCATTCCAGCTCATAATGCTAATGTTGGACGTTTATTTTCACTCATGAAATTAAATGGACTGATGAGTGAAACAAATTGCATATAGATTCTATAGAAGCTATCCTGCAATGTAAATGGAACTTTAATTTCAGTTGTAAAGAATTTTATTGATATGTGTTAGGAAATAAAGCCTTATTAAAAAGTGCAAAATCTTCAAAAAAAATATAATTGAAGCATAAATAATAAGTGATATTCAAGTAAATAATTCATTGTAATTTTTTTGTTATTTTAAGTTACTTTCAAATAAAATATGCATTTTTTTATTTATGTTGTACAAATATTTTTCAAAATGAAATTACGCCTATACAATAAGATTTTATAAATATTTAACGTTACAATTAGTCAAGTTTAAACCCAATTTTATCAAAACAGCTTTGTGTGTCACCAAAATTTGATTTGTTTAAAATTATTTATATTAATAATTAGTTTTTATTAGTAATAAACTTAACATTATTCTGTCATACAAGTGTCCCGATTTTTTATTTTTGAAATCTGGCAACCCTATCCAAGGGTTAAGAAAATATAAAATAAAGACGACGATTTTCTGAAAGAAATCTAATCATATTTAAAGTTCATTTTATGGATAGTTTCGGCATACTAATTTCTAAAATAGCAGCGGCTACATAAACATAATATTTCGAAAATTATTATTTTTAAAACAATTATTATTCAATTATGAATATTTATATTTTTATAGACAAAATAATTAAATGTAAGTGGCAAATTTTTATACATCGTAATTAAAATATAGAAAATGATAGATCTATAAAAATATATTATTATTATTTATTAAAAATAAAAGTTAAGTAAAATTTGTTTGATACAATTTTTTTATAATTAAAAATTCTTGTGCATAAATTACGTGAAACCATTTTAAATTTGTGTTTTATGGAGTATGAAAAAAAAATAAATGCAAATATTTTTATTTTATTGTACTTTTTTGTAATATATTATATTCTTCCTTACCTTTTTGTTCACTTTATAGTACAATCTTAAAAACTCTTTCCTCAATCTTTAAAAATGGCGAATATTATTTACTCCTAGAGAAATATCTACAAACAGGACCTCTTATTAATTATACTTTTACTAATTAGAGTTAAAATTTTTATCTTTATACCATATCACACTCTCACACTCATTTCACATGTCTAACCCAAAACGTGCACGTCACGATGATACCCCTAACCTTACCTCTACCCAATTAATAGCAAATCTCTTCAATGAATTCATAGCAAATTCCTCTCTAAATGCAGAAGACCTTACCCTCCTTAATAATCTAAAATATGAAGTAACTCTTGCTCACTCCAACAAAATTGAACAACTCTCTCATACTCACCACCCACATACTCCACCTTGCCCCTCATTATCTACATACGCACAAGTCTCATCCATAACCACACCTAGCTTATCCAACAATATTCAGGATAGACAAAAACCCTCTCCACCTAAGTCTAAGTCATCTCTAAATAGTGAGCTTACTCTAAAAAAAGCCCCCCTTACTCCCTCTGACTCTAAAGCCGAGAAAGCTGCCTTCCGACAAAAAATAGTCAAAAACTTAGAAACCAATAAAAACAAACTTACCATCTCTAATACACGGTCTTCAAATAGTGGCACTATTTATTTCCAATTCTCTAAACCTGAAGAAAAAGCACTAGCACATCAAACTCTCCACAATAACGGCATTAAATCCGAAGATTTACCTATCCTCAAACCCCGCTTCCTACTTAGAAGCATACCTATAACCACACCACTTTCTTCTCTCTCGGAAACCATTGCTAACGAAAACTTAAACCTAAAAAATATTGGCACCCTTAATACAGTACGCCAAGCCGGTAACACAGGAACCTTCTCTTATAGTGCTATATTAGAACCTAGCAACCCTAACATTTTTAAACATCTACTTAAATCTCCTATACTCTTTGTTGACCATCACATTCTCACTCTAAGCTTAGTAAAACCATTACATCGCCAATGCCAGAATTGTCTAAAACACAATCACTCAACGAACAAATGCAAAGCTGCATCACCAAATTGCGATCACTGCGGAAATCGAGGCCACTCTATATCGGAATGCATCTTCAAAAATGATTCCACAAAACTCTCATGCTTTAATTGTCACAATCACCACAACGCTACATCCAAACATTGCGAATTCCAAATTAAACACACACAACACATCCAAAATCAACATAACCTTCTAATAAGCAAATTCCTATGCTAAATTTTCTCCACATTAACCTCAACCACTCTAATGCCGCTTGGACAAAACTATATAACATTCTAATTTCAAACTTTTTTGATGTAATATCTATTAACGAACCATATCCAAACCTCTCTTCTATTATACCAAATTATTTACTATATCACACCTCACCTCTATCCTGTTATTCAGCATGCATCTACATAAAATCAACCGTTCACCACACACCATTACCACGATTCTCTTCCAACAATTTTTACTTTGTTCTTGTTCACACCAAACCTCACCCTCTTCTTTTCGCAACTCTTTACTCTCCTCCCTCACACACAATAGCCATCCCCTCTGATTTCTCCCAATCACTAACACTTGCAACATCCACACTCCCGTCTACATATCATTTAATTATCTCAACTGATTGCAACGCTCGATCACACATCTGAGACCACAAAGAAAACCCACAAGGACAACAAGTCATCAATTTCTTATGTTCGAACAACCTATATCTTGCTGACAAATCTAAAAACCCTACATACCAACGCTCTTGTAACAACGAACAATACACTTCTCACATTGACCTCACAATAACCACTTCAAATACTCTCAATCTAATATCCAATTGGTCAATCTCAGACATCCCATCAGCGTCAGATCACGCCTTCATAACATTTCAACTTCACATAAACACTACAACCATCAAAAACTCTAACAACATTATAAAAAAGAACACCCCTCACTGGCTTACATATCTCAACATTCTCAACAACTCACTCCCTACATTAACATCCCTCTCCTCTCCCACTTACATCGATAAAGCAGCACTATCTCTCAATGATCATGTCTCACATTCCATCTTATCCTCCACTCCTATCAACCCATTTCCTAAAAGAAAACATGCCTATTTCTGGAGACCCGAGTTGAATGCAATAAAAAACAATCTAAAACATACTATACATAGTATAAATAAAATCTATACATAGGCTACTTTATTAAAACCTCGCTCTGCCTATAGCCTAGACTTAATCACCAACGTTCACTTAAAATAATCCATTGATATAGTGTATCCAGAGGCGTACCGAAAAATAATTTTAAAAAGATTTAGCTATCTCAAACTTATTAGTTAAGTTTATTCCAATCAGTAACGGTGGCAATTATTACCTCCCTCTTCATCCTCTGAATTTATTAGGCAACATAAACTAACAACACCAAAAAATGATATCTTCATTACTTGAAAAGAAAAAGTTTGACTAACAACAAATAAGAAAATTTTTTTCTAAAATTTATATAATTTTGCAAAAAGTTTTTAACTTGAAAAACAAAAAAGTAAGAAATTCATGACTTCTTTAAAATGAGTCTTCTTTTATTTGAAAAAAATATATAAATTTTTCCGTCAATTTTTTTGTATATTATTTCATAAAAGAAAGAAATTTTAAATTGTTTCTTCTAGACGGAGTCATGGATTTTCTAAGAGGTGTCATAATCCTGTTCAAGGTTGAAAAACTTTTCACAAACTGCTGTAGTCGAACCTACCGTAAAAAGGCCTGAAAGAGAATAAGAGTCATTTTACATAATACAAAATTGCTTTAAAATAGCTTCATGTAGTTTATATATGTTAGGAAATGCTTCTTTAGCTGGTTCGAGTACTTCAAAAACATCAATAACGTTAGATTCTTCCTGTATCTTTTTTTTAAATATATTCTTTTCCAACTTTAAGTTCCGAAAAAATCTCCTGAAGATATATTTTGTAGATGGGATATAAAAGGTTTTATTTTTTCATATTCCAAAAATCCTACACTTTCAAGGGATAAATATGAAAGTGCTTTCATTATTGTGCAGTTTTTTTCATTAAACCTAAAAAACAATTAAAAGGATGAACATTTGTCGAAAACCAAACCTGTTGTCAAATTCCTCTAGAATCAATTGTAAGGTTTCATCGTAGAGAATACGAAATATTCTGATTTTTTCTGCGTTATCATCGAAAATATTATCTGTGGAACTGGAATTGTCAACATAAAATCTTATTTTTTTGAATAATGAATCAAATTCGTTTTTGTCATTTTTGAATTCTAACAAAACTTTCACCAAATCTTCTACCAAACTTATCCCAATAATGATATTATTATCTTCTTTCTAAATCAATTAATATAGTGCAGTATTCATGTAACATTGAAAATGTAGCTTACTTGGAGGTAGTCATTAGCAGGCTTCATTACACTAAGAAACTTTTTAACCATGAGCATTACAAATATTGAAGAATCGTCGTTTAAAGCATGAAGTAGACCCCTTGCTTCGAAAGAAACATCTAGATCAGAACTATTTTTTCCTTTTTCCAGAGAAGATATTATTTTTTATCAATGAATAAACAACTTCATAATGTGATGTCCATCTTGTTGAAATAAATTTTTGAATTGTTTACTGAAAAAAGTTTGAACTTTAACCTTTTTTTCTGAATTTGTAAAGGCTGGTCATTAATGATAAAAGAAATTCAATATGGTTTATATGACGGAAAGAAGCTGATGGTTTATAGAATTTATATAAGGAATGTATCTTTCAAGTGCTTCACTGATTTTTTCTTGCCTGTTAAGATATCATTTTTCATCTATAAGTACTGGTAGAAAAATATTACCTGACATCACGTAAGCGCCATCAGTATTGACTCATAATTTTGTGTTTTTGAATTTTACACTCATCAAGAATGTCTAGAATTGCGGTGCTGATAGAAGATGCACCACATTCTTTCAGATAGACCATGCTAATTAATGCTTCCTTTACGGTCTTTCCTTTCAAAAATCTCAACACCTTACACAAAAGAAAAGGAATCAATGAAAATGAGCACCCCATTAAACTACTAACAATTGACATGCATTCTTTTCCACTTATATCTTTTGTTCCATCAGCTTTCAATGACAGATATGTTTGAGTTATTGATTTCAAGTATTTTTTTGTAGAACAAAACTTTTTAAAGATGAACCTATTTCATTTTGTATTCTTGGTGAAAAATAAGTGGAGTTTTTTGGAATGAAAACTGCGATTGAAAGTTTCAAAAACTTTCTTAATATATTTCAATTTTCCATATGTTCAATTTCTATTTTGAGAATTTCAAAGATAAAAATAGTACATCAAACTTCCTCAATATTAAAACTTCACTTTTGGGCATAACTTACATTAATATTATTCGCATCACCCGATATATCGACTTCTTCAGATGTCAGATTTTTTTTGATAATTTTTTTTTATTTATTTTTAAAAAATACTTTTTAAAATTAATTAGACTCCCACTCCCCCCTTCTAGAAAAAAATTCGGAGTACGCTTCTGTTCTCAATAAATATGTCACATTTTAGTTAGTCTGATAAGTGATTTTTTCATGTAAACGTTTTTAACATTTACATATATAAGTAATCTGCAAGGTTTTTCTGTGTATTTTTTGCCTTCCTGTTGGCTTGCCAGTCAACTGATACACCTTTTTTTTAAATCACAAATATGATTAATTTATTTTTTGAAAAATGAAAATCAATGAATTGATTTTTCAAAGATCTTGTAAAAAAGCTTTTTGATTAGCTAATTTCTTATTAAAACAAACAGGTATTATATAAAAATATCAAATTACAAGATAGCCAAGAAGAGATATGTAATATTTAACAAGAAAGTTGAAATAGAAAAAATACACATTTAACGTAGAAATCGGATAAACATAAATAGCAAGCCATAAACATCCGCAAGTAAAATATATAGCTGCAGGTGATTAGTCGTATTAGATTAGTGTATCGTTTTTAACCCAACCCTAATTGTGCCGAGCTTTTTCTCATTCCTCTGTGCCGAAGGGGGTCTTTTCAACCCCCCCTCCCCCCTTCTATTCATCCTTACTTTTTTTAAATATCTGAAATTTGAGTTGTAACTAGCTTCTAAACGTTCAAGTGTATGTTTAGACAAGGTTTAATCGCTTAAAATTTTCTCATTAGATATAGAATTAAAATTTCATACTCAACTCCCGGAAAAAAGTTTGTAAAAGGATAAATTTTCACTTATAGCGAAGTTAATATATTTACCTGAACAAAAAAATCTAAGGTAAATTATTATTTGTGTTCAGAGCACGGCGTAGTTCCCATTTGTCTTTTTAAATAAAGCCGCAACAGCTTTTATAACTGAATATAGGGTATTTTTTGAGTTAGTAATTTTTGTATAATCATTGTTAGTTATCTATACTGATATTATGTGAAGAAGTTATGAAATGTTTTTAAAGTATCGACAGGTTCATTTGATTGTTTTGCAAAAACGAGTATTAAAAAACCACAAATTTGTTTCACACTTATTATTTTAAACTCTAAATGTAAAACAGCCTAAAAATAGAGTTTTCTTTGCCAATTTCTCTAAAACATGAAATTGTTATATAATTTGAATTAAAATTGTCGTAGATAGGATTAGATAAAAACCACAATTTTTTTTATCAGATTTCCTAAGTAAGCCTTGTTTATCACAAAAATAAAAAACCACAGTTGTTTCACACTAATAAAATTTTACAACATAAAAGTGTACGTTTTTTAAAATTATTTTTATAAAAAACGTATTCTCTAAAAAAAATTCTAATGCTTGTTTAATAGGCTAATTTTAGGGGATACCCGCAATTTTTACACACATAATATGTAATTTTCCTTTATGATTGCCAAAAATGAAATCACAGTGTCCAATTCAACATATTTTGATGTAGTACTTGAAAGTATATTTCATTAGATATAGTTATATCAAAGAAAATTTTAATTAACACATTCTCAAAAATATTGGTGAATTTCAGAAAATTTTTAAATATAGAATGTTAAATGTCTAAATATACACATAAAGTTATTCCTTTTCTGACATTTCAAATAATCTTTTTATTTAAAACACAAGTTTTGCGCTTTAATAAAAATAGCATCAAAATTTTTCTGAAAACCTATAAATTTTGATATTCATTCACAGATTTGGACATGGAAAGGTCATCGAACTGTCATTAAAATGGTATCAAAAGATGCAGCTAGCAATTATAGGAAAAGTCAAGTAGCCCCATAGCAAGCAGTAAAGCTGATTTCGTACGAAGTAGGTTTTTGTTTAGGGGGGTTGAAAACCCCCTCCCCCCCTCTCGGCACTATTAGGGGACCAAGCAAAGCAGGCGACTTTAGTAATTCCTATTAAATTCCATGTAAAGTAGGAATTCGTCTGCGTTCCCTTTGGGAACATTGGTCATAAATGGGTTAACATAAAAATATGGCTAAAAATAGAAAGTTTTACTATGCATTAAAGCAGCACAGATTCAATTAAAATAATATTTTTATTTGATTACATTTTAAATACTCATTAAAATATAATTCTTTTTTTCAATAAATTTTATCATTTAATAATTTTTTAATTTTAAAAAATTTCATATAATTGGCATAATTGAAATGACTAAGTACACAATAAAAGTAAAATCTCTATATTTTTTAGTCATTGTTTATATTTAAATTAATTAATTATATATTATTGCAATAATATATCAATCTCAAAAAAGGATAGGTAAAAGACAAGCGAAGATAAATGCCCGAAATCATTTAGCATAAAAAATTATTCAAAAATCTTTATTTCTGAACTAGTAATGCACACAATCAAGTATTGATAGTCACTCAAACCACATCATAAAATGAGACAAATTTTTAACTTACTACAATGTCTAATGTTGCCCACACAGACAAAAATGAGTTTTAATTAATTATATAAATATATGTATGTATATAAGTGTAATCTTTTAGAAGTTAATTCAGAAGCCATAGCTAATATTATTTTCACACATGTAATCCATTCAAAGCAGAAGAAAAGACAACAACTTCTTAAATTCTTATTGATCTAAAAAAGAGAAAATAAAAGGTTAGTTGTAAGAAGCAACGTTTCACAAAACATGATGTAGATATCGAGTTATTATTACGCTGAAAAGGTAGAGAAAAATGTTCCAAAATCTCTCAATAGGAAGTTAAAGGACTAAATATAGTAATATAAATAATTCATATTACAGGAAAATATTTCTAAAAGACTTTTCATGCATAAATAGAATATAAAAACATAACACATAAGAATCTTTAAAAAATAAAAAAGATTTGAAAAAGTCATTTCAGAAGTTTTATTATTATTTTAAAAGTTTGTACCGGTAAAAGTATTGAGCGTAAATGTTATGAGATATACAGAACAGAAAAAGCAATAGAAATCATGTACCATTTTGAGCAGGTAAGATATAGTAGACAGGCTGTTGAGACTCACTCTGAGGTAGATCGGATGAAGAAATAATCCCACTAGTGGAAGACATGCCTAAAAATAAAATAGATAACATAGTTTAAGATTGGCTAATTCTTGGAAGCAAATACTCCCAAACGAAACCAAAATCAGCATAAAAACAACGAAAAAAAATATTAAAGTAATCCTAGCACTACATGCAATATGGACTTGAGATCAAACTGTTCTAGTTTGAGTGGCATAAAAAGAAATATTTTGACTTTTTTTGGAATTGAAACTGTGGTTGAAAGAAATGAACCATAATCTTCCCATGCATTTTGTTCAGTACTAGGCTGTACGCCAAAAAGTAGAGGGACAAGAAAATGTGACCTCTGTAGAAAGTATATTTGTAAGAACGATACAAAGTTAGTATGCCCTTTATGTCAATAAAATTGAAGATTCTTTTATTGCTTTTTGTACATTTGTTCTATGCTTTGATTTCTTTTATAAATGTATCTATCATAAATAAAAAAAATTGCAACATTGTGTAATAAAGATGCTTTTATTTGCGTTACTTTTACATTTTACGAGAAAGTTACAAAACTTTCTCACTTAGCAAATTATTAGAAAGTGGTCTGGAGCAACCAATATACCCAATTTTATGATAATAACGCATAGATCGTTTGATTTAGAAAATAACACAATTTTGATAAATTTCTCATAATTTTCTGTTGTGTGATGAATTTTTGTAAAAATGGTGAAGGTACCCACCATTTTCACAGGAGTTTCCATCGAGAAAGCACATTTGCGCCCTCTGTGTTGAACTATGCGTAATGAAGACTAGAGCTGGAATTGAACTCGTGATGTCGGAAATCTAAGCCAGTAATCTAGTCAACCTTACACGCGCCCCCAAATAGTAATAGTGTCTAGTTTTGATTTAAAAAAAATAACTTTTTTTGCTAACAAGTTTACTTTATAAATCTTAGTTCTTATAATTGTAAAAACCTTTTTATCTATATTATTCTATTTTTTCTAAAGAAAAATTATTTTTTAAGCTAAGAAATTAGCGTAAATTTCATGAAGTTTCTGTATTTAGATGGCCTAAATTTTTAAAAAATTTTGATGTCACAACTATCTTACAGAGAGTTATATAACTTTCTTTTTATGATCCAATGAAATTTTATTCATATAAAATAAAGATTGACATTTTTTGCACAAAACCCGAGGAAAAAAATTCACCCTTTTTACTATATACTCAGTCATAAGAGTGACCTATCAAGAAAAACGTCGTAAAAAATTGTATTCCCAATCAAATTTATTTTGTCTTTCTTTCAATGCAAAATAGTTTGAAAAAAAATTCGTTTTAATTTTTGATTAGGCATTATATTTTTTTCCTTTTTAAAAATCAAGTCTAAACATGCGGAGTAAAAAGCCATACTTTGTCTTGCACGAGTTAAGAAGAAGGGGACATGGCACAAACCACCCCCCCCCCCCCCTCTGTTCTCCAAACGCCACTTTACATACACAATTTGATATAAAATAATGCAAATAGAAGTACAATAGCGTATTTTCAGGCGTGAATTGGCAAGTAAGCCCTCAATCATATCCATTTATATCGAATATGTGCAGATCTGTTCACAAAGCTAGCTATATAGTACACGAATATTTATGTAGGCGTATACAGTAGATATCACACCTAAGAAAAATAGCTTACCATCGTCGGAAACGAGGAGAGAAAGGGGTATGCTGTTTGCATTGCCCTCTGTGGTAGAGTCGATATTGGCTGGAATCAGGCTGTTGGTACTTGCATCGTAATAGTAGTGCTGTCCTGTGGATGCTTCTAAATAAATATACGCAGGCTTGAAAGTTGCTTGCAAACTAAATTTAAATATTTTAGGGCTAATGCGACACAACTGTTCAATAAAATAAAAACGTCTACTTCAAGATATAAAAATTGATAAGCAAAAGAATATTTTTCAAAAATCTGGTACAGAAGGTTTTTCTGGTATTAAATGAAATGAATTATAAAACATTTTCTTAAATAATGTCAAGGAATAAAATTCCAGTTTTCAAATATTTGACAGATGAGTGTAATGCTTTTGTTTTTAGACTAAATACGGTAAATGTAGAGTGGAGTTTTTCTTCTTCGAAGTCACAGTTGTGAGGTTTGGATCCAAGTATGAGCGAAGAAGGTTTGACGTAGATTCGAACATAAGATATTGTGGTCAAGAAGAACAGTATTAGAAAACTTAAATACACATGATTTTTTTTAATATTATTGATTTAAAGTTTTAGTAAATTTATATAAATCTTTAAAAAAAAGTTCTCTACTACAGTCAGACCTTGTTTATCCGGCATCGTTTGTTTCAAAGTTTTTTTGTCGGATTAACGAAGTATATTTAAAGGATGTTATCTTGGAAATTTTTATGGAAACACTCAGCTCAAGCTGAAATATATGTTTGTCAAACAGAGTTTAAAAATATCAAATTCAAAACATTTACGCCCTTTCAAAAAAATCTTCAATAGAACCTGTTTTGATTTTTCTATTGATTTTTGCTGCAAATCTTTGAGCAAGGCCATGTTATGGTAGTGACGAGAGTGTAATTGTGGGTCGCACTCGATGAACTTTAAGACAGTCAGAAGTGTTTTTCTAGTCTTCATCGCCTGTTGGATTATGGGCATCCACTCTAGAATGTAAAACTAAAGAGATGATTTCTTGTTCAATTAACTTGTTAGCTATTTCAATATCAGCGTCAACATTTGTATACGCGATTGTTGTCATTACTTGTTAAAACTCTGGTTCGATTTTTAAATATCTTTGAAAGCCATTATTTTTACCAAGCATCGTAGAACAATAATCACTAGAGAGGCCTATGATATTTTTCAATGGAATATTTTCTTCATTGAAAAATGAATTAGAGGAAACAAAAAGATTTCTCGCAGATCCATTTTTAACAGCAAATGTAGTTAATAAAGCATCCTTCACATCCATAATTTCTATAACAATTACAAGTAGTCGAAATGTCAGTACTTTCATCTATGATAACAGAACATTTTTTGCCGACAAATTTCATATAAATCTTTTTTCCATAGTATGCAAGACCATCGATTTTGATCTTTTGAAACTCACTGACTTAGCTATTTCTCTGCCCGGAAAAGCTTTTCTGCAAATTTCTGGCAAATGATCAATACGAGAAAAAATTTTTTTTTCTTTTTTATATATAAAGAATAGCTTCAGCAAATGCAATATTTTCTGCTTTGGAAGTGTCTTTCTTCCGAAAATATTGTGAAATATTAGTGGTCGATTTTGAAGCTTCAAAATTTATTTTATGCTTTGTTGTTTTGCCGAGATGAAAGCATGGATTTATTAGCGTTTTTCAAAACAACGCTACAACAAATTCAGTAACTATTTTTATTGTTATTTTTGTTACATTTTAGCCCATCTTTACATTCTTCAATTTCCAACCATTCACTTTTGAAAGCTTGAGGATACCAAGTTTTTTCTTTATTTTTAGAAACACAAGATTCCATTTTTGAGTAAAACAAAATTATAATGAAAAATAAATTAAAAAAATTAAAAAATAATTATTTATTAATTTTAACTTTTTCTATGTTTAAATCAACACTTTTATCTAAAAATTAGTTACCAGAAAAAAATTCACCATTTTTTGAAAAAACGAATAATTCAAAAGAAAAAATTAAAAACCAAGCTTCATCATTTCAAACCAAGATCTTGGTTTAAAAACCCAGCTGTGGCAACACTGGAGTGTACTATTTGCTCATGTGTTGATGTCTTAAGCCCACAATGACTCTCCACTTTATTTGATGTGTTGCACCAAATGATATTATGGAAATTGTGTCAGATTAACGAAATTCACAGAATGGGCTGAGAACATTTTGTTTGATGAAAACAGTGTCAGAGTCAGAGTGTGAATGTCGGGAAAACGGGGGTGAAACCAGTATGGTTTAATTTAAGGAATGCTTACCGACACCATTTTGTTCTTCGTCGGCGTTGCTGACTGGGATTGATATAGATGTAATAATGTCACTACTACCACCACTACCTCCAACGACACAGCTTCCATCTCCATTTCCAGAAGAAACTACGAAATCTTGGAGATTGGTTCCTTCGCTCACTTGCATGAGTAAGGAGTCTACGCTCACATCAGTGACACATGTGGTTTTCGCTGGATCGCTGTAGGCATCGGTGGAGTGAGTGAGGGAGATGGATGTTTCCACACCAACTCCGCCCTCAAGAGCCTCCCCAACGGTGGCATCAACCAAGGAAGGAGCAGAGGTTGCCTGCATTTTCTCTGTAGACTTTGTGATGTGTTCTAGTATTTGGTGAGTGCTTTCCTACGCGAATGAAAGTTGAGAAGAACATTTAAGTCAATGCTGAATGAAAAAAGGAAAATGTTTTTACAACAACCACACCATGGGACATAGAGCTATCAATTTAAGAATCGTTATTCATTTTACTTTAGCACACCAGCACCATTAATTTTTTCACTATTTTTACATAAAATTCCACCGATAAGAACTAAACAATTTTTTTCTATTCAAACAGGATTAACTGAGTAGTACTGTAAAAAAGCAAAAACACCATTATAAGGATTTGGAAAATTAGTAGTACAGCAATATATGTCTGATTAGGCCTATTCTTATGTGGATATATAAGAATTTAGGCCCAAACGCACTATAAATTTTCAATATAGCGTTGTTCTCTTTATGTGTTAAAATTATAAACGGTGTAAGAGAAATAAACTCTTCTGAATCATTGTTTATTTTCCTTTTTGCCTGAAGCTTTACTTGTTCCGATTTCTGGCTTTTTTTTCTTAGCGTGTTTTAAATGTATTTTACTCTTTTATATTATGTCAATTGTCAGACTCTCCACAAACCGAACTTCACGAAAAAACGGAATTTTGTTGTGGTCCCAAAATGCCCTATGATTGCTGATGAAAACCAGAATTCCGAAATCCGGTAAAATTATTTGTCTAAAACTACTAAAATGCTTTCTAAAAACCGGACTGTTAGTTAAATATTACTAAAATTAAGACTTATTTCTGAGTTTATTTTTTTTCGTTGATAATTTTTGAATAACCTGAATCCAAGATTGATTTTTTTTTAAAACTTCTATAAAAGATGTAAATATAATTTACATTTAATCAACAATCTTTATCAATATAATTAGACAAACTTAAGTGATTCAACTAAAATTAATTTTATTTTTTCATGTTTTTAGTGTTTCTGAGTTTTTGATTATTTATAATTGTTTAATTCTTCCTTAATATTTCCTTTGCTTGTTTTGTTTGACTCATTGAACTTAGCTAAAACTACGTAGCAATTCACTCGAAGGTTTGGCCATTTGAAGTTAAAAAATGAGATTATATTAGACTTTTCGATAAACCGGAAAATTTTTGTCCGCCCAAAGGTGTGCTGTTTCGAGAGAGTCTACTGTATTCCTTTTCATTGATTTATAAGAATTATATATATTTTTATAGAACACTTCTCATTCCGTCTTCCAAAAAATAGATATATAAAAAATAGAAGAAAAGATAGTTATATTAACATCTCTTTTCCCATACCTACAATAAAATTTTAAGTATTTTCAAAATTAATCATGTGAGGCTCATTAGCTGATACTTATCCACAGCCACAAGAAGCAGTTCAAACATCATTCCGAGAACATCAAAAAGTCTCAAAGTGTGTTAGGATGCAGAAAAAGAAATTAATGCATCTTCAATAGCCAAAACCTTTCTTTTCAAGAGTTTCAAGTTTTACCATTAATTATATTTTTTATTCTGTATATTAGATAGGTCATTGATAAAAATATGTATTTTGGTTGTGTGCGCTTTGAATTAGTTCAAGCAAGGAGAACCTGCGTCCTTCACGGACATCAAGTGTAATACGGCCTTTGATATATATATCATCACTTAGTTGATGTATCAGAAACTCTAGAGCAGTGATTCCCAAACTAGGAGGGGCGTAAGGCAATATCTAAAATTTTTATCTCTCAGTCGCATAGATCAATCGATTATAACACGCACACTCCAATAGGCTATATACATCAGCATAAAAATGATAAAAATATATATAGAAAAAGGTAGGACAATCTGTGAAATGTTTTGTCAAATTTGCTGTCAAATACACATCAAATGAAATATTTTCATAAAATCCGTTTTTTTTACGTAGATATATTATTTACATAAATAACTCAATATATATATTTAACATTGTCATGGATTTTTTGGCTGCACATAGACAAGGTGGTCAATCCTTTGCACTCGTTTGATCGACGAATTATTTTTATTTGAAACAGCTCTAATTCATTTCAGTGTAAAAGTTCTTTTATCCCCGACTTGAGAGACGTGTAAGAAAATGGAAGTTGTCTATCACTGAAGAATAAACAGCCTGATAACTTAAATCATAAGACTTAATTTGGAGACCTACAAATTGATGATAATGAAAATAGGCTGAAATGTTTGTAAAAATAAATTTTTTGCAATTTTAAAAAATGGGAACTTAATAAAAAAATGTCGACATAGATTAGCTATTTTGAAGATTTTTTAAAAAAAATTAACATTCTTAATTTTAAACCTTAAGGCAGAAATGCAAGCATTATTGCACACTACAAATGATCAGCGCTTTTGTTAAAAAATTAACCCTGTAAACGAAAAGGCCAAGTTGAAAACCTCTATTCGTTTTTTGATATTAATGAACTTATTGAAAGTCAATAATTTAGAACAGTATAGTGGAGATATGAAGAAAGAAATCTTGTAATATTTTGATTCGCTTTATGGAGAAATTTTCCAATATTTTCCGCATGTTTCAATGCATAAAGTTACTTGGAAACTGACACGAAACGCGTTCTATATTGACGTTGATTCATTGGTCGATTATCTCCAAGAGGCCATTGGATTTAAAATGTGATTCACCTGAGGCAGAAGAATTTTGGTAAAATATCATTTTATTTAACCAAAACATGGAGAACAGGCTCTCCGATTATTAATTCCTTTTTGCCGCCCACCTTTGTCGTTGTAAGTAGTTTAAATCCACGTTTACAATATGGGAATTCGGATCATCGAATTTAGTTCGAAATATTCGACTGTTGGCTGTAAGCGATTCCATTCCATATGCATGCAAGAATTCAAGAAAAAATGAAATACCATTTCTGGCTGAGATTCATTATTTGCGAGAAGAGAAGCGTCATCAGGTTGTGCTTGCGGAATAAAGTAGACTTGGCCTGTGGAAGGATCTTCTAAAAATGTTCCAGCAGGAAAAGTGGTGGTTGAGTTTGGATCGTCATCCTTCAAGACACCATCTTTAGAAGAAAGTTAAATGAATAATATAACAAATAAGATAAATTGCCAAAATAAAATTTTAATTCACATTCCTGTTATACGTACTCCCTATAATATTTGTCTAACATTAACTTTTTTTATACCAATTTGGTGCTTTTATAACCTAAAAATGGTGATCAAAGGTAAACTTTTTCCATTCAAAAACCTTATACCGTTCATAGGGATATTTGTAAACAAGCTACTATCATAAATGATGTCATAAAACGACCAAAAAATTCAGCTTGTTTCTTTAATGACTTTCACAAGCTTAAAATTAACTTTTGTAGTTTATAGAATATAATTAATTGACAGAAAAATTAAAACTCTCCGGGATTGGGATCTCATTTTCCCCAATTTTTATATATAAATTAGAAGATCAAACGAGAATAAGCAAAGATATTTTTAAATTATAATAATCAATTCTTTCAACCAATAAGACTCAAAATTTCCCCACCACGAAAGATAAAGTAGACATGAGGCAAGTGTATTTGAAAAAATGATTTCATAAGAAATCGCTGGATTAAACATATTCTGGCATTACCTGATCCACTGAAAAGAAAAGTTTGTTGTTGTTCATCGACTTTTGCGCCTGTAATTGAGGACTCATGGTTGATTAGAATGGAAGACGGATTTTCTGAAGTGATTGATGTCGTAACGTTTCCAAATGAAATTCCTTTACAACAAAAAAGAAAGGATGAGAAACACCAAGAAAACGCTTCCAAAATAATAAAAATAACCCTTATTTTATAATAACACATCATCAACATCTCAAATAAATATTGGTTGTGAATAGATCTGTCATATTTAAATGTGTGTGTAGTTTAAATAATGGTATTTTAGTCGAGTGAGGGCCGTGTGTTTCGGGAGTAATTTTCATTATAAATGAGTTGATTTTACTGTTATAGTGCGTTTATGAAGATTTAAATGGATTGTGGGTGTATGATTGTTGTTAGCCTTGTTTTGACATGTGTGTAATGTCATTATTTTGTCAATTCTTTTTCATGTTTTTTTAGTTTTTGTATGAGTAGACTATAGACGATTGCGTCCATTTTAGACATTTGAAAGTATGAATAGCTTCTCATGTTTGTAGTTTGCCATGAATTTGATGCATTGTAAATTGTTTTTGGTGTTGAATATAACTCTTAATGAGGAGGTTAATGTTGAATGCATGGATGCGAAGTAGGGTGTTTCTCGTGCCTCCTAAATATGAAAAAACTGAGCCATACTTTTTTCTACAACTGTAAAATGATAATACAATATTGAAATTAAAACTAAACTAATTTTAAAATATGTTTAGGTGTTCCAGAACTCAAAAAACCTTTTCTTGTTTTTGAAAAAACGCTATACTTTTTATATATTTATTTGATGAAACATATAATAGAAAAAAGGTGTATAAAACAAATTAACATTTTTTTTGAAAATAAAAACATGTCAATTTTATCTTTGGTTCCGTAAGTTTTTCCTATCATTCTCAACCACTTGTAAAATATCTTGATATCTGTTCTCATCACGTGTGGAACAAATATAATCAGACGCTAATTTGACTCCTCTTTCTGCACTATCATTAATCACTCAAATATTAGAAACAGCTTTACGTGCATTAACAAAGGATA
Organism: Nectonema munidae; assembly: GCA_030549495.1. Lineage (NCBI taxonomy): Eukaryota > Metazoa > Nematomorpha > Nectonematoida > Nectonematidae > Nectonema > Nectonema munidae. The sequence continues at coordinate 990,283 of JAUIRK010001047.1, read as the reverse complement.
ACTTGTCTTCCCACTTTTCAACTTTTAAGGATAAAAAATTTTCGTCCTAATTCAAATGCTTGAAGAAAGACCAAGAAGACTTTCCTATCAATTGGTGAATTTCTACTACTCTACTGAATTTTTCCTTTTGAGGAAACAAAGGCTTTCCATATCCTTTGACCAAAAATATAGTCTTTTTCAAAAGATTTCAAACTTTCTACAATTTTTTTCTTTTGGCTGATATCAACTTTTCCACTGAAAAGCGAAATCGGTTTCATTTCTTCACTAAGGTACCAAAGATGATTCATGGTAGCTTTTTTTGCAGATAGATACATGTCCTTTGTTTCTCCAATGAAAGAATTTATCAGCATCAAGTCGTTCAAAACTGTATCTTCAGCGATGTCAGCTGTGAACCACCAAGGCAAATAAGTAAAAATACAAAGTTAACAAAACATGTCATTTTTTCTAATTGACTTGATGACAAAAAATTTCTAAAATTACCATCCCTCTTGCTTTGTTAAAGACCCTGGTACTCTGAATTTAACAAAACTTTTTCCACCATTAAGATACATTAGGCTTAAAAGAAGCTCTTTTTAGTCGTTTCTAACATACCTTATCAATGAGTCTACTTTTATCTTTACTTCCTTGATAAAAAGTGTATTTGCATTGCTCGTTTGAAGACAAAACGTTAAATTTTTTCCTCAATTTATTAAAGAGATCATATTATGGTCCAGGCGTGTCATAAATTTTTCTCATTTTCCATATTTTTTTCAAAATAATTTCACCATTCTGGTGTCTGCAAGGACACCAGAGGAGTGGAGTAAGACTTGTGGTATCAAAAACCACTTCCTTTCAATTTAGGAAGCAATTTTCCATCCCAGTGCAAATTCAAAAACATTTTTGGCCTCCAAGACTTTTTTATATTGTTGGCTGTTTCTTTTACAACTTTAACTTTATATTTATAAGCTTGAGAAGGATGTAGATTTATTTTACTAGAGTCACCTTGGCAAGCTTCAATGAAAGAGGAGAATTGTAGCAGATGCTGTTGGTGAAACATTGTTTCTAACTAATCTAGAAACTATGTTTTTTTCTTTTCAAAATATCTTAAGGTACAAAAATACATGTTCCAGTTTTTTTACATCTTTTGTGTGAGTTTCTGTTTAAAATATTTGTTTTCTTCTAAACTTTCTTCATCATCACTTTCTGAATACTTTCTTTCGGTAATAGTTTCTATTTTCTTTGAAGTATAAACCTTTTGTCTTTTCTTTCTTTTTTCAACCAAAGAAAACCTTTTAACATCTACATTACAATAAGAAGCGTTTTTTCTATCATCTATCATTTTTTCCAAGAAAAGGGTATCCGCATTGATTTCTTCTTTTTCAAACTGTCGAAAATTAATATTTATTTTTTACTTTTTATGGGTCAGTAGTATAGGTCAGTATAATATTTTTCTAATAAATTTTAAATTATTTTTCAAGTGAAAAATGTCGATTAAATGTACGAGTTTTGTTTGATAATCGTAGTTTACTTTTATTTAGTTTAGATACAACCTTTCTAATTTTTAAAGAAGGGCATTCGTTATATTTATACCGACAGTGTGCGAGGAATAAATCACATTATTGATTGATTTTAGAGCATAATTATGCGAAGAAAGATTAATACATGTTGCATTACGCGTTTGTTACCGCAGTGAATTCTTATCTCACATACGCTTCACCACATCTTTAGCACGCGTGTGTGGTTTATTAATGTCGAGAATGTACGAATTTTGTTGGATAATCGTAGTCTACTTTTATTTAGTTTAGATACAACCTTTCTAATTTTTAACGAAGGGCATTCGTTATATTTATACCGACAGTGTGCGAGGAATAAATCACATTATTGATTGATTTTAGAGCATAATTATGCGAAGAAAGATTAACACATGTGAGCGCAGAGAATTCTTATCTCGCATACGCTTCACCACATCTTTAGCACGCGTGTGTGGTTTATTTTATCGGGCTAATGTACGCTTAGTTTATTTGTAGTGTTCCTAGCTTAAATCTTAGTCAAATATTAAAACGCTTATAACTTTCACATTTCTCAACAAAATGCATCATGCGATATACCAAATTAAAGCATTTTTTATGGGCTTTCAGAATACATTACTTATATCACAAGTACTTAAGAAATACCTTTTACTGTTTTTATTTTCCATGGGCTTCATATCATTAATTAGCAGATAAGGGATGCATTTTAAACCAAAGCTCCTTTCATTAGGACAAATTTTTACCTATATTATGTGACAATTTCCAGCACAATTATAAAGCGACTCTACTCTCAGAATCTAAATTTATTTGTAGATTTTTATAAAATAGTATTAGTTTTTCCATTTTTTTTATAAATTAATCTTTGTTTTTTTTATTGGTCAGTATAATGTTTTTCTAATAAATTTAAAATTATTTTTGAAGTGAAAAATGTAGATCGAATGTACAAGTTTTGTTGGATAATCGTAGTCCACTATTTATTTTTAGATTTTTATAAAATCATTTTAGTTTTTGGTTTTTTATAAATTAACATTAGTTTTTTATTTCTTTTGATTTAATCATCCAAAATTTAAGTGCGGGTTTGATTTACACTTTGATTCGAAAAAAATAAAATTTCTAAAGAGAAGATAAATAGATCAAAATTTGTGTTTTAATCAATTTTTCTCAATAAGTATTGAAGCTATGAGGTAGCAAAATATGAACAGAAAGTTTGATATTTTTTGATTTTTTAAAGAATATTTTTCGATTCTTTGATTATAGAATTTTATTTTGATTATTTGACAAATATAATATTTAAAATCGTGCAAATTGCAAAGTATAGGTAATAAATTTTGTAACATCGTATGATGTAGCAAAATATGAACAGAAACTTTGATATTTTTTGATTTTTTAAAGAATATTTTTCGATTCTTTGATATGAATTATCGCGGTATACAGGTTGGAGATGAACCATCGTAGTATACAGGTATAATGTATATAGGTAATAACTTATGTAGCATCGTCTCCCCGAATGAGGTATATCAAATCTTACATCTAGCAGAATGTGAACAGAAAGTTGAACATTGTCTCCCTAGTTATTTGTACATGGAATAGAAACCATCGTAGTATACAGGTTGAAGATGAATCATCGTAGTATACAGGTTAGAGATGAATCATCGTAGTATACAGGTTGGAGATGAATCATTGTACTATATAGTTTGGAGATGAATCATCGTAGAATACAGGTTGGAGAAGAATCATCGTAATATACGGGTTGGAGAAAACACGCAAGTTGTCTACCCGCGTTCAACCGTACAGGTTATGAGATTGTCATTTATTCTTATATTTTTTTTCTCTTTAAATTTTTTTTCCTTTCTTTAATATTGAATTTGAATATCTTATTTAGATTTATTAGATAGAGAGAAAATTTTTTAGCTCTTGTTTTTTAGTTAAATCAATACTATTACATTGTCATTTATTCTTATATTTTTTTTCTCTTTAAATTTTTTTCCTTTCTTTAATATTGAATTTGAATATCTTATTTAGATTTAAGCATAAATGTGTGAAAAAAAGTTAAAAAGAAATGAGCTAAGTTTGGGAGAAAAAATTGAATTGTTGAAAGATTCGACTGGCAGAAGTCAAAGGCAGTTGGCAGAAAAATTCAATGTAAGCAAAACCCAAGTCCAATCTATTTTGAAGCGTAAAAATATAATCATGAGTTCGAATACATCAATGAAGAGGAAAAGAGTTTCAACATCCTCGAACTTTGAAGATATAGATGAGCTAGCTTGGCAATGGTTCCAGAAAGCCAGAAGTATACATGTGCCTATATCTGGACCAATGATACAAGAACAGGCACTTATTTTTGCTGAAAAACTGGGTAAACATGATTTTAAAGCATCCCAGGGTTGGTTGAATAGATTTAAAAACAGGCATTCAATAAAATTTGGAGCAATTTGTGGCGAAAAAGGATCTGTAGATATGGAATCCGTAGAAGAATGGAAGGTGAAAGTTGTAGAATTGATTAAAAATTATAAATATGAGGATATCTATAATATGGATGAGACGGGCTTATTTTACAGATGCTTACCTAATAAAACTTTGAAGGTGAAAGGGGAGCAGTGTATAGGTGGAAAAAAATCGAAGAATAGAATCACAGTCTCGCCTTGCGTTAATATGAATGGTCAATTTGAAAAACCACTCATCATTGGACACAACAAAAAGCCTCGCTGTTTTAAAAATGTTAATGTTGGCAAGCTCAACTTTAAATGGTCATACAACAAAAAAGCTTGGATGACTTCAAGCGTTTTCAGCGAATGGTTGAAAACCTTTAAGATAAACTTCGACGTCAAAAACGTAATGTGCTTCTCTTTTTAGATAATGCACCATCTCACACCAAAATTGAAATGACGAACATCAAATTAGTTTTCTTGCCAGTCAACACCACTTCTGTTCTTCAACCACTCGATCAAGGAATAATCCAGTTTATCAAAACAACATATCGAAAACAACTTTTACAGCACATTTTGTTGAAGATCGATTCTGCGGAAGATGCTTCGAACATGAGTAAGTTGGTTAATGTGCTACAAGCTTGTAACTGGATTACACATGCAGTTTCAAAATGTAAACAGTCTACTGTTCAAAAATGTTTTCAAAAGAGTGAATTTCATTTTGATGAAATAACCAGTGAAGAAGAAACTGAAAACTATCATTCACTGAATGGACTGATAGACGAAGTGACAAGTAGGTTAAATATAACTAACAAAATGACAGCTGATCTGTATAGCTCAATTGATGAAGATGTAGAGACGTCAGAAAAGCTCTCTGAGGATTGGGAAGAAAGAATGATGAATGAATATCTTAATGAAGCTAAAAATGAAAGTGATGATGAAGATAAGGAGGAAGAAACGGTTCAGCCTGGCATTAGCTCAAATGAAGCGTTACATATGATTGAGAAAGTAAAAGAGTATTGCCTTGAAAAGGACATGAGTGATGTCTGGATGCACCTATCAAAAGCAGAATCCTTACTTCAGCAACAATTATTCTTTTGTGAAAACCGGAAAAAACAAGTAACGATTGATTCTTTTTTTAAATCAAAATAAAGCTTTAATGTGTTTTCTTTGTTTTTTATGATTCACGTCTGTTAACCAAAAAATTCACAATTAAGACCACCCCGATAATACGACCAATAAAGTTTAGTCCCAAAGGTGGTCTTAATAACGGAGTTCTACTGTATATATAATTCGTAAAAATTCTTATGTTACATTAACAGGGTAGGGTTCAATTACAGGGGAGAGAATAATTTTCAGATACGAAAGGCATTGAAGTCTACATAATGGTTAGTGGGTCACAATTTAAATACTTTTGTCTCATCCAATGTACTACATAGAAAAAAAATTTTTTATAACTGTGAAAAAGAACTATAAGATGTTTTAAGCCTTGACAAAATATCCCGTTTTGTGATGTAGTTTTAAAACGTTTACAAACGAAAAACAAAATGAGACGAAACGGATCGTACCAAAATCTTGTAGATCCCTGTCCAATACAATAAATTTAGTCGATCTGTCTGGGCATGGGTTAGATTCTATATCGCCTAAGTATCAGTGAATGAACTGGCCAGGAGCCAGGGTTAGAAAAATATCATGGCCGTAAAACAGTAAAAAGTGTTAGGAAGCGTAAATGTAAATTCTGCAAAGAAATGATTGTTTGATGCGTCGAATTGTATTCCAGAAAGTTACCTGTATTGTCACTTTTATCGTCGGTTAAGCCAGGCTGAAGAAGTAGAATATTTCCATCAGGAGTATTCTGGATCACATATTCTAAATAATAATTTTTATACAAAGATAACAAAACACCATTAGAAGGATCTCATGCATAAGAGAGATACAAAAATTCGTCCAGTCTAAAAAATATTTGCCCAAATCTCAAAAGAATTGCAAAGAAAACCATGTTATTTTATTTAAAAAAAGATTGGAAAAAAACCCATTCAAAAATAGTAATTTAAACATGCACGAAGTGTTAATTATAAAAAATATTTAAAAAACTCGTGTTCTGTATATTTGACTGACTAGTCCTTTAATTATACAGAAGTAAAAAATATATAAAAAATAATTGTGTGTAATGAATGATTCAATCGTTGAAAAACTTAAGATATTTTTGAAATATAACCTATTCCAGGTACTTAAAAAATCGGACTCTGATTCCAGCATTTAATATATTTAACGCCAACTCTTCCGACTTTGACAAAAGAAGGGCCACTGCATATGCTTATAAAAATTAAAGCATTTTTTCATTATTTAAAATACTTTAAAAAATCTGATTTTCACAGCTAAATTTTATTAGATACCGACTCCGATTTTAATCACTTCAAAAACTCCGACTCCCTATTAAGACTCTGCAATCATATTTATAACAGTAGTAGTATTTTTTGATTCGCCAGAACATAAATCTCTCTCAAAGAGGAGATATATCTAAACCCTCGATACGTGAAAAGTACATCCTTTCCAACAATATTTAGCTATACTCAGAGTTATTTTCTGAATTCTCAAATCCGACTCCACATCCATACTTTTTCCAAAATTCATTCTAAAACAATTCTCACACCTAACAAGCTCCTCCTTTCTTTATAAGGTCCTTCTTTAGGCTCTTAAATAAGTTTGTACTAGTAAGTAGACAACCTTTCCTTTAGTTAGGGTGCTACCCCCCTTCCTCTACTTTGTCTTCTTCCTCTAGTAACTTCTCGGTTAAAGTAGAATTTAGCTACTGAGTTAGCACAAAAGAATCTGTTAGTACAGATTACTCCTTAGAGGGCGTATAGAGCTCTCTTTCTTACTTCTCTTAGGGGCGCTGCTCCAAGACCTTTTGTAATATACCTTCTAAAACAAGCTATATATTGCTTATCAAACCCTCCCTTAACTCCATTTAACGGGCTAGGAAGTAGGGATTCGGTTAAAACATAGTAAGGCCACTAGAAAGTTGCTTCTTACAGGAGACAGACTCATGTAGGACCTCTATAGAGTTAAAGTAAGGAATAATAGTGTCCTTTCATCTCTTCCCTCTTAGAAGAGATCACAATTAAATTAAGGAATAAGATGTCCAATATCTATCTCCCTTTAGAAATAGACTCATGCAAGGAACTACATCTTTCCCTTCCAGAGAGATAGACAACCATCTATCTCCTTCTTTTTAAAGGAGATATCTATGTTAAACTACCCTATCTATCTTCTTAAAAATAGACCTATGTAAGGTACTAGATCTCTTTTTACAAGAGAGATACCTAGTAGATTTCTTCCCCCAGAAGATAGACACAAAGTCATTTAACCTCTCCTTTGCAGACCAAACTTACTCTATCTATCTGCTAAAGAGATAGACTTACATCTATAGCACTCCTTTTTCTCCTCACTTATTCCAGAATGAGGATAGAAGCGTAAAGAGGAGAAAATCTCAAGTGAACTATATGATATACATTTTAAAAAACACACTACTCATCTTCCTTCTATTATTTTGTTTTAAAAATAGATGTATAGTATACATCATGCAAACAACAATATTGAGAAACGAAAATGCTAAAGGATGTGATTTACGTGAATTTGGCTGAATAAAGTTGAATTGAGACTGTTGTTGATGCTGAGAAGAGACAATTATAGGCGCCGCCATACCATCTGCAGTCATTGTGGAAGGGTGTTGCTGAAGTAGTTGTTGTTGGTGGAGAGGAAATTGTTGGTAGGCATTTTGATTTGAAAACATTGACATGTTCTTCATTTCTCGATTTCTTTCCGAATACACCATCTAAAATATTTTCTACTAAAACTCCAATTCCATTAATTTAGGTTCGATTAAGCATTCGACGCCGTGCTATTTAATTATGTCTGTTTCTGTTAATGATACATATATATATTTATATAGGATAAAAGGAAGCCCCAAACAAATTAAAACAAATATGCTTTTCTTTTTAAAAGAGTTTTTATATAACAAAGCCGCAATTTTTATCCAATCAGACACCGGTGTCTGATTGGACCTGAAAGGATTTAACTTTGGCTTGATGGTTTAACGCCCCCTGAAGTTTATTTTCTAGTTGCTTGTCTCTATATAGAATATAACAGATCAATTTTTCTACCAATCAGCGTCACATTATCTCCATCATCAATGATAAGGTATTGCGCGAAACGTGAATCAAAAGAGAATTTTCAAGTATAAATATTTATTTTATCTTGACATTATCGTTCAACGACATTTACTAGCAGACAGAAATACTTTCTTGAAAACAAAATTATGCATTTAAATTTTAGTTTTGTACTTATATTCTAAAGTACACTGCACACATCCTACATTTGGTTAATATAATAACTAAATTTTAAATTAGATTACGATGATTAGAATTATCTAACTTTTGCGTCATAAAGAATCACAATGTTATTTGAAAGCCGTCGCATACAATTTTTCTTTTTGATAACTCGCATTTTTTTTATAAAAGAAAGGCTTTTTTAAAGGTGGTACCTGTCCAGAGATGGGTAATGTTGTAATTTCTTGGAAGGTAAATTTCGAATCAAAGATATTTTGGCGTGATAAGCATTTGGACAAACCCGCTTACCCCTAAGATAAATGAAAAGGGTACCTTGGGTCTATTATCCATGACTCCACTAGGATTTGTTCGATATCCCATAGACCTTTGATAGTAAGATGAAGTGTTGTTGCTTGCTTGAGCTTTTCTAATCTTCCTTTCGTTGTACATGGCAGCCATTCTTTTGAAGCCTGGAGAAGTGCCGTACATCTTCTCGTAGTTATGGAGAGCAAGTTGAATACGATACTTATCCACTAAAAATAAAAACCGTACAATGAATGCCTCCAATAAGAGGAATCGTGAAATGCATTAATCCTAGGTATTACGTTTGCATTAATCTTTCCACATCACATTTTATCTTACTTGATAAAGGAACGTCTTCGTTCTGAAATATATCCTTTTTGATATAAAAATTCTTGTTTCTTTTTTGAACTATTTCAACTTATACAAGCATATGTTGAATAAATTATGAACACAAAGACACTTTTCTTTGGCATAAACCAATAAACCCATGGTAATCATCGATAAGATGATATATAAAGTTCAGCTATGTTATATATCTTTTTTGTTAGAGGTATATGATAACTAAAACAATTTTTACTGAATCATATATAACAGCATACGATTCGAGATAGCAGCTCGACAGCCAAATACTACGTATCAGTCGATTCCTACCACTTTACCGTTTAAATTTATTTAAGGATATAAAAAAAGTAGAGATTATTTCATTATAAAATATTAGAATACTTTTATTAGTTTAATCAACTTTATTTTTCCATTTTTGCTGCAATTATTAAAGTACTAAAGTTTAACCCATTTAAGACCAAGCAAAGCAGACAACTTTAGTAATTCCTATTTAATTCCATTTAAAGTAGGAATTCGTCTGCGTTCCCTTTGGAAACATTGGTAGTAAATGAGTTAAGATAACAGGATTTTGAAGTATCCTATGATGATCTCGATAGGCCCAATTTAACCGAAACACAACTTATCATGTTTCATTGATTAGCTGAAGCTTTAATTTCTACTACTAGTGGGTGCAATTTGGTTGTAAAATGGAGGCCAAATGTCAAATAAAAGAGAAAAGGGTATGGAATTACCATAAACTTGAGCATCGTCTTCGTTAAGCAGCGGAACAAGGACAGAGGTTTGATGAAGTTGACTCAAATTCGTGAGGTTGGCCAATTGTGGTTTGGTTCCTGTGATGAAGGAGATATCTGAGTTTGGAGAGAAGCCGTGGCTATTTCCATCATCATCACCTTGAGAGCGCAGAAGAAAAGTTGCGGGATACTCTGGTAAGGAATCTCTGCTTAAGCATGGAAGAGAGATCTCTAAAAAGGAAATAAAGTTAATTTCTATCCAAGTAAATAATGTTGGATGTTACTATTTGTGTTATGAGAAAAAATGTTGAGGCACAACTATAAATAGCATCAATTAACATTTTAATTGCTATATTTCATTAGTGAATCCTTTGCACCCCCTCCCCCTCCCCAGGGTCTCTTTCTTTTCTCACTCATCCCCGCCCCATTCTGGCTTCAAAAGTAATTTAGAAAAAAAATACTCACATTTTTATTAAGTCACATAATTCGATTATATACTAACTGAGTCGAAGACAGTCTCCATTAGATGTTCATTTTTCGTGTTTTAGCAGCAACAAAATTATCGATGACTTCGTCAAAATCAACACAATCGAGAACTTCTTTCTCAATGCTCATAAGAGCCAGACTTTGGAGGCGGGCTTGCCCCATAGTGCTCCTTAGGTAGGACTTAATACGTTTTAGCTTGTTGAATGACCTTTCACAGGATGCAATAGAAGTTCCAATTGTCAGCATGATCCTCAGAGCGTTTGCCGGTTTTTCCTTCCGAGGTTTCAAAAACATTTGAATGTCCTCAATTTCCATCTCAAGCTCCGCTGTGTTGAAGTCAGTAGCAATGAAATGGCGCTCCGTAGCAATTGCCCCTTCCCCCACTGCCCTGCCCCAAATAATATTCTATAAGTAAGAGTTGCTTTTTATAAAAGATGTATGATGATCGCATTATAGGATTTAATGATCATTCGAATGAATACATGATAATGTAAGATAAGAGAGTCTAACTAACTTACAATTATTCTTATACACTAAAAAGAATGAAAAAATTCTAATACAAAGTTTTCTAACTTTAGTTCTGTTTTACATTTTTAATAGAAATTACCTCAGAAAAGTTAGGTAATTATTTAACATTTTCGTTTTTTAGGAAGAAAAATGGACCAACTGAAAATTAATGAATGATTTTTTTCATTCAATAAAATTTTCAATTTTTTTTTATTGTTAATTGATATCTTTACCCCTTTTCTACACATTAAAAAGAAATAATAAGCGCAGACGATTTTACCTTTGTTAGGTCGACACATGTCGACTGTGGTCGATAAGGGATTAATAAGGCGGGGGTTAAAGTTTACATTAAGCTTAATTAAGAATGAAATAGAATAGACAAGAGAGGAGTAGGAATTCAGAAAAATTTGTTGTCCTTTTTGGAAGACGCTTGAAAGTACGCCCCCCTCCCCTCCCCCCAATAATTTCAAGAATGTTCGCCCCTGATTTATAGTGTAAAAAAGAGAATTTAGAACTTAAAAAGGACACTTTAATGGTTTATATAGAAATAAAGCGGAAACAAAAAGAATTAACTTACAATAATATACATATAGGTTATTAAACTAAATTTTAGGATCAGTGCGATACATTTTGAAGCATTGAGGATGAAATGGTGTTTGGCACCTGTCACAAATAAATCTACAAACTACACTGCATTCTATATATCTGAATCTATGATTATAAATTGCCTAATGTTGAACACAAAGCCAACGTTCTAGAATCTAGACAACGGCACTCAATTTTTGTTTCGTCAATTTTAATTTTTTACTTAGAAAATTTAAGTAAAAGTATATAAAGCATACATAAACACCGTGAACAAAATTTAATAGTGAATTTTTGTGCAAAATCCAATATACTTTATATAAATTTGGTTTTTTCAACTTTTTAAAAGGTTTTATAAAAGCCAATAAATTCTAAAATAGTAGATAAAAAAGACAAGAACATTTATTTTTCATTAAATTCAAACTTAAAAAAGGTAAAAAATATAATAAAAAAATGATATTTTGTGAATAATAGTATTTTTTTTTAAAAATCCATAAATAATATCTAACCGAATATTTTTAAGATGTCTGTGTATTTTGAAGAAAATGGAAAAAGTGAACTAATTTCTATCTCACCTTATAATACAAATCAATGCGAGATATGAGAAGCAATTCAGACTACTAAAGAACTTGTGAGTATTTTTCTTTCATTGCAAAGTAGAAGGTAAGGCTTAAAAGGTGAATTTAGTAATTAATTAACAATTAAATCATAATTTTGAAATGAATTGAAAATAGATCGAAGATGTCTAATTTATAATACAATTGGTCGTAATAATCAACTAAATATATGGCGTGTCAATTTAACGCTAAACACGGAATGAGCTTTCTATTTACAGGTCAAAGTTGATCCAGATAAAGTAGTGCAAATTTGTTGGTTCAGTTACTCACGCATAGCTATATTTATACATGGGATGAGGGTGAGCTTTTTTAATCCAAAATATTGAGTTATCTCTATCTAAGGGTCAAAAATGTGGTTGAACAGTGGGAGAAAAATGGCATAAAAAATACATAAGGTCTATATATATGAGATCAGTATCTATATCTAAAAGAATTAAATTGTGTTACCACTAAAGTTTTGGATGACAGGATGAGGATTCCAATGAGGAAGAAGTTTCTTGGTGAAGGCATCACATTCTCTGATCACTTAATCAAATAAAACACCGTTTAAAATGCATTTTAGAGAAAAAGAATTATATCATTAAATTAAAGATCACAAGTTTCATCCAACACGACTAAAGTTTCTGTCTCGCGATTTCTTGAGTCTCATTTCTCAAGACTTCAAGTGTTTTTTGCTTCTTGATTCTCGAGAAAATGATTCCCTTTGTTTTTATATTTTTATTCAATCGAAATAAAGAAATCTTACTATTTTAAATATGATTGAAACTTTTAAACCAGGGTTCTACATTTTATTTATATTGCACACTGAGATTCTATAAATTTTTTAAACCTTTTCAAACTTTAATTTGAAAAGGCGTATACTTTTTCAAGCTTTAACCCATTTAAGACCAAGCAAAGCAGACGATATCTAAAAAAACGCAGACGATTTATATTCAAGGTCATTGAAAAAAGCAGACGAAGATGAAATTACTTATGTTCCAAAATAGGAACATTGGTCCTAAATGGGTTAATTTCAATTCTTAATTTCATATAAATTCAATAAACACATATTCAAAATTTCCTTCTATAGATTCCCTAAAGACTGATGACACATTCTTCCATTTGGAGTTTAAGTCTATAATTCTCAAGAATATGTAATCCTTCAGCTCATATTTATGATTAGAAAAAAATGTATCCTTCATTGAAATTTTACTACATTAAATTCTTATGTAAATGAAAAAAATATTTCAATATTTGTATAAAAAATACAGAACACTTTTCAAAAAAAAGTATCTACCTGATGCAGTTATCAATCATCGTAAAATATGTTACTATTATACTTGTCAGATAAATATATTCCTATATGCGCTTTCTTATATACATGATACACACATACACAAAATAATAGAAAAAGAAAAGCGCTGTTTGATCCTTGCAACTATTACAAAATGCTTTGCTATGTATACAAACTAAATCTTGAGAATGTGAGACACATTTTTCAATTGTATATAAGATTTTATCTAAAAAAGGAGTTATTAATGTCTTAGATTAAAAAAATTTTTTTAATAAAATCTCAAGTCATGAGAATTCCAAATCAAATTTCTCATTTCTCAATTGAGAAATCAGAGATTCTTTTCACGACTAAAAAATTTAGGTCTCTACTCCTTTCAAATAAATGTTCTTAGAAATCACGATTTTTTGGAACATCATCTTCAAAAAATAGTTAAAAGTAGAGAAACGGATTCCTAGGTCCGGTTCAAAAACAATAATAAATCTCTCATATAAGCCCATATTTACTGAGGTTCAAAGATTACAGGAGAAAGAATAAAATGTATACAAAACAACATAGTGTAGTATCAGTTTAAAAAAGAGTTAGTTAAAATAGATTATTTATTTAGTTAAAAACATCCTAAGGCTTTTGTATTTGTTCTAAGCCAAATGATTTTTCAAATATTTTTATTTGGTGAATAAACATCTTTAGTTTAATGTAATTAAGAATATAAAATAAATTTTAAATAATAAAAAATTCATACAAATTTGGTGAAAAGTTAAAGCAATCCAGCTTCAAAGATTTCATCTTGAGCATTGAAGTTGACTTGCTATTTTTAGGAATCATATATCTTGTTCAATCAATTTAAACATTTTATATTATGAATAGCATTTGAATTATAACTGGAAGATTACTGAAGACATCGAATTTAGAAAAACTTTTTAACGAAGTGTAAAAGGAAGATTAACAACAAGACTTACGTTTTTAAAACCTAATCATTTGCACATCTTTATCAATGAGTAATATTTTATGCGACACTGGGCATGAAAGGTAGAATTGAAAAATTACATCCATCCAAATAAAAATGAAAATTTGAATCATAGAGATTTCAAGAATTTACTTGCTAAGATTTGATAGGCCACAAATTCTCAACTAGTAGAGAAGGGTTTCTCAACAGGGGTCCATATAATAATTCACGGGGTCTACAGGCAAAATATTATAAATTGGGGTCCACAATGATATTTCTGTTAGTTTGATTTATATTAGTTTGATATCATAACGGTTTTTATTATAAAAAGTTCGCAATAGACTTGACATCGTAAAAAGAGGTGCTTTACGACTAGCATTAACTTCAATGCAACCAGATATAAAGAATCTCGTTGAGCAGCATCAACCACAGGGATCTCATTAAATGTCTTTCTTTTTTTATTATAAAAATTGTTGCATTAGATTTGTTTTCATTTCAATATGAATTCTATGTATATACTATTTTTAAAATTTTTATTTATTTAAATAAATATTTGTTGTCGAATTTTTATGACGGGGTCCACCAAGTAAAAAAGAAGTGAAAAGGGGTCAATGAGTAAAAAAAGTTGAGAAACACGGTAGTAGAATAATTCACTAAAAACTTCACCTCTATCATACATAAACACAATTCTTTTAAGAAATCAATCCTACTGGAAAAAAATTTAGTGAGCATTTTGATAATGTTTAATTATTAATTATGATCAGCAAACAATTTTTTATTGATAATTTTGAAATGAGAAAATTTATCTTTGATTTATTAGTAATTATATTGAATTTTTATAGTTTACCAATATTTTTATTATTAAAACATTTATCCTAAACATTACAACTAAGCTACAATAACTACGAAAATTTGAAACTTAAGTGATGGATTGTTAGAATAATCTTTAAAACGTATTTATTAAAGTTATACTTTTACAACTATACATTATTAGAATCATTATTTTTCAGATTCTTTGATAATATTTAAAATACATTTATCATTATTAAAATGAATTGACTATTGTAGTAAAAATACTATTTCCTATTAACAATTAATACAAATTAAATCAAAATTTGCAATGAATCACAAAATCTTGTTGTCATGAAGATTTTCTTTGGTACATTTGCTAATCAAAACATATTCCAATTTTTACCACGACACATATATGTATATATATAATCACCCCTAAGGAGTTCTCTTTTCTGAAAACCTTTATATCCGAATGATGTAGCATTCAAAATAAGACATATAGTTTAAATTTACTTTAACAGAAAAAATATTCACTACCGGGAAGAAATTGAATTTAACAGAATTTCAGAAAAATATTTAAATGTGAAACGGAAGGATGCAATAATATTACTAAAATTTTGTCAGCAAGCACACCCATCTGATGAAAAGAAAAAAACAGTGTGATTTTGATAAAATATTCATGAATTTGAATACTTTTTGTATTTTAGATCAATAAATTTTATTTTTTTGCACTAATTTAAACACTTTTATATACCCTAATTTTTATACACTAACAAAACTTTCTTTAGCGCTTTAATAACTAGTGTAACGCACGGCTGCTTTAAATATATAAAATTCGATTGAAAAAGAAATCTTAAATATTCTGGCCTTCAAAGGGTTAAACAAGACTGTCTAGATTAGAGGTTGTGTGTTAGTTAATAATTATTAATAACATGACAAAGCCTCATTACAAAAAATAATAAGACGACTCACACTGATCCAAAGGTTTTTCATAAGTTGTTGGAGTGGACATGGGTTGTGGCATGATAGCCATATCATCTGGAAAATACTTTCTAGGTCGCCCTCTACCACGTTTGACAGAAGGCCTAGTTGGAATTTGAGAAGGAAGTTCATCTAAAAAATGGATACATAATAAATCACATGTATTCAACACGAAAATAAAAACAATTTAAATATCTATCTTCTTTCCAAAATATAAAATTCAAATGTGAACATTGAGTAAATCAATTTTTACACAACTAAGTTAGAGATTACGATAAAACGTCTACATATTGAACAGCTTAGGGACTCAATAAGTCACCAATGTCCATTATATAGAGATATTCACTATAAGGAGGTTACAATAGTTGCCGATAACATACTTAGACTTTGGAAAAGTATTTAACATTTAGCGCTAGTAAACTAAGGGGTAGATCCACAGGGGGTAGTTGCCCCCCCCCCCCCTCCGCATTGTTATTATTTTTTTCACGATAGAATTGGCTTATATGCTTGTTTGAATTTATGTCTTATGTGTAATGCATGAATAAGAAATTTGCAGAGGTTATCCTAGAAAAATGAATTTATAATTTTGGATAAATTAATTAAAAAAGTAAGGATTAATTTTTTTTATAAATTTTGAATAAAATGATACATCGTTTTTAAATAAAGAATGGCTTCTGCCACATATTCCTTTATAAAGACCCTTAAAACGATCTTTAGCATAAAAAAGAATATCATCATTGACTCCGATATTGAAGCTCCTGATAAATTCCAAAATAATCTCTGGCTAAAACGGGATCGCTTCTTTTACAGTCAGTTTCGATGAACGACCATACTGTTCTGAAATGATCATGAATGCGAAGAGAGAAAGAGAAGGAAAAGGAGATAAGTTATTGTGTTAGTTTACAGTTGCTATAATAATAATAATAATCCTATTTTTTGGCATCACAGCAATGGGATAAACATTAAAACTGATATAGTGATACAAAAAGGAACATAGAAGTTGAGAGTAATGCTAGAAATGCCGTTACAATGTGATAGAACAGTGTGTGAAACACAAGATGCTAATTCAATTTAAATAAGTATTATTTTTTGAGATATATGCTCTAATTTATCCTTTTTTCTTAATTTAAAAGCTTACATTACACAAAGTGGTTTGCTGCTTATGATGCAGATGAGGGAATACTACTTATTTCAATTCATAATAAATATAGAACGATGCTTTTCTATAACATATTTACGCGTCGCAAGACATTATTTTTATATATTTTATTCGATAGATCAATAATAATAAGGTTTTTGATGGTTATCTTATGTACAGTAGAACTTTCTCTCTACGGTCACTCATAAACAGCGGACAGCGCCTCTAGTACGGCCAGTTTACATAGTCGCGAATGCTTTTATATTCATATACATAACAATGACGCGAATAATGGTCACTCCTATAATCCGTATTACGGTCTGTAAATTCGAACTAAAACTAAAATATTTGTCCATAACGGTCAAAAATAATTTCACTGTCCCACGTGGGTTATACACGGTGAAAATCTTTTTTTTCACTTAACGTTTGACTTTAAAATCATCATTCAACTTTTCTCAGGTTTATTTCCACCAAGCATAAACATTTTATTCTTTACTTATTAGATAGATATGCACATTCTAATAAAAACTGCATTTTACATTGATTGTGCTAGTAAAAATGTAAGCATATTTACGAGAAGCCGTAAAAGAAAGGAACTCACACTTCACCAAAGGGTGATCTTTTACATGTTATTGAAAGCAAAAGTACTCAGCGATTGGGTAAAATTTTCAATATTGGGCGAACGCAAGTTCAGTGGAGAAAGTGGGAGTATTGATACAAGTGCGGTTTCTGATTGGAAAAGTAAGCTTTCATCAATCGTAGAGAAATACAACATACGTGACACCTATAATATAGATGAAACTAGTGTTTTTTGTCAACTTCCAGATATGATGCCTAATTTTTGTTAAAATGTGATCATCATTAGAATTATGCACGTTGCACGTGGTATACATCTTGCAGTATGTGATATTTTATATAACTTTCAGTTTGTCTTTGAAAAAAAGTAAGGATGAAGAAAGCGAGTCAGATCAAAACAATGAACTAGTTGAAGATCTGGATACGGTATTAGTTATTGAGGATTTTTCCGTACAAAAGAATAATCGAATATGCAATGTTTAAATTGAAGTGATGATGGAGAAGAAACACATATAAATCAAACGATTAAAAAAAATAAGGAAATTTGTAAAAGTTTTCTGAGAATCTATTTTCAGAGAAGATAGATGGTTATTTTAAATTGAAAACCACGTTTGAATTTAACAGTTTACTGGCGATGCTCAAGAGATTTTAATAAATAAAATAATGTGATCGTTAAAGCATTTACTGACATTTAAAAAATTAGAAAGATTGACAATCAGAGAAATCATTTTAATAAAGTGAAATCGTTGCAGCTTTACAACGATTAAAATTTAGCCTTGAAAAATTACACAACCGTAATGTTACACTATTAACGACTGACGGAGTGTTTGAATTCATTATTAAAGAATTGAGTAAATAAAATCCACGAATTCCAGTAAAAATAAAAAGACCTTTAATTGAAGGAATGGTTTCAGACAGGTTTAATGCAACATTTAAATTTGAGAAAAAAATAACTAGTTTTTTTGGAGCAAAATGATTTGATTTTGAATCTTCACTTTCAAATGAAGAAAAAGAAAATTTTGGATGTGAATCCATTACTTTGCAAGAAAAATTTGAACATGCAATAGAAATTAAAGCTAAAAACGCTACAATTTAACTACTCAATTTAAGGTTTAAGCAAGCTTTTGAACCAAGAGTTCAGAATTTTTGATGTATGAAGAATTCAATCCTATAAAGTTTTATTACTAGAAAATTGCATCAACACAATTTCTCCTACCTGCTGCGCCTGAAAGGGCTTTTTCAGCTGCAGGCTAGTTTATCATAAAATTACGAGCTCGGCTCAGTGACAGAAATATTGATTCTTTTTTTACTTAAAAATTGCTATAGTAAAATTTAATCCAAAAACTAATTTTTTGATAAAAAGAATGATCTAAAAACCTATATATATATATATACATATCACTAATAAAACAAATAATTATGTGTAACAGGCGCTTCGATAAATATCGGTAAAAGGAAGGACTGCTTTACCCCTCCCCACTGAAACTTTTGCTCCCCTTTCTGAAATTTTGATTACCCTCTCTCTGCCACTGACAAATTGAAAGGATCATGGCTATTTCTAGAATAAAAAATGAAATGAAAAATAATCTAAAAAGTACTAAAAAATTCCTTAAAAGTATATTGAAAGGATTACATCTTTTGGTTTTGGCGCCTCGTTTTGATGGTTTGTTTGCGTAGTAGTAAGGTCTATACAAACTGTCACTTTCATCCATATAATCATCATTTTTGCTTTCAATTCGAAAGCGATTTTGTCTTTTATACGCGTAGGTGTAAGGACGTGTATGCTCTAATCCAAATTCCACATCATATCGATCATACTCATTTTCATAATAAAAAGTATCTTTAACAGCCTCTTGATGAGAAAAGCTTCCAGCACTCAAATAAGACTGTTTTTCAGCCATGGAAGGTTTGACTGTATACACTTCCGAGTCATCATATAAAACAGGAGATAAAGGGCGTGATTTTAATGAAGGTAATGTTATAAAGTTTTCTTCTTCTTCTTCTTGCACGTCATCTAAAAAAGTATTTCAAATGAGTTTAATGCAAAACTTTTTTGAAAAATTTAGAATCATCTATGAGATTGGCAAAAAACATAAATCTTCATCAGCTAATGAACTGATTACTATAATCTAAACTGCTATACGATATTTTTATCTTTTTAATACACCTACAGTAAAACGGGATAAATAAGGACAATAAAGTAAGTTTTATCTATAAAAAAAATTTTTTTTTGCAACTAGTCATGGTCCATGATCAAGATTACACAAATTGTCTTTTTTTTATAATAAATCTACATTCATTCTAAAAAGTTATGATTTGAGACAAATATCTTTGCCCCTGCCCCCCCCCCCCTCTGAAATTGGAGTCTGGAAAAGGTATCAAAGAATTGGGTCTGGAAGAGTATCGCATTTATAAAACATAATATGGGTTCTTGCTTTTCAGAGTTAAGAAAGATAGTACTACCCGGGCGAGTTTTAAAAGTACAGATCTACCGGTTATTCGGAAAATATTTGGTTACAATTTTTTCTATAAGGTTTCCAGCTATCCGAAATCCGGTGTTACTTTAAATTTTACACGATATTCGGATAATCCAGCTAGATAACTAATATAAAATCACTATTATTTTGAGAAATAATACAAAGATATACTTTTTTATAAAACTGTTACTTTTTCACAAGAAACAAAATATTTTAAAATAAATTACAGCTAGAAAATTAAAAATCGAACTTTGACAAATTTTAATGATGTTTTTAAAATTGATATAAAATAGCATTTTTATCCTCTTATTTAAAATAATTGTATTCGTTGATTAAAAATTAAAAATTTAAAGGTTTTACAAAATGAGATAAAGCTTAAATTTTAAGTAATAAAAACAGAATTAAAAAAATTCCAAAAAACAAATTCCTTCCTTTAACCGATTAGCGACCAAATTAATCAGACGATATCTAATGTAAAGCAGATTTGTATTAAAAAACATTTATAAACGCAGACGATTCACATTTTAAGTCGACTCAGGTCGTTAAAGGATTAATAAAAACATGAACTCTAATTACAAAATTAAAATTTATTTTTAAACCCTCTCTGTAAATATTTCCAATTTGCATGTTTTTTTAATAAAATTTTTTTAATTTGTTGTGAAATTTAAATAAATGCAACTAGATTATACTTTTTCTTTAAAATGAAAATGTTAAGCAAAATAATTATGTGCATTGTTTAAATATCCGGCTGGATATTCGCTAAATCATATGCGAATCATATGTATTCGGCTTTACTGTTATACAGTATCTATTTAAAAGATTGCCGTTTTATATTATAGTCTGTAAACTTGTTTATTAATGATGGAAGGATTTATCGGAATGAGAAATCGTATTTTTTAAATATTAAAATAGGAATCGCAACGGGAAATTTCGTTACTCAGTCCCGATTCTTTTTATTTTTTAAAATAATGTTTCCAATATAAAAAAAAGTAAAAAACTTTTGATTCATTCTGTTCATTATTACGTTTTGTTAGTTTTAATCAAACAATTGAAAATTTTATATTTTTTAACCGTTTTGAATCCAGTTTGTTTTAAATTTTGGTACTCATTGTTTATACTCACCAAT
Organism: Nectonema munidae; assembly: GCA_030549495.1. Lineage (NCBI taxonomy): Eukaryota > Metazoa > Nematomorpha > Nectonematoida > Nectonematidae > Nectonema > Nectonema munidae. The sequence continues at coordinate 969,144 of JAUIRK010001047.1, read as the reverse complement.
GGCGGATACAAGGGGTTAGGATTAGGTTTTTGTTTATTTAATTAATAGTATTATCACAGACAAAGGGTGTTTCCGTTCAATGATTCAGCTTTAAATGCCACATACCCACCAAAAATTACGCAGAATCAAATCATATCATGCATGGCAACAGTGATTGGCAAGAAAATATCTGATGAGGTTTGTAAATCAAGGTTTTTCTCTGTTATCGCTGATGAGACAACTGATCTGTCTCACAAAACTCAGCTTTCCGTCAGCGTGCGTTATATAAAGGACCATTTGATTATGGAACGTTTTTTTGGAGTTTATGAATCCGTATTCATTGAGTGTAGTAGCACTTGCAAATGAAATACTTAGTGTGCTTCTTTTAATGGAGTTCAAGCCGAAATGAAACTAGTTTGTGGAAATCAAGCAATTTACGTGCATTGCGCTGCACATGCTCTCAATTTAACTCTTGTGAAAGCTTCAAATATCCCTGAGATCACAAATGTATTTGGAATTGTGGGCAGCTTAGATAGGTTCTTCACTAGGAGTGCTGTAAGAACAAAAACATTGAAAGAAGCTCTAAAGTCAGCCAGTATCGTTTCATCATAATATAGACTCAAAGTTTAATGCCAAACAGGTTTGGTGGAAAAGCAAGAAGCAATTCACACAGCATATACTTTATATTCTGTTGTACTGGAGATTTTAGAAGGTATGAGTCAAGAAAACTCTCTATCATCTACAGATGCGTACAGTTTGCTTACCTCTTTAATTAAACCAGAGTTTGTTATATCATTGACTATAATGAACGATGTGATGAAAATAACTAAGAAGCTGTCTGTTGCTTTGAAGTCAGTATCAAATAATCTATTTTCAGTCATTAAACATGTCTGCATAATCAAAGAACAGCTACAGGAATCGAGAAGGAATGAACTATATTTTCAAAAATTATTTCAGAAAGCTCAAGATTTATACGGTGACGAACCTTTGTCCGTTCCCAGAAGAGTTGGACGCGAAAATCAATAATATTCCAGTAACCTCCTCATTAGAGTACTATCGCAGTTCTATTTATTTGCCATTTTAGATGGCATAATTAGTCAAATTGATGATCGTCTTTTGAGTCATCATTCAACTGTTTTGCCAAAAATTTGGATTTTAGTTCAGTTAAAGAGGGAATTATTCAATATTGTGGAATGTTAAACTGTTCTTTAGATGAAGTTTAACTGGAATTTGAAACGTAGAAAACCTTTTGCAAATCAGCTCCTGATTGCATCTCAGATTGGCTTACCACAGTATATTGGTGCATCACCGTTACCACCATAATGGAGTAAAAAGCACATCATTTATTTATTTGGCTTTCACCAAAGATAGATTTATCTTGCTGAAAAGATTGTCAAATAAATCAAGTTTTTACTGTCGCTTTAAATTTGGATTACTATATGTTAAGAAAAAATCTCTATTAGCCAACATCAATTTAAACCATGAGTTTTTCATCCTCATATACTTCTAAATCCAGTGAAGAAGAGTTTTCTGAATGTTCGGAAGATATGGCTTCTAATGTTTTCGAGAATTTTAGTTCTCAAGAATCTGTTATTGGAACCGAAGAGGATGATGACGACAGTCATGATAATGATCAACAAGCACGTAAAATATAGATGATAGCCACTTGGTTCCAGATGGAACAAAATATACTTGGGATTCTCAAAACTCTGTTTGTGGTCCCAGTTTGATTCGGAATAGACGCAATCTGTCATCTAGGCCTTTTGGATATTCAAATGAAGCACAAGGTTTGCAGAGCCATTATGAAATTTTCAAACTTTTTTTTGACATAACTTTGATGAATCATATAGTTGAGATGACGAAAAAAAATCTGTAGAGAACTACAAGTAAATTTTTGCCTTACGAATTTCATTTTATTTTTAATACTTTTTAAAGTAATGTCAATTGCAAATGGGAAGAACTTAGAAGCTGCTACCAAAGATTTGAAATTTCTGACCTCATGGCATACTTTGGTTATGTTCTCCACATCGGTCAAGCGAAAGACCAGAAAATTATCACACTACAACTTTTTCAAAAAATGGAGATCCATTCCTTAGAGCAGCTATTGGTAGACATATGTTCATGTTTATAAACATTTTCATTAGGTTTGATGATTATACTGTTAGAGACAAAAATGACAAAATCTCTCCCATAAGATTTATTCATGATAATTTTTTTAAAAAGTGTCATAAATTCTGGACTCCTCTTGAAACAGTTACGATTGATGAACAACTAATTTAATTTAGAGGGTTGTCCTGTGAAGGTCTACGACCAAAAAAACCAGGTCATTATGGAATGAAAATGTTTCATTTGAATGACTCCAAAACTTTTTATGTAATGAGACCTGAACTGTACATTACTGGGCTTTCAGATAAAAGCTATTTTTGAAGCTTTCAAATTTGTAAGCATTTGATTTCACAATGTGACTTACCTCATGGTTGTGGAATATATTTGGACCGCTTTTTCACTTCACATGAATTAGCAAAGTGGGCTCTTGAGTATTTGACTATTTGTGGCACAGTAAATCCAAACCGTAGATTTGTGTCTACTTTACTCAAACCAAAATATTTGAAAATTGAAACCTACAAGAAACTGAGAGCAAGATTGTTTATACTGTGTTTGCATCCCTTTCAATATACATACCGTTGACGCGTGCGACAAAAAATTTCAAGCAAGTATACGTGCGCTATCTTCGCAACACACAAGAAGTGTTGGTATATCAAATATTAAAAATAAACCAGAATCTTTTTTGTGTTACAATGAAAATAAATGTAGTGTCGACTGCTTGATGGCAAGGGAGTATACGTGCCACAAACCAAGTAGACGCTGGACTATGGCCGTGTTTACTAATTATTTGGACATTGCCGCTTACAACTCTTGGGTTATTTTTCAACATAATTGTCCAGAAAAAGTTTTTTCTTCAAAAAGAGGGGGAAGAAAAGTTTTTTTGAAAAGCTTATCTCGACGTCTTTGTGAACAGTCAATGCTACTCCGTTCGAATATTTCTCAAATTTCAATGCCAGATAGAAGCATTCTATCCTACTTTGGATTTCATACAACTCAGGAAGCGTCAGAAACTCCACTTCGAACAGAGGTTACCGTTCTATAGCCAATTGTACACCAAAAACAAGAGGTACAGGTAAATATTCTCTTTGCAAAAAATTCATTTGCAAAAAGCATTCTTTTTCAGTGTGCCCTAAATGTAACTCTATTTGAATATAATATGTTCAAATTAAACTTTGTAATTTTTATTTTAATTTTTATATTTTATGCTTTATTCAATAAAGCATTGTTTTTTCTTTAGATATTTTTTCTCCAAATAGATGTGCACAGGCAGTAATAGTATGAACTTTAGTTGTTTCCTTTTTGTTGCGGTAGAGTGAGAACAGTGATGGATTCTCCTGTCTTGTGTATTAGTTTCTAACCCCCTTCAAATGATCCCAATCATAATTTTATGCAAGAGGAGTATGATGCTCTTTCATGCACTACAGACTTTTTTGGTGTGCGTTTTAAAAACAAGCTAATGTTGATTTTATTTGGAGTTTTTAGCTTTGCTCACTACTAGTGTTTTTATTTTATTTTTTCACACCAATTGATAATAATCCTCTCTAACTTACTTTCAAATTGTGCTATGTGGGTGTAGGACAAAATCCCCCCCCCCCGGACAAAAGCCCTTCCGGTCAAAATCCCCCGTTTTCTCATGAGGAGGAGATTCTTACCTTTAAATTCAATAAAGTGAATTTTGTCTAATATTGTATCATTTGCTAGAAAAAAGTGAATTTTTTAAATATGTACTAAAAAACAAAGTTATGTAATTACACGCTCAATTATGCTTTGATTTTGCGAGGGGGGTTGTTCTCTATCTCATTTTGAAGGGAGGGATTTTGTCAGGTAGGGCTTTTGTCTGTACACGTGTTTTTGTGTTTTGTTAACACTAATTCTAATATTTAAATCAAGTTTTTGTATTAATCTAATATTAAAATCAAATTTATGGCTTGTGTTAATACTAACTCTAATATTAAATTCAAGTTTTTGCGTTTAAAAGACAGGAAGTTCTGTCCTCTTTCTCATTTTTAGAGAAGGGTCCGGGGGCTTTTGTCCGGGGGTATTTTGTCCGGACCCCGTGTTATGTATATCTTATTACTATCCTGTTTTGATATTAATTTGAAGTATACTCAAAGCTTCGATGTCACATTCATTTCAAGCGGTGAAGTTTTATTTACATAGGTTACTTGATCATTCAAAATGGCAAAAATACAGAGAAAAACAATTTTTTTTAATAATTTTTACAAACAAAACGAAAGTACTAACAATTAACTTTAATTAACTCAAGATTTTTTTGTTTGTTATATATTTTCATCATGGAGAAAAATAAGATTGAATTAACAAAATGAAGTAAAAAGCCCAACAGTGGTAAGCGAAGGTTAACTATTTTAGCTACTTTGCCAGTCTCATCAGCTACTGCTGAGGGAACATTTTCAGTTCTTAAATACTTAGACATATCTTCGAACAACTATGGGAGCATGCCGTCTCAATAGATTAGCTCTAGCCTACATCCTTCGTGATTTTGACTCCACAGAAGTAACGAAAAATAGTTAAACTTTTTGCTCTTGAGCAGAAAAAAATCCCTATGTGTCTTTTGATTTTACGATTTAATTTTGACATGTAGAAAAATATATTTTTCAATTTTCAATAAATTAAAATTATGCATGATTTGATTTGCACATATTATAATAACTAACATATTGTATGATATGAAGCTATTATTATAAGTTATACCAAATTTAAAAAAAGCAAAATCACTGAAAACTTAAGGAATAAATATGTTAAAATGGCCCCCTCTGTGATCAATTGCTGGATCCGCCACTGATACTCATTATATCACATTTAATAAACAACCCTTAACTATATTAGATCCAGCCCATTTGATTATACTTTTTAATAAATAATGATAAAGTTGATGACAGGAAACCTCATTTTCAAAACATGATAGCCCCAACCCCTCTGCTCTAAAGTTTTTTTCCAAGTTGCAATTGAACTTAAAATTTGTTGAGTAGCGCAAAAATATAATGTTCATCTCTACTATAATTCAATTCAATTGGGTCTACTTGTAATGTATATACATCCAGATATACAAGTGACATTCGTGAATAATACTCATCTCTAATTTAGATATAAAACATTATTTTCAAACATTGATTATCCATCAAGTCATCTAAACAGTCTTAGAACAAGCCCTCGCAATTTTTCATGTTCTAATTCACAATGTGATCAAAAATAATTCTCTTTGCATTATTCCGTTTTTTGAGAAAAAAGAACACCTCGCCCAAATTTTTAATGCTGCGCATGAACTAAATTAAAATCAAAGGAAGGATTGTTGTCAGGATCAAAATTCAACTTTTTTTATTAATCATTTATAAGCAAAATCTTTAACCAACATAAAAGCGTTTCCTTACCTTATTACCACGTATTTTTAAATCATTTAAAGTGTAAGTGAAAGCTGAACGGGAAGTAAAGCATGGATAACTTTTATATAAACTTCGTCATTAGAAGAAAGTTTATATAATAAAATGGTAAAATATTTCGCTTTATCCCGTTAATTCATTAATTTTTAAAAAACTAATTATTTATAGGAAAATATATTAATTAATCTAATTAACATATTACAATACATAAAGTTAAATCAAATGGTTTATGATATAATCTACTAAAAATTTAAAATAGCCAAATGGTTTCAGAATAGGTAAATTAAAAAAAATTAATTTAAGTAATAAAAATACTTTACCTATTTCAGAACGTGGGGGAATAAAACTAGGGCAATTCTCATCAACAGGAGGTAATACATTAGTTACTTAAAAAAAATAAAACAAGTTAAATTCATAAGAAAAGTTAAATATAAATTAAATATTTGGAAAAACGAAAATTAAAAACTCAAATTACCCTCAGTGAAACACTTTTTGATAAAAAGATTTGTTTTTGAATCAGGACAAAACAAAATTTTATACATATTCGGAATAATAGTTGTTGTAGTTTGTTAGTTGCCAAGAATCAAGTCCATACGACATTTAAATTTTGAACAAAGAGAAAAATTGACTTAATTGAAAATTTTGGAAAAAAAACTTTAAAAAATTTAAATAAAAATGCCCATTTACAGCCTTCAAAGATTAATTTCTAAAAATTTTATATTTAAAAATTTTAATAATTAATTAATTAACCTTTAAATTAATAAAATACTCGTATATACAAATTATAATTTTTTTATAGAGTTCTCTGATTATTTTGTACCTCTTTTTGCTCGTACTATCGTTTCAATAAAAAATAAAAATTATATTTTAAAATATAATATAATCCAGTTAAAACGAATAAGAAAGAATGTTAAGCGACAAATTAGTGTGCAACGGGCCATCAATGGTGCAGACTAGCATTTTTCAAAATGTGAGTCTCGACCCTTCAGTGGGTCGGGTGAAAAATAAAATACTGAAAAAATGAACCTAGTGAACATAGTTTGTCTTATTACATCAAAGTATTATTGATCGCGATGAAAACGGTGGTTCTTGTTATAAGTGGCAGTAAAAAAGTTTGAAAATCGCTGCTTTAAACGATTAATTTTTGTTGATAAAACATATTTTCTGTTTTTTTTATATAATAAATTCAAAATATTAATCTAAAAAGAAAAAAATCGTTTTTATTCTATTTACACATTTGGGAACAGAGATGAACGTTTGCTATATAATTTGAAAATAAAAAATTCATCTTGATTACTTTTTTCTAATTATTATCTGAATGTGTTTCTATATTAATTTCTATTAACATAGGTTTTTATCTTAATGTGTATATTTATGCTTATATTCAAATACCTTCCTTAATGTTCTGCTTTTTATAGGATATACATGTGGGTAATATTAAATTTATTGTCCTTAAATCAATAATTTATCTATGTTTGAACACATAAACTGTTATTTGTTCAATATTATATTATTATAAATAATAAATAAATAAATAAAAATTTATCTCCAAGATTTTGGATTAGTTGGTTCTTTCAAGTTTCAAGGTTCTTCAATATTCCGTTGGGCCGCATTTTGTTTTTCGCTTGCAGATGATCATATACTACAACTTCAGTGGGACCGGTATCTGTATATAAACCTGATAACGCTAATGCTGAAAACTGCTAACCTGATTATTTAAGAGGACACGCTATATCTGCCAAGTTTGGTTTTTATTTCGGGAAGAATAAATAAATTTTCCTTTGTGTTTTCCTGTCAAATGATTTGAAAAGTGCTTGCAACAAGATTTTTAGGCGAGCTGTGTACAAAATAAAGACTGTTAAATGTTTTATATGTAGACTTCGCCCAATTTTATTTTAAGGATTATATTGTAAAGCAGGCTTCTTAAAAATTATTTAGGCCCCATTACTTCTCATCAGTCTTGAAAAATTATAAATTAAAATTTTAAAATAGTCAGTGGCGTATTTAAGGAGGCGCACCCGGCGCCCCCCCCCCCCCCCCCCCCACCCTAAAATTGTAAAAGTTAGCTTAACGATTGATAAGGCGAAGTTATGTGATTGTTTATAATTTTGGCGTTTTTTAATCAAATTTAACGTACGATACATCAATTAAAAACTCATTTTAAAAGCTTTAAGATATGACTCTTTACATATAGTAAAACATTAAAATTAAAAAAAAGTTTTTTTTGAATTTAGTAAATTATGTTTAACGAATAATTATTCTTGATTTTTTGATATTAATTCAAGTTTTTAAAAGAAGAATTTTTTCCATCAAATTTTCTTGAAAATTAATCAATTATTTAAGTAAACTATATTAAATTAGTATATTAATTATTTATTTTGAAAAAATCTATATATTTTACAAATGGAAATTTTAATTTTACTTTACTCAAAAAAAGATATTTGTATCATACTCTGATTCTAAAGCTTATAATTGGGGCTAAGTCCGTTAAATTTTAATTTGCAAACACAAAATATATGAATTCATAAAGACAGTACATGCATGATGTTAATTATTGAAATGTGTATGTTACCTACATCAATCATTTTTACAACTATCTATCTATAATAACAAATTTAGATCATTTTCGTTAAAATTTTTAGGTTTTTTCATTGATCCGCCATCCGTGTTTGCTGTGAGCAGGAAACGTTTCCTAAATTATATTGTCGATTTAATTTCGATCATGAAGAGAAGGAAAATTTTAGATTATTTTAAAACAACAAACTCGGAGGATGACAGAAAAATATTTTTTTATCCTTATATTTAAGAAATATTTAGATATATATTTACTTTTTATTTCAGACTTTTAAGTCAAATTGATCAACAGTTTGAAATTACCCCAGTCAAATTTGTCATTGAAAAAACTAATAGTAAAAATTTAGAAGCTGGCCCTAGTAGCCAAAGCATAGATACTGAAGATTTGCCTAAAACAAATTTTGTAGATAAGCAAAGAGAACATACAATATATCAACAGCCATTTGGACTACACTGTGATGAGATAAATGACATAAGTAACTGGGAACAACTGGAAATCGTCTTGCGTTATACACGTGACAATAACCCTGTGGAAAGATTATTTGAATTTGCGCAATGTGAAAGCACAAGTGAGTTAGAAATTTATGACAATTTCATTAATCACTTTCATCTGCTGGCATTGATATGAAGTGCTCCTGTTTTCAAAAAATGGATGGGGCAACAAACATGTCCGAAAAATACAATGGTTTTGCTACAAAATTGCACGAAGTTTCTCCAAAGGCAACATATCACTACTGAAATAATACGATTTGAATCTAGTCCTCTGCAAGAGTTGTCAGGTGCGGGAAGTGCATGTGATGTTGGATGCACTGAAGCAACTTGGAATTTTTTTTTGTTCACTGCAGGATTTTAAGGACCTTTATGAAACTTTAGTTACATGTTTAGATACCATTCGCGTTTATGAACGCGAATGGTATGGCAAAGCGGTTACAGAGGCATATGGATTTATCAAGCGCATAACAGATTGCACATTTATTATCAGTTTCCAAACAGTATTGCATCTTTTTGGATATTTGATGGGACATAGTAAAAAACTACAGGGAACTGAAATGGACGTTATTCAAGCTTACAACATGGTAGAACTGGTAAAGGAAACCGTAAAATTTGCAAGAAGCGATGAAGCTGATTACAATACCTTATATACAAAGTCAGAAAAAATGACAAGGTTAGCTGACATTACAATAGAAATTCCTAGAACATGTGGTAGACAAACTCACAGAAGTAACATTGAAACAGTAGATGCTAAAGATAATGTTATTCAGCAAATGGATATGAGGTTTGGTAGTCTTGCTAAAGCAGCTCTTCGTGGGTTTTACCTACTACAAAACAATCATAAGAAAATCACAGAGGAAACAGTTACTTCTCTAGTCGATTTCAATAACACTGATTTACCATCCTCTTCTATTTTTCTCAAGAACTGGAGCTCTGGAAGAGGTTAGGGTCTAGCCAGGAGACCCTGCTATCAGACAGAAGAACGTGTTCAACTCTATTCCCAAATGTTACAAAAATCTTACATTTTCTACAGCTGACAGCAGTTTCTTCAAGTGGAGTAGAACGCGGAAACTCAGCTTTAAAAAATATCAAACGAGCATCAAGGAGTTCTATGGGAGAAGAAAGATTAAATGCAATTCTTCTTCTTTATGTATGCCAGGACATCAACATTGACGTCGAATCAGTTGTTGAAATGTATGTCAGGCAGCAGCCACGAAGAATGCTTTTTATCAATCCTTTAGCAGAGAAATAACTGCAGATTTTTTTTAATTAATTATTTTTTTTGTGACTTAAGCAATAAACTATAATTCAAGACCCCTGCCTCCTTTACTTTATTACTTGTTCTATCTTGGATCCGCGCCTGATTGCATATTATTTTAAAATTTAATTAATTTTAAGGCAAAAGTAAAAAAAAAATATTAATTATTTGTTTAAAACAATTAATAAGTTTATGTTGAAAAGAATTATAAATAAGTTCTTTAACTTTTGAATAAAAAAAACCACTATTCCTAAGAGTAAACGTTTTTAAAATTTATTTGATTCAAAAAATTTGTTTTTAATTTTTTCGTTAGAAATTTGTCTTTTATAAACTTTTAAGTTATAAAGCTTTTGCACTCTTCAAAGGCCCTTCTCCCTTCCCTGTTTACTCAAAAACGTCTGCCATTGATCCCTCTTATCTAATATATAGTGGTGAATGCTATGCCCTTCTACATGCTTGTGATTACATAAGCCAAAATAAGTTTTCCCTTAGACATTACAACACACTACACTTTTTTACAGACTCACAAAACATCATCAAAGACATAAGCCTCAAACACAACATCCCATTCTTAACATACACCCTTGTTTCTAAACTCACCTACTAATCAAATTACTTTGAAATACACCTCTACTGGTGCCCAGCTCACTCAAACATTCTAGAAAACACTTATGTAGATAAGCTAGCTAAAAAAGTGCCCCCAAATACACCTTACATCCCGATTACCTCCTTTCCCCTAGAAACCTATACCCCTCAAATTAGATCTAACACTCAATACCTTAGACAAGAACCCATCCAATCCTCACCCTCCATTTTCTTTCAACCTATAAAAAATCCAAACCAAATTCTTGACATTTGGTCAAAAATGAAATTCTTCCCCTCACGACCGCTAATCAGATGGCTAACCGGACACTGCCCTGCAACTCCTATCTCTACCGTATTAAAAAATCACCAAGCAATCTATGTAGATTCAACTGAAATCAACAAGAAACACCTCAGCCCCTTCTACTTTCCTGCTACCACTACAACCACGCAAGAACTTCATTTCTCTCACTATCCGTCAAAACTCTCAATCGCCCACCATCTAATTTCTTCGAACTACTTTTATACCCGAACCTCTTCAATGCCCTAAACTCTCTCATTATCTTCATAGAGTCAAACTTGAAATCTCCGAACCCAGAGACTTTTTATACCACATAAACTCACTTTAAAAAAAAAAAAAAATCTACAAAAATAACTACACTATTTTCTTCTATTTAAGACCTATATTCTTTACCACCCACCGACTACCTTTGCTCAATCAATCATCCTTCAACTACCACCAAACTCCCTCAACAACTAATCAATTTCTCCAAAGTCCCTCATTCCTAATCCATTCACAAGCCTAATCAATACACTTCTTTCAAACTTCAACTTTATACCTCAAGCATTTCGCAAGCATATGGAGAAGTCCGATAGTGCTTAGATATTTCTTCCTATCTACCTACCTACCTAGTATTTTCGACATTGAAATATTTTAGAACTATTTATTTGTCAATAAAGTTTCTTCAATGCAGTTTCAAGATTTAAGGCACTCAAGTTTCTTGCTAATTACGTTTGAAGTTATTAATATTAACATTAACTCTTTTTTTACAATTTTTTTTTCATTTCGTTGATTTGTTAATGCGTTTAACACAAAAATTAAGTCATTGTATCACACTATTTAAAGCATTTTTTTGTATGAAAATCATTTTATAATTGAGATTTTTTAAATTTCTTTTAAAATTTAATTATACATTTTTAGAATTAATTCTAATTTCTTGATAAAATTTCCAATTTTTTATAATCTAATTTAAATTTTTTCAGATTAAAATTAATTTTGGATTTTACAACATAAAACAATAAAAATGTCAAGATAAAAGTATAAGAATGAATTTTTGAAAGTTTTCATAGAAGCTGGTACTACTGAACATCAAATACCACTTTGCTTAAAGTTTTGTAAATCACAATCAAACGAATCAATGAGGGCAAGTAAGATGGAAAACCAACGCAATAAATGTTACCCGGGACTGAAAAATAAGCCCTTGGTGTATTGGGAACGAATGAAAGAGGAATTTGAAAAGCAAAAAAAAAGCTCAACATTTTTACCAAACTGAAATAAAACTTCCTCCATGCTTCATATATGATTTCGCATTTGATAGCTAAATCTAAAAAACCATTTACAATGGGTGAAAGTTTGATTATTCCAGCCTCAGAAATAATTTTGAAATATATTTTCAATGAAAAAAATATAAATATCTTGAATCAGATACCTCTATCTGACACAACAGTTTCTAAAAGAATGGATGATATTGCACTTAATTTAAAAGAACAACAAATATCAAGATTAGCTGCATCTCCTTATTATGCTTTGCAAATTGATGAGTATCTTGACATTGAGAAAAAAGGATATTTTGTTAGATACTTGTACTTAGAATCTGCTTGCGAGGATATACTCTGTGCTTTATCTTTGCCGATTCATGGCACAGGTTTTGATATATTCCAAGAATTTCACAAATTTATTCGCGACAAAATAAATTCGTTAAATTACGTGGGAATATGAACCGACGCAGCCAGAACTATTACTGGTAAAAACTGTGGCTTTATAACAAGGTTGAAAGTAATTGCCCCAAATTGTGAGTCTACGCATTGTATGATTCACAGTGAAGCTTTAGCTACCAAAGTGATGCCTGAAATATTGAAACTAATTCTTGGTGAAATAATAAAAATTGTTAATTATATTAAGAGTAATCAAATCAACAGTAGAATTTTCAAAAATTTATGTGAAAAAAACGTTGCTGATTTCAATAGACTTTTATTACACACTAAAGTTAGATGGTTGAGTAGAGGTAAACTATTGAATCGACTATTTTTACTCAAAAATGAAGTTCAAACTTTTTTTAAAGGATAAGCATGAAATATTAGCCCAAAAGATTGATGATGAAAATTGGGTGTTAAACTTAATTTATCCTCCCGATATTTTTGAAGTTTTAAATGTAACTTTACAGGGCAAGAATTTTACAATTTTCAATTTATGACAAATGCTTTTAAAGAAAAATTAGATAAATGGATTTTAAAAATAAAAGAAGGCTTATTTTTTAATGTTTTCTAGACTTCAAAAAATTATAAAAATAAGATTCAGAAAAAAAATATGGTCTTAATAATTAAGCCACATCTTTCAGGTCTCAAGTAACAATTTGAAAATGGCTTCCCTGATGCTTCTGATCCGAGAAGAAGAAATGAATGGATTATAAATCCATTAATCAATAAAACAAGTAGCAAACTAACGAACCTTCAAAATCAACTGCTTGAAATTTCTAATGATGGGAATATAAAAAATATATTTCAAGAGGAAAAAAATGTAGTAAAATTCTGGGCAAATGTAAAAAGTCAATATCCAGCTCCCTCTGAAATTGCAATAAAAAAATTTACTCTTATTTCCAACATTGTTTCTCTGTGAATTAAGGGTTTTCACATATGTGTGCTTTAAATATAAAACGAAGAGTAGTCTTTTTATATTCATATCTTAAAAATAGGTACCAAGTAAAGGGTTTAACGATGTATTTTCTAGAATGTTACCTCTCCAATATGGTGTTCCACAGGGATCCATTTTTGGGCCCTTAATTTTAGCATAGCAATAAATAATATTTTTTCTCTTTCAAATTTCTCCTTTTTGCGGATTACATCTGCGCATACCTCCTTTGTCAAAAATAAAAAATGGCAAAAATATTGATTCAGATATTCTAAATAAAGAATTGCGTATAATTTATGAATGATTTAATATGAATAACTTGATTTTGAATAAACAAAAATCAAAATGCATGATAATTTTTAAATAAGATCAAAGTTATAATTTTTTTGAATTTACTGGTTGATGTAAAAAATGTTAAGATACTTGGTTTAGTATTTGATAGGAAAATGAAGTTAAACGAAAATATTGATCACCTGTTTCTCAATCTAAATCGAATTATCGGTATTTTATTATTTACAAGAAAGTTTTTCCTTTTAAATATTAAACTTATGATATACAAACAATTATTTCGTTCTTAAAATTAACTATAGTATTGTTAATTGGTTTCCCCTTGGGAAAAAACGTTTCGAAATCAAACAAAAACGATCTATAAGAGTAATTTTTAACTTGAATAAGTTTGATCACACTGCAGAAATTTTTTAATGAAATAATTGTTAAAATTGAAAAAAAAATTTCAGAGAGTTGGGGTATTTCTCTACAAAAATTTCAAAGGTTATTTGCAAAATGTTTTTGATAGGTTGATTTGTTATAACAAGAAACCAGCATACAATACGAGAAGCTCAAAAGAAACAAAAATCAAATGAATTTTATGCTAACAATAAACATCTCTTCGAAAATTTACCTTTGTCATTACCTTCATTAAAAAAAATTATAATAAACTTTTAAGTACATACAAACTATGATCTATTAGTTTTTTATTCTTTCTCAAAGTGAACTTTTTAATTTGAAACTATTAGTTACAGAAAAGTTTTACATTTTTTTATATATATTTTTTATTAGAAAAAACGCGGCGTGACTTTTTACCCAAACTCTTTTCAAAAATTGTTTATTTAGGTGTTTTAAATTTTAAAACATTAATTTATTTAGATGTTTTTATTATTTATTTATTTAGGTGTTTTAAATTTTTCAATTTTGAAAAGATCTTATGACTGGAGGAAATCCGACATTATCACTGATCTAGCAATATTAAGGGAGACTACAAAAGAAAACAACGAAATGCATAGAAAGTATATGTTAGCTACAAAGTATAAGCGTTTGCCAAACCTACTATATATCTAAATTATATAGTTTTGATTGTCCTAATGAAAAACTTCCAATGAAAATTTCTTAATGAAAATGTGCATATTTTCTAATAGAGTACTTGATACGGAATATATTAAATCTCAGAATAATTAGAAATAGAATAGAAAGATGAATCTAGTCTCTCTAATTATTTTTATCGAATCATGCATATAAGATACTAAAAGTAATGGGAGAAACGATATATTTAAAAAGAATTTATTTTTTGATTTTTTAACGAATATTTTTTGAATCATTGATTACAGAATTTTTTTGGATTAATTGATTAATTGACCAAAATATTATTTAAAGTCGTGCAAATTGCAAAATATAGGTAATAACTTTTCTAACATGGTCTTTCTTGATCATTTTAAAAAATAAAAAAAATAAACTAGGTTTTTTAATTTTAAAGAAATAAAAAATTTTACTAAATATTTTTGAAAATTAAAATATATTTTTTTACAAATTTGAAAAGAAAATATTTTGCATAGACATTATTTCCACCATCGAGGTAACAGAAATGGAAGACAAATCCATAAATGTTGACTTCTTATCACTAAAATATGTTTTTTTTAAATATATATAACTTAATTTGTTTTTTTTCTGAATTAGAGACTCGAGTTTTATATGTAAGTAAATTTTCTAAATCAGGCTTTACTTTTGCAGTTTATTTTACACCTACCCCCTTGTTCTTCTCATATTTAAATATTTAGCCTTCCTCCTCTTCATTTAATAATATTATATAATTATTTATTTTTTTTTAAATTAATCTTTCATAATAATGTTTACTTAAAAATCATTATATAAAGTTTTCAGATGTTATAAATGATTAACATGTGTTATTACATAGAATCAAATAAATTATATAGGATATTAAGTTTTGAAAACAATCTATTAACCCTATTTCAGGCAGGCTTTTTTTAATAACTTTTTTTGGCAGGGAGGGGCGGATTCCGCCCCCCTCTCATTAGATTCTATAAAGGAGAAATTTTTTCGCAAATAATTTAATAACCCATTTTCAGGTACGCTGAATCCATTGGTGATAATTATTCAAGGAAAAAAATGTCTACTTCTATTTAATCAATCAAAATTGACAGATACCTGTCAAAATATCAAAATATCAATATAACTTTAATTTTTTTATGAAACAAGTGTAAAATAAGATTCTTATGTTGGCTCAATTCATTGGTGATTATCATTTTCAGAAATAATCATTTAATTTTTGAACAAATTCATCAAAATTGACAGATACCTGTCAAAATATGTAAATGGAGATCATTGAAATTTTCTATACAAAATAAATAAAAAATATAATTTTCATTTACGCTTGATTCATTGGTTACACTCGATTTCAAACACAATGTTCAAATTTTTAAACGAGTTAAATCAATCAAAATTAACAGATACCTGTCAAAAGATCAAAACTGGTATAACTTGAATTTTTTTATAGAACAAGTATAAAATGAGGTTTTTAGATACGCTATGTTCATTGGTGTATATCTTTTTCAAAAACAAACTTTATTTTGGAGAAATCAATCAAAAGTGACAGATACCTGTCAAAAAATATATATAAACATCATTTGAAGTTTTATTATAAAACAAATATAAAATAAAGTTTCCACCTATGCTGAAATAATTGGTTTTACTCAATTTCAAAAAAATGTTCGAATTTTTGGCAAATCAATCAAAATTGACAGATGTCTGTCAAAATATGAAAAAAGACATCATGAAAGATTTTTTATGACCTACGTATAAAATAGGGGTTTTTACAATTATAAATAGGATTCTTAGATTAAAATTTTCATTATAAATTTACCTATTCACGAAATTTAAATTTCCTCATCTCCTTTTTACACTCATGGTGATATTTAAAATAATTTAGAGTAAGACGAATTTTAGAGTGAAATAAGTTGAACATACCATTTTCAAGTACGCTGAGTTGATTGATGATATTATTTTTTACCTAATTCTTTCAACTCATCAAATCAATCATTTTTGACAGGTTTGATAAAATCAATACTTAACAAGTTTTAAAGTAAAATAATTGAAAATAGCATTTTTGAGTACGCCCAGTTGATTGATGACATTAGCTTTTTACGAAATCATTTCAATTCGTCAGTAATCAATCATTTTGACAGGTTTGACAAAATTAATAATTAACGAATTTAAAAGTAAAATAAGTAGAAATAGCATTTTTATTTACACCTAGTTGATTGATGACACTAGTTTTTTATGAAATTATTTCTATTGGTCAGTAATCAATCATTTTGATAGTTTGTCAAAAATAGTGACCAAGTATTTATGAAGCAATTATTATTTTTATGGAGAAAAATTGTCTCTTTTGATATAATTTCAATAATTAACAAACTTTTTTGTAAAAACATTTCTACACAATAAAGGTGAGTTACTTGATTTATAACCTCGAAAATGTTTTTGATACTTATTTAGCTGAATTACTGTATATGTCACAACATGGTCATCAATGTTACCAGTTCAAAAAAGTGTATAAATTTTACCAATATCAAACAAAATTGATGAAATCTGTCTGAATATAAAAGTTTTGCAACGAGAAAAACACATACTAACATTTTCAAGGAAGCTAAGTGACTGATGATACTGGAAAATGTGGCATTCTCAGTAACACTATCAGAATTATAGAGATTGAAAACTCTAATAAATTCAAAATTTTTGTATTCTACTAACGTTTTTATAAACGCCAGACTTTTTCCCAAAACGTATTTTGGACAAATGTGATAATCAAAGTCAATAAGCTCTGTAAAAACATCTGAATTCTGGTATATACAAAAAAGAACAATTACAAACAAAAGGATATTTTTGTTAGTTATGAAGAGTTTGCTACTATAAATTTAAACTGAACAATAAATTTCTAATCCCTTTTCAAAAAGCATACAAAAAGAAAAGTTACTAAAAGCGTAAAAAGGAGAGCAAAGTTTTAATAAACTTGTAGAACACAAAATATATTTCACAATGGTAAAAGAGATAATGAATAAGCAAGATTATGAGCTTTGATAGCAATTAGTACACAGGCAGTATGAGTGATCGTTACAACATGCTTTGCCACACTTTTGACACTGCTGCTTGATTTTTTTCAACTTGTCTTTCGAACATTTGTAGTTCTTGCCCGAAATTAACTTTAGGCAGTTATCACAACGTCTCACAGGTCCATGTTGACCTTGTGTTGAAGTGCTGCTTTCATTTGAACTAAGTAGTGTGGAAATTTTAGCTTTGATTTTGCTAGAAACACCATACATGGGTTTAGATTTTATGTAAGGATAAACCAAAGATTTCACAAGTTCCATGCCAAATGAAAAGGAGTCAATCTTTCTAGGATCAACTGATTTTTTCAAACAAAACACACTGCCAGAGTTTATTCTTGCAGTGTCCAAAATAAAGCTCCATGCTTTTACAGTCCATTTTTTACTTTTTCTATTACATGATGTATAAGAAATTCGTTGATCAAATATGTCAACCCCTCCTTTCGTGTAATCATAAAGTTTGTATATGGCAGGTTTTTTATTTTCTCCCTTAGAAACACCGAGAATTGGGGGTAAGGATGAGGCAATCAAAATGTTCTTACTACTACTTTTTCTTTTAACAACATAACTATGCAGAGACAACCATTTAAAATGGTTTTTTTCCCAGAAAACTTTATATGAATAATTTTCTCTAGTATTGAGTGAGTTTAAATTTATGGGAACACCTTTTCTTCTAGACATAATAGTTCCGATACATGTTATTTTTTGTTTATATAACCAATCAATAAGCTTAATTGATGTATAAAATCTGTCTAGGGTAATATTTCTACCTTCTAAACTATTATGTATTTTAACTTTGTTTACCAGCTCTTTCACAATTTCTTCCGTACTTCCTATGTGAAAAGCTCCTCCACTTTTTCTTGGTTTACCAGCATATACGCTAGATTGATATGTAAACGGGTATTCAACACTGCATAACGATCTAAACAGTAGTCCATATTTAGCAGGTTTGAGGGGACTGTAAATCTTAAAATTTACAGCCGTTTTCGACGGATACAATGACTCATCAATCGTTAAAAAAGGGGTAGGTTTAACCCATTTGCAACAGTTTACATTAAATATTTCAAAAACATTCCTAAAAGCTGCAAACCTATCAAACTCCCATCTTTCTTTCCTACTATGAACTGAGTCAAAACAAATGTGTTTATTGAGAAAATAAAATCGTTTCATGCTCATTGTGCACGCAAATATATGACAACCTAGATCGGACCATAGAAACTTAACCCTGAGATAATTCTGTTTCAGTAGAGCTCTTAAGTAAGTTAGTCCAATATATGCATACATTTCCTCAATATCTAAAACTTTTATGTGAGGATATTTACTATCGTTCAACTTTTCTGTATTGTTTTCTTCGATATTTTTATTAGTATGATCAATTATTTCGACCAAAAGAGAATCATTTAAAAACAAATTAAAACACTCTCTTGGGGTTTCTGCTGAAATATTTGGTCTCAGTCCAATTCCACCTCTTATTATGTTTTCACTTGTCCGACTTTGGTCGTTTTGACAGTTGACCAAAAAAGCTCTCTATTATTGATCCCTAAAACTTTCTCAGAAGAGCTAGCCTTCAATGAGGAACAATAAGACTCTTCTAACTGTTCAGGTAATTCATCAAACATATTCTCATTTAAGCAATCATTGACGCTTGTCAAGTATCTATGCCGAGCTTCTTGCTCCTCAAAACTCCTAAATAAGTCGAAAGGTAAGTTTACGTTGTTTGTATCTTCTTCATCTCCATCCTGGTCTGATGATAAACGTTCATTGAACATAAATTCCAAGTCACTTTCACTCGATGATGACGATATTGAAGTCAAGTCCTCTGGGTTATGGAAGAGTTGAAATATATTTGAAACGCTTTCCTCTTCTTGAGAGCTCACACCTTGTGAAGATCGTTTTCCCTTTCTTTTTCGAACTTTTGTCAGACATTACTACAATTAGCATACAGTTAGATAGTACAACAATTATATTATTATAAAAAATCATACTTTGATTGCGCCAAATTATAAAGTTAGGATGCTTAGCAAAAAAAGTGGCAGTACTGAAGAACGTAGTATCGGAATAGAAATGATGAAAATTATGTGCTGTTCAGTGTAATAAAATGAGATGATAGTATTTCACACTAAACTTGGCATAAATTTGCGAGAAACAATTCCGTTTGTTTATGTTTTTTACAATGCGATGAGGTCGTGAACATATATTGAAGGTCATATCAATGTTTAGCAAATTATATATAGAAGCAAACACATGATGATAAAAGAATCGTAATCATGAGCTATGTAAGTGTATTCAATGCTTGCTATATTTGTGCAGTGCCATTCAAAAGATGGTGATTCTTCTATCAAAAATTGCTTCAATTACAATGAATTTCTGTTTGTTTACAAGGTTGTAGGTTTATGAGGCCAATACAAGTTGAAAATTTAGTTATATACATTGATGAATGAAAAGTTATATGTGAAGCTAATGGATATGATGCTACAGATCAGTATAGATTGCTGAAAAACCCAACCAAAATAGTACCAAATCTCTCAAACATATTCAACTAAAACCAAATAACAAACCTATAAAAATAAAATTGAAAAAATCTATCTGTTTTATACTTGAATGAAAAACTTCTAAATGTGGGTGTGTTGAAAAAGTAACCACATGAATAACTCAAACTTTTGAAACATAATCTTTCTAAACATGATTTACAAAAGAACTCTTCATATTGTGAACTAATATTTCATTCAATTCTCAATCACATCTAGGTTATGTGAAAAATAAAATAAAAAAGGTTATAGTACTTTTGTTTACTATAATTAAAAAGTTCAATAACCTCAAGAAAATTTTTGGTTACACAAAATTTTTGGTTACATTTATGGTAATTAGGATGTATTTTTGGTTCAAAAAATTGATTCTATGAGAAAAAACTTGACAAGATAAAAAAAAGCCTAGTTTGCTCTTTTGTGGTTAGTATCACCACACAGCAATTGACAGTACTACATGTAAAAAATATGAGTATTCATGTTTAAACAACAGCAAATAGGTATTTAGGAAAAGTCAAAAAAGTGTGGTTATTAAGAGCTAATAGCTTTGAAGAAAATGATGAAAGTTTTTTTAGGGGGGCGGATTCCGCCCCCCCCCCCCCCCTTGCCTTAAATAGGAGAAAAATTTTCAAATAAAAAAAGGCCTGTCATTTTTTTAGGTGAGCAATCCAGTTTTCAGTTTAAAAACAAAAAAAATTATAAATCAGAAAAAAAATTTACCCCAGGACAGGAAATTACATTTATTCTATAAATTATTAATTTCCTAAAACTCAAATATTTTCTTATATAATTTATCAGTATATTATTTTTAAAATCTTTTTCATATAACGAAAATTAAATTAATTTTTATAAATACAAAAATTACGATTTGTCATATATAATTATTTTTTTTGATTTTTTTATTCAAAGTAAGTAATGGCTGAATACAAATCTGCTACTATTATTCTAAAAAACTCTGAAACTTGGAAAAAGAACCTGGTATCTAAAAAGAATTAAAGAAGTTTACCACTAGTGAAAAACTTGTCATCATTAACAAGATTGCCTAGAAAAGTTGACGTTTTAGGCTTCTATCCAACTCTTTCTGATAGAGAAAAACTCAAACAAGAAAGAATTAAAATTATCTATCAAGAGTTATCTTCCTTATGGCAAAAAATGAGTCTTCCACAACTGAGTAAGCAGACGATTTTCGCTAAAATACAAAAAATTATCAAAGAATATGAAAAGAATCAAAAATACCCAAAAGAAAAATTTGGAGATGAGATACTTGATTTGTTCGACATAACAAAGGTGGATGGAAACTGGCTATGCAAAGAGGATAAAGTATTTTATCAGAAACAAGTTGAGTCAAAGTGTAAAGTTGGTTATGTATCAAATAAAAGTGCACCCATATCTTCTATTCATCCATCCAAAAGAATAAAAAAAACAAATGATAGTTTTTTAACATTTGATGAAACAAGCCTAAATTCAAATGAGATCAATGAAACAGACATCTCGGATGATGAATATAATGATAGTGAAGAAAAAGCTTTTCAAACTAGCATAAAAGAAAAAACAAAGTCGTCTACGTCACAGTCTGTTAAACTAGTAAAAAACCTGTCTATTTCAACACATAAAATTTCAAAAATATGTTTATCTTTTTCAGATGAAGGAATAAATTTACCCACACCATCCCAATCTGGAATATTTAAAGCAACTATAGCACACGCAAAAGTTATACAAACTAAAATTAAAAGACTACTACAGGAACAAACAAGTTTCTGTTTACATTTTGACGGTAAACGATTACCAGTTAAAAAAACAACAATAAACTTGAAGAATATCAAGTAATTTGCCTGCAAAATACTGACAGAAGAATAAATTTAGGAGTTATCAGAACTGAAAATAGTTCTGCAAAAAGTATTGCAGAAGGAATAATGAAAGTACTGGATCAAAATGGAGCATGGTCTTGTATCAAAATGATTGTTTGTGACACGACGGCTACAAACACTGGTTCTCATTCTGGAATTGTCGTTAGGCTACAATAAAAAATGGTGAATTTAGGGTTTATAAAACCCCAGTTTATTGGTTGCCAACATCATATTCTAGACAGAGTATTGAAACATGTTCTGGACTTCTTTTTCCAGCTAAATCAACTGATCCAAATATGAACTATGAATTCATAACACCAATACTTAAAAGTTATAAAAAAATGTACGTTGCTGAAATTCCTATGCCTGATTTCAAAAATTTAGGATGGAGAGATGACTTTAAGTTTTTGTATACGCTGTGTTATGGTTATAGAACTTACAAAGAAAAAAACAAGTTTCCTTTGATCGAATGGAAAGCACTTCCAGCACTTAACAAAGCTCGGTGGAATTCGAGGGCTATTTACGCTCTTATTGCTTACTTTCTTCTTCCTGGATATCGAGAAATAATGGAAAATGTTGCGAACTTTATATCCTATGAGTGGCAAGAAATATGGTTCTCAATTCAAAAATTCATACCTGAAAATTATGAAAAACTCTTGAACTCCATAGCAAAAACAAAATGCAAAGCAGCTGAGAATACGTTTTTGAATCATTGGGTTCAGGCGGATTCTGTTATCGACATTCCAAGAACTAACATGATAGCGGAGAGAGCAATAAAGTTGATGGAGGATTTAAAAAAAAGTTGTAAAAGTGATAAGTACTTAAATTTAAGGTTTATTTTAAAAAATGATATATGATAAAGCATTCATTTTCTTTAATGGTACTTTCATAACCTTGGAAACAATAAGGAGCATCCTGGGGCAACTTTTTGCAAATTATTTTGATTTTAACATCATATATAACTTTTAAATATAAAAATTCATTAAAAAATCACACAGGGGTATCGCAATAAAAAAAGTCATTACCCTAGCACACACACATACGCATACATATTTATAAATATAAATTATTATAGGATAACAGATAAATTATAAAACAAGGGAAAACTAAATCTGTATTTTTTATTAAAGAGGATTTATAAAAACACAACGTTCTTTCATAAGAAATATTGAAATAGTACTTTATACAATTCAATTCAATCCTACAGAATATACTCACACTATTAGGGAGTTCAAAGTGAATTAATTCACGCGATAGGCTAAAATATACATTTTAAGATTTTATCTATACCGCGTCGAACTTAAATTTTTTTTAGTCATCCCATGAGAGATTACCATATATAATATATGGATATATATATTCATAAAATATTTTTCTCTCTACAATTAATAGGTATGGGATTTTTAAACTTAAAGAAGAAAACAAAAATACTAGATATTTTCAAAAGCAAACTATTGATATGGGCTTTCCAAATTGAGATGAGAATCAAAAAACCTCCCAAATATTTTTATTGGTCAACTTTTACAAGTAGAATAAGTATAATTACTAAAAGAACTTTCAAAAAGAAATCTTTATTATCTCGACTTTACAATAACAAATTAGGATTCAATATTTCGACCTATCCTAATTTGTAATTGTAAAGTCGAGATAATAAAAATTTCCTTTTGAAAGTTTGTTTTACTTATTTTGATGTGCACCCACTTCGCCTTATCAATTGTTTTTCAAGTAGTTTTAACGTAATTCTAGCTAAGTCAAATTTATATCTATTAGAAAATGATTGAACTTATATTTTTCGGCATTCAAACGTAGTTTATTGGAAGTAACTACCTAATTGTCCCTGAATCCACTGAATATAATGATTCTTATCAAAACAGAATATCTATATTATTTTCACAAGGATTGGACTTTTTACTCAACAGCCTATAAAACTTGTCAAAGATCGCCAATTTTTTGTTTTTTTTTGTTTTTAAGATTATGCAAAATGTTGCTTTTGTAATAAATGTTTATGCTATGATTTAGATCTAAATCACCTTTAATATGTTTATTTGAAATATTTTAGAATGTTTTTTTCAGGTGTAGGTCGAGCTTTTAATCCTTAAAAATCATCCCAAAATTGTAGGCAGTCTTGTTAACAGTAACAAAAAAGGAATCCTTTGATCTTGTTGGATATTGTTATTTTATTTCTTACTAAAATAAAAGTAATTTACATTTATTTACCAGTTAAAATTCATTAAGATTGGCAGAGTCATCATCTGATACAAAATTTCTTCAAATGAGTCCTCCTTCATAGTTTCATCATAAGGATCCCATGTCTCATCTGGTGAATCAACTTCGGCTTCATTTTGAGTCCTACACAGCAGATCATCCTCCATTTTTTAATTGACTACTACGATCTCTGTTTTTACGTGTCCCCATTACTTTCGTAAACATTCATTCTCATTCACAAAAAGAAAGCTTACCTCGCCAATAACTTAGGCAAGTTTTTATATTTTAGAGGTGGATATTAGCTAAATCTTAAATATTAACTTAGAGTTTGGGGGAGGTGGAGACTTACGTCCATCTGTCCACCTACATATGTTAAGAACATACATACTGCTTTTATAAAAATATAAATCCTAGAGTTTTTGTTTTGTGCACTGTCGATAAATGAAACGTGCTTTTCTTTAGTTGACATATTTATCATCCATAATTTCTTACTCCTTATTTGCAAGTCACTTTTCATTGTTCATACAACCATATGTAGTACTCTCTATACATACTTAGCTTTTATAAAAAAGTAATTAATTAAATTTTTCTTCTTTTCACATGAGACCGATAATAAAAAATCCTTCTTTAGTTTTTAATTGTTTTCCAATTTTTGTCTACACTGGTAAATTTTCAACGGTGAAATCTTGATTTTTTTTCGCTGTCAATTATAAAAAAACTGAAAAATGATAATTAAAAAAATGAGAAAAACCTAAGTTATAAATTAGTATTTCAGAAGGGTGTAAATATATAGACATCTGACTAATAAAATTGTTAATTTGTTGTTTTGGGAGTTAACGACTAAACTTAGAACTTCAAAGTACCAACCTAACTACTCTAAACTAACTAACTGACTATATGTTCATATCAACTTCGTACATCCTTAAAATTATTGGGAGGGGGCAAACTTTTTTTTATAATTTTCAAAATTTATTTTAAAAGAATTTCTGTCTGAAACTCAACCGTAAAACGAGTAAGGTAATATGGAAAGTCTACTCATAAAGCCAAACAAGCCTTAATGATATAAAAAGATATAGAATTGAAAAATTCGAAATTATTGGTGGTGCTAAAGGCTCAACCTCCTTAAAATCATATGGGGGTTGGGAGCATCGCATTCCTCTGCTTCTCGGATATGGGTCACCCTAGTTCATATATTCATAAAAATGACAACAAAAATCGTTGACGTGTAGGAACACGCTGCCTAATGATATCACAAAAGGTTCTTTTCGTTTGTTACCCGATTTAATGACTAGAGAAGTTATGAATCATTGAATATACTAAGATACTGTCCATATGTTTCCATTTTATTTGTATGATGATGGTATTTGAGCAAGCATATTCCTGCGTTGATAAAAAAAAGCGGTCATGGATAAAATCTTCATCCTCATGCAACGCGTTTCATAATGCTTTCCTTATACCACGGTCATTAAGGTATTTCTATCTCACACATATGGTAATTTGCCTTTCTCCAATCATATTAACCATTCTCCTCTTTTGTGCTGGAAAAAATATGCGGTGTTTGTTTTTTAGTTAATCTTGCTCGACCAAGTAATCTTTTTTACCTAATTATTATTATTTTCTCTGCGTCATGTGAAAAGGCATTCTTTTTCGATTCATTCGGTTTGCTTAGGTGTGCTTAATTTTTTATTTCCAAAACTGACATTTACGACTCTGACTTCAGCTTCGTTAAAAGTATTAGCTTAGCTCTCGCTCCAACTCATATCCTTGAGAAAACTACAAAGGGTCACATCCAATTTAACTATAGTTTATTTTCATTTTCTTCACCATTGTAGCATTGAGTTCTAAGAATTATGACATCTTTGAAGTGTTTTTAACAAGCATTTTTTATATAACTTATATAAAAAATTAATAATACATTGGTCCAAAATTTTTAACAGTTTATATCATCTAAAAAATTCACCACCTTCCTCCCCCCAAAATTTTCACTCTTGTGCGCCCCTGGAAAACTAATGCTACGCATCTTTCAATAATACGTATCCTAACCCATTCTAATACAACGTTTTACTCTGTTGAAGAAAAAATAATAATGGGTTGTTTTTAGTGATGGGACGATTAATCGGAATCGTATCGGAATAATCGGAAATTTTCTCTAGCATCGGAATCGGAGTGGAAATATTTCAACTCGCTCCGATACCAAAACGATTCCAAGTTAATACGTTACATTGATTTCCTTTACTTCGGATTTTATTGTATAAATGATTTTACTACTTATTGTGTAGAATCACTTGATTCGACAAAATTATTTAATTATAAAAAAATTTAACATTTTTTTGTGTTAATTGTGCATTATTATGTTTAAGCTACTTTTTTTGTGTTATAATTTTATATAAAAAATTGTCATGTACATTTTAAATGTTAAAACCGCATGTATCGAACTATGAGTAATTTGTCTAGTGCGGGACACAAGCCCAACGCACAACCCACTCATTAAATACATTAGTTCAAATAAATTTTATTTAAATAATAAATTAAAACTAATTGTAAAATCTCATTGTGTAAGTCGGATGTGTCCATCATTCGCTTAAATCGAAGATGATACTGGTCCCCATCGCATTTAAGAACTAATAACATTGTAGAAACTTTTCTTAACTCGAAGTTGGATAAGTCCAACATTCGCTTAAGTCGAGACACATGTCTTCTCATCATATTTATGTTCAATGTTTTCTCTATGCATGTGTCGAAGTAATGTAAGAGATTTTTTATACATTTTTCATATTACATCACTGTTTGTACATTGTATATATTTATGTCGCTACTCCTTCTCTACTTTATAGCTCATACTTGTTACATCTGTTATTATACATCATACTTCTATCTCTATTTTCTTCACTCCAGAGAAGTTATCTCTTTTGTAATTTTTGATTGAGTTTTTTTTGAATTCAATTTTACTACAGGTACATCACTTTTATACATTTACACTTTTATTTTTCCAGTATTAAAGCTAAAATAGATTTTCAAAAGTTTTGAAATTAATTTGTCAAAATTTGTTATTCTAAAATTCACACGGGTAGATTTTTATATAGTAAAGCAAATTTTACCGTATTTTAAATTTTCGGTGTTCCAAATTTAAAGTGATGGGAGAGAAGATTGAAACCTAAGTTTTTCTGCTCATCTTTTTACTACTAAATTTGCGAAGTAATTTAAGATTGCCATTTTAAATCTTATCAATCATAATGCTTTTATTATAACTTTGAATTTCATTATTACCTTTTTCTTCCAAATTAATTCTTAAATGTTTACATTCAAGTTTTTTAAAAAAAAAAGGCAGTCAACACCGCTCTTCAATCAACTCAAAGTTACACATTGACATAGACAGACATCACAACACACCCACAAACCTAGAGACTCTTTGTCAATAAATAATTGAAGCTTCAAGGGATAATTTATTGTCATTGAAAAGGAAATTATTCATACCTGCACCATAGCTTTTTATTCATATCACAGGTTTTCTAAACGCAAACTTTACTATTTGCTTAATTTTAAACTTTGATAAATTTTTAACAATTTTTTTTGATTAGTTACATTAAAAAAGTTTCTCACTATACTTGTATCTGTTTTTAATTTTTTGATTGAAGTTTATGAAAATGGTCAAAACTAAAAGAAAACTAACTGTTCATAGCATAAATTTCTAAAAAACGCAAATTTAAATTTAGCACTAACATTTATCTCGAACAACCTCGACACAACGAGAGAAAAATTTTGATGATTGTTCTAATTTTATGAGCACGCAGAATGCAACAGCTGCATTGATAATACCAAATATTAAAGTCATTAAACACTTTTTTGAAGTTGCAGAATCAAGTGGATTATTTTTCAGGACTGGGAACTACTTTATCAGCGTGGAAAGCATCGATTGAAGTTAGACTAAATGTTTATATTAATAATAAAAATTTGATTCTTGCAACTTTTCTTGATCCACGTTTCAAAAATAAGTTTATTGAAGAAGAGTACGATGGGTTAATTGCAGATAAAGCAATTTCTTTGTGGCTTTCAAATGAACTGCCAAATCATGAAACTTATAAGGAAATTTCAGATGATGTTGAATTTTCAGATTCAGATACAGATAAAAGTGATAATGAGCGAAGCGTCAATTCAATTTCAGTTTTGAAAAATGTTTTACTGAGATTAAAAAAAGAAAAATTCAAAATGAGAAAGAAAACAAGAAAAAGAAGTCAACAATTTTATATATAACAACAACTCGAAAACTAGAGACTGAAATAACGAAATATTTAAAATATAAATTAATAGAAAAAACTCAAGTCCGTTTGAATGGTGGAAAGCTAACAAAGAAGACCTTCCAATATTGGCGTTTTTTTTCAAAAAAGTATTTATGTGCTCCGCCTTCTTCAGTTGAAAGTGAAAGAGTTTTTAGTATTGGAGGAAATATTTATTCTCTTAAAAGAAATCGCTTAGAAGCAAAAAAAGGAGAAATGCTTATGTTTTTGCACTACAATTTACGAAAGCTCCAATTTAATTACGATTGATTCAAAAGATCTCTATGTAATATTAATAAAATTTTATTCTATCATTATAAGCTGAATATGCTTCTCACTGCTCAAATTTATGACTATAGTTTTTTTAATTTTCAAAATTTATACTCAAAATTTTCAAAAGTGGATTATTTATATAATTTTGCTTTCATATTGAGGATATTTATTCGCAAAAAGTGATAGAAATTAATTGAAGTTCAAAATAATATTAAAAAGTTATTTCAAGTTGTAATATTTTAGAATTGGAATTGTATCGGGAACAGGTATATTAAGTAGAATCGGAATCGTTATTAATTTTGGTATCGTCCCATCACTAGTTGTTTTATGTAAATCATTAAGTATATTATACCATTTTTACTTCTAAATTCTCTTTTTTTAGTTCGAAATTGTCTTTTTTCCATTCTAAGTTGTCTTTTTTAAGTCCCAAATTGTCTTTTTTCAATTTTATTGTATATTTTGGGAAGAGCGTTTAGAATTTAAAAAAGACAAATTAATAAAAATGGTATATATAATTTATTTAAAAATATGAGTTTTTGTGATTTTATATTTATCTAGAATAAAATTTCTACAGATAAACTAATAATGATAATGATAAAAGGCTGAGCTTTAACCAATGAAACTAATCATTTAAAATTACAGTTGAAAATTAATCTAAAATTCATTTAAAAGCTTCGAAAAGAACAGGAAGAAACAACTTGAATAACTTTTATTCCCTTTGTAAAAGAGTGCTTACTATTATATATATATTACTAGCTGGTCCCGTGTTCTTTTTTCGCTTCGCTCGAAACAGTGCTTCTCGCTGCCCTAACCCTAACCCAGCCATCTTCATATTCTTACAATTCGCCTTGTTCAAAGTCCGATCCTTATAATATCCTCACTAGGACTGGACTAGGCCGTCTATAGTTTGAACTGGATTGAACGGGATTATAATATCTATTAAACAGATCGGACCGGACTAAACAAATTAAGGATTTCAACAAGCTGAACTACTAGGACAGGTTTTAATCGGTCTTGAACCAGAGTGTAAACAGGAATATTATTTTAAAATACTTGAAAAAATCTTACTTTGACGCCTAAATTCTATTTTACAGGGGGTGTAAATTTACGACTGTCTTTAAATAAGTCAAAATATCTCCAAAACTACACATCTTATGTACAATTATTTCATATATGTGAACCAAATTTAGCTTGAAGAAAATTGATGGAAAAAAATCCAAATTTTTTGGTCTGCGCTACCGATATCAGTCATCCTTACAAAACACTCTAAAATGCGAAATTTGTATGTATTTGCATTTTAGTGAATTTTTGTTCATTTTTTGTGATCCGACGTCTTTTAACGCACCATCTGTCATTATATACACCTTTACTCTAAAATAAAAGAAAACAGTTATATGATATTATATTATGCTCAAAGAGATCAAACAAATAAGATTTTTCGCAAATGAGTGACAGTCTAAAAAGCATTCTTCAACCTTTTTACATTAGCGAAACCCTTTAAGTATGTCAAACATTACAAAGAAGCGTGCACAAAAATATCATTTTTCACACTCTTTCAAATTGAAAGAAAATGGAATCATATTTAAGACAAAAAAAGGATTCTGAATTAAACAAATGAAAAAAAGGTAATAAAAAAGTTGCTTAAATTTTATCATTCGAAAAATATATGATAATACTTAATACGTAGGCTAGGATGAAAAATACACATTATTAAATACTAGTTTGGGAAAACTTCTTTTTCATATTTTTGAGTGGTGTTAGATAAGATTCTTACTGCTCGCTTATGACACCTGCTTAAAAAATTTTCATCCAAAAAAACATCTAAACCTAAATATGAAAATGTACGTTAGTTTATCTTACTGCATAGCGACTTTTTGCAAAACGCTGATCTAAAATTAAAACTTCAGATTTAGATTAAATATATAAAATCTTTTAGAGTAAAAATGCTAACAATCTAGGAGTAGATAGGGGCTTTAGTTGCCTACCCACTTAGTGGGGGTGGGAATAAAGGTAAGATAAAGTTAAATAAGGTATCCACCTTCACCCTATTAAAATAAGGTGTAAAACTGCAACTTCATCGAATGTAGATAATCCTATTTAGTAAACCTTAATCAAAATTTAACATTTATAAATTACATTGAACATTTTTGTGTAAAATTGATTTATCTATTTTATTGAACAAAAACAATATCAGAATTCGTTTTTGGCTATTTAAATTTTGCGTAAAGTTTGTCAGAAATAATAATTGGTTAAATCTTGGAAGCCTCTGAAGAAAATTATAGTATACATTTTAAATGAAACTTTTTGCACTAGTATAAAATAATAAGGGTGTAATTAAATTCATTATGATCACATTTGCTTTAGATAAAGTCCCAAGCATGGCGCAAGGATATCGAATTCAGAAAATGATTAAAAGTTGTGTCTACTCGTTTCATTTTTTCGAGTAGCATATTTTTGCTATATTTTTTTTCTAAATTTTACAACTATTCTTTGATATCAATGTTATGTTTAATCTTTCTTGCAAATATTCATTTACTTTCTTCCAAACTAATGATAGAGTTTGATGAAGTTTTCTACGTAAATGATAAATTCTTTATTGTCCTCAAAAAACTTATTCCTTACTGAAAATTAATGAATGATTTTTTTCATTCAATAAAATTTCCAATTTTTTTATTGTTAATTGATATCTTTACCCCCTTTCTACACATAATTTGGAGATGGTGCGCATCTATTTGAAGTGAGAAAGAAGGAGCTATATATAAGTCCTCATTCATTGTTGACTTTAAGCTCAATAGGGCGGAGGTTAAATTTACATTAAGCTTAATTAAGAATGAAATAGAATAGACAAGAGAGGAGTAGGAGACAAGAGAAAATGTGTTGTCTTTTTTGGAAGACGCTTGAAAGTCAGCCCACTCCAATAATTTCAAGGATGTGCGCCTCTGAATCAATCATTTTTTTCATATAAACATCGCAGGGTGTCTAGTAGACTCTTTTCCTAACTACATTCACTCATATAAAACTCTCCAACCTTCAGTCATTTGTTTTCAGTTGTTTTCTCTATCAATAAAATATCCTTTCACCAATTCCTGTAGTGTGCCTGATAGACTACTTCATTTTCAAATAAAAAGCCTATTCGCCCCAATAATTTTTGTTTTTTTTAAACTAGTGTATATGCGGTATGCAAATTTAATTAAAATATTTTCGCTGGAAGTATAGTTTTTAAATTTCAATTTTGTAAAAAAAATATAAAGTAGTCTTATAAATTTACGTATGCGCTGAATACACTCTATTTTAAAGGATTGCTTGAATATTTGTTCTCCAGTGGTATTTCCAGACCAGTAATTTTGAAAATTGCAAAAAAAAATTCGCCCCTAATAATTTTGAGGATGTGCGCCCCTGAAAGAAATTCTGATGACTGGGAAAATGTCCTTTTTGCAATTAATACAAATGTCCTTAAGCATTTAAGATTCATAAAGGATTCAAGGCTTTAATTATTTAGAATTCTTGAATATAAACCTTTTATCCCCTATCCAATTAATCTATTTTTCTTTTTTTCACATAGAAAATCCTTTTCTCTGAATAATTTACGTGTCTAAGCTTGTGTTTTGTAAGAAGTAGCAACTTGTCTAGCGTGACGCTTCGATTGTCAATAAGAAAGTGAAGTGTTATAACATACATCGATCATTTTCATTCTCCTCTGACTAGAAGATAGCTTCTATTTTTCATCATGGAGAGAAAGTGTTGGAAGCGGATTCAAGAAACCAAAAAGAAAGCGAGATCAGGTACTGAATGTGTGTATATGTTTCTGTGTGATGTGCTCGTATGTATATGTGTGGGTATCTCAGATATAGGCAAATCCAGTGCTTTAGCTAAGAATCAGTTTTTGGAATTTTCCATATGCAATTGCCGGTGGAGCCAGAGATCGGCCATATGTGTCGCTTTTTATATCGCCATTATGAGCAGCGCCTAAAAGTGTCAATTTTTCTTGCATATTTCTAATACTCCGAATTTGGTGCTTTTTATGCATCTTGTATCAAATTTAAAATTCATATTAACATCACTTACAACTTCTTTCATACGAAAATCCTGTCTGTGTTGTAAGTATCCAAAAATATCAGTTACCATAAAAATGCTGGGTAGCCTTGAACTCAGTATTTTTCGGCATTGGCCCTTACTAAAAGCTCATTTTTTCTTTGGTGGATCGCCGAAAATGCTTAGCGGAATCACTGAGTCCATCTCCTCTTGGTTAGATCAGTAAGCCCCACTCTGACAAACACATTTTATTCCATAAAACAGTAGAAGTATAATAGAAAACTTTCCTTATATATGATTTACTACCATGCCTGGATGTGTTTGTGAATTATAGCGACATATTTAAATACAAATAATGTAAACTAAATTCAACTTATTCAAATTTCATTTTTGATAAATAAAATGTGTAATGTACATCCGCCCGTGAAACGTCTTTGGGGTGCATGCGTGTGTGCATTATTATAGGCCTTTCCGCGTCAAGCTGAGCTATGTCGCAAAAATGAAATTTTAAGTGCATTTGTGTCAGTTGTGTGTTCCATTTCACAAATAATGTGTTTATTAGTAAACTTCCGAAATGTGATCACATTCTCAATTTTGCTTTCATTTTGTTTTTTAAATAGCTTGTAAATTTTATACAAAAATGTCTGTACTCAATGCAATATCCAGTTTACCTTTGAACGACCAACAAAATATAATAAGTTTAGATATAATGATCATTTATGAAGTCGGGGTCGGTGGAGTCCCACTTTTTGAGAAGGAGTCGGGGTCGCCAAAAATTTTCCGACTACAGAACATTGTGATTTTTGTATGATAGAAGCTGTGTTCGTCGAGATGAAGTTGGGGATCGTTGAGAAAAATTTGTGCTCAGTGATTTGTTAGGGATCCAATAGGAATAATATATGAGAATCAGTAAAAATGTGTTAAATAATAAAATGCATTACTTCAATCATCTAAATTTTTTGCATTATTATAAATTGAATACGATAGGCATGCCTGGAAAGATTAACAAAAATTCCTGCTGCAAAGTTCTTCGATGTTTTACACTTTTAAGTGCTGATTTCGATTCTTCATTTTTATACTTTTATTGCCGGCGCTATTTAGAAAGAAGTTAATATGCAGTTTCTTAGAGAAAAAAATGTTTGGCAAAGAATAGATGATTTGTTGATCTAAAAAATGATAATACTCAAAGAGAGATATACGCCGTAAAACTCGCAAAATAAAACTGAACATAAAATCTCAATACTTTAAATTTGATGACTATTGTGTTAAATTCTTACGATATTTGCATTTTATTTATTCGTATATTAAAAATGCTAAAATCTGTTTTCATTAACGCCACGAATAAATTTTTTTTTAAAAATGTCCCATATGTGAGATGACGTTACATATAAGACTGACAGGATCTCTTTATATTACTTTAAAAACGTGAAAATCGGAAAAGAGAAAATTTTTACAATAATAAATGCGTAAAATGTCAAAATCGGTATAGACATGTAATTTTCAACTTTACTCCTATCGAAAAAGAGTTTTCATCTTGTCTTGATGAAATTACAAAGTATTTTTTCTCTCTTTCTTAAATTTCTTGAATCAAACTCGTTGATCTAAATTCTAAATTTTTACTCAGTGATAATTAATCATTTGGTTAAGAAACGAGTTTCTGGAAAAGTCTTGTCAAGCAAATCATAAAAAGTTCTAATAATTGTAATACTCAATTATCTATTTTCAAATTCTGGTATAAAATTGTGCAAATTTTACGGCATTTTTCTTTATCTCCAATTTTGTGTAGAACTGAACAACATAAAAATGGGCTGGTGTGTGGATGGAGCCTTTGAAACATACTCATTTGAAAAGCAGACTGAAATTTCGCGCCAAAATGACTTTATGCCGAGAATTGATGCAAGTAAGGATGCTCTCTCTCTTCAAGAATTCCAACGCACTTATGAAAGTTTGAATGAGCCAATAGTCCTTACTCATCTCACTGATAATTGGCCAGCGAACACAAGATGGACATTCAAAGTAAGAATTTTCTTACTTCCGCCTATCTTTAAAAAATGGTCGTATCGTGGCCAAAAATAAGCATTCACATAAATTCCTAAAAGATTTTGCAACTGAGCGCTCATTTTGATGTCTGTTCCATTAGCCATTGCACATCGGTAGCAAACATTTCCAAACTTTACTCACTTTCGTGAAACAAAAGAAAATGTTTCCTACTGAAAAAGCTAAAAAAAAACCTTTTCATTGTTACCACTTTTTTAATTTGCATGTTTACGCTAAAGGGTTTAGATTTAATAAACCTCCGATGTTTTTTAAATTATTTAATTCAACATTTTAGAAAAAATTTCTTATGAAAAAAAGTTAAACTTATTTTTAAGCCTTAAAATGATGTGTGTTTTCCAACACCTTTCTTCACACCCATTCATATACGATGAATTCAGTGGCGGATCTAAGGGACGGGCCTCATGGGCCTAGGCCCCCTATGAAAAATAGCTTCGAAAATTACTCTTACTAATGTATAAAAAATAAATTTTTGCAATTTTCATGGCAAAATAATTTTAAAAATATGAAAACATAGGTAATTAGTGATTCTAAAAGACATATTACAGCTGTCGCATTCTCTGAAGACTTTTAGCAAAATTGCAAAAAAATTAAATAGATTTCGGCCCCCTATAAGAAATTTCTGGATCCGCCACTGGATGAATTAATCACTTTAGATGACAAATAATAGATTGGTTTACATTTTCACTATGGTGCTATACTTTTCAATTTTACGATATCGTGGTGTTGGAGGTTTAACGCTTATATTTTATAGTATTTCTATAAAATAGACCTAAAAAATTAATAGAATTTTTTTTATTTAAAAATAAAAAGAAGTAAGACATTTTATTTAGTAGTAGATTTAGATGAACCTTTAGTTATTTGGCTAGTTCTTATTTTACTAGACTAATTTATACTATTTAACGTTTGTTTTAGTAGCCCTAACTAATTAGATGAGTAACTAACGCTTCCTGATTAATTAGATTTACGCACTATACTTTAGAAACAAGCAAAGTGCAAAGTAAATAACAATCTAATAAAAGAGCTAAATACGATATAGAAATTTGCGTATTGATTACCGAAAGTTTTTTTATTTGATTAGGATTTTTTTTAAAAAGTGTGCCTTGTGAATTTTTTTAGCTAAAAATCTTAATCTCAACCCATATTTTTGTGCCGTTGGAAGTTAATTTAATTTTGTTCTTGCTTTTTTTTCCAGAATTTAACTCTGAAATATAAGAATCAATTTTTCAAATGTGGTGAAGACGACAAAGGATACTCCGTCAAGATCAAAATGAAGTATTTCTTTGCCTATTGCAAAAATCCAAAATCCGCTTGCATCGAAGACAGCCCACTCTACATATTTGATGGAAATTTCTATGACGTATCTTCATCTTTTCGCGTATACCTGTGCCAATCCTGTTTTATCTCGTGTCCATTTTTGTTCACTCCTGATTTTTTCCTTTAAAAAAATTAAAACCCATTTTTTCTTCCTAAATTCCAAGTTTTCTTCTTTATCAGTGATGAGGGATCAGTCAACGTAAGATAAATAATTTAATAATAGTTTGGATTGTTTTTATGAATTAATATTTTGTATCATTTATAAAAAAAATTCTAATCTTGAGTTAGAAGTCAGACCCACAAATTTTTTAGGGTAATAAAATGAGTCCCTTGTCTCGAATAAAGCAATTCTTACCAAAGTGAAAACAATGCCGAGCAGAATAGAACGATATATAAAAATAGTCAATTTCTTTGTGTGAGAGCTTAGAACATCACAGTCACAATAAAACCATAAAGTTGCCATGGCAACTAAGACATTACTCTTTTAGGAATACATATTAGTGTGTCTTCGATAAACCTTTTTCAAATTCTGCTTGGACCACATCAATTTTTTGCTGACCTCTAGAGATTCACAAAGACTCCGTTGGGAAACCCTGATTTAAGCGCTAACATCAAGAAGATTGAAAACAGTCTTTTTACTATTTTAGGGTTTAAAAAAGAATTTTATTTCTTTGTGAAAATTCTTTTTAATTTTTTAGGATATTTTATTTATTTAATTCAGTAAAAAATGAAAATATTTCTGGAAAACATATTTCCGATTCACAAGTTTTTTAACGATATTATTTTCTTTTGAACAGAGATCAAAGAAAAAGGAATTGCTTCTTGACTTTGAAGTTCCACAAATATTTTCCGAAGATTTATTCAAGTATGTTGGCGACTCTAAACGCCCACCTTTTCGCTGGTTCGTCATGGGTCCGGCTCGTTCGGGTACAAACATTCACATTGATCCCTTGGGCACTTCAGCATGGAATGCCTTGATCGTAGGGCACAAAAGGTTTTGCATTTTTTTTTGTTAAATTTTGCCTATTTTTTTACATGGAACACCTTCTTTTAGATGGTGTTTCTTTCCGCCAAATACTCCCAAGCAATTGCTGAAAGTTCAAGCTGATGAGAATCGATTAAACAAACAAGAAGCAATCACCTGGTTCTCTATTATATATCCGCGAACGAAACAGCCTACTTGGCCCGCTCAATATAAACCTGTATGCTTTTAGTCTAAATATTCACATACATTTGTATGTGGGATATGCATGACCATATTCATTATATAAGATTTATATAACAGGGGAACACATTTTTAAAATTATTGGGGAGGGGCGGGCTGACATTTTTTTTTTATCTCTGCCAGATGTGCGCCCTTCTGTGGACTGGGCCTCTTATGGCAATCTTTTGAAACGATAGAAATTTGCAAAAAGTTTGTATTTCTATAAAAATAGTGACATCTGTATGTTGGAAGTTATTAGTTTTTAAAAATAATCTTGGAAAAAATATTCCATTTATGTGTGATTCGCAAATAATTTTACTGCCTTTGAATGACATTAAACCAGAGCAATATCTTGGTTGTCTTGTCCATTGAATTCAAATTTATAAGATCCATTGGTTATGATAAAATAATTTTTTGCAGATCAAAATTCAAGAGATAAACGTTCAAATAATAATAATAATCATTTAACCGTTTCAGGACCAGAAATTTAAATACTAATCGTCTGATTTCTTTTTTAATAAAATAGTATATATTTTAAGCAAACGATTTTTATTTCTTGGTACACGGGTGTCACGCTGGTCTTCAAAGGGCTAAGTATATTTAATATAAATACTGTATATACTGGCTTGTGAGTTAACCCTTGACTTACGCATCGAACACAAAAATAGCGAATTAAGTAGTACCCCAACTTGGACACTGCTTAAGTTATGGATATGAATGTGTCCTATGCACTTTTATTTATTTCTTGATGAATTACAGCATAAGCTACCTATTTTAAACTGAACAACCAGTGTAGAATCTGAAAGAGCCTTTTTCTCTATAACAGGGATCAGCAAAGAGGTCGATCTCTACCCTTTGGGGGTCGATAAGATACACAAACTTAGCAAATTGTGTTATGCTTTTTTTTACTTTATAGTAGTAATAAATCTCCCTTTTTCTTTTAAAACATAGCTTAGGACATTGTATTGTATATGGAATATAGGAAACTATTTTGGTTTTTATTTTTTCTCTGAATTGTTGGACATTGGTTAATGTTTTTAAAAAACATTTCTATGTAGAGTTGGGGTTGATGTGAAGACAAATGTTCTAGACGGGTAAAAAAGTTTGCCGATCCCTGCTCTATAGGGTATTTTCTATATCCAAGTGCATTCATTCTGGCTATTTAGTTTATTAATTTGGAACAAATGTTTTACTTTCCATAATTTAGTGGTAATGAATATATCGCTAATGTTCCAATCCTATTACATATCAATACATGCATCCTAAAACTATACCTTTATGGATATATATATATATATATATAGGAACATAAACGGGTAATATAGTAGGCCAGTATGACAATTCTTAATTCAAATGAATATTTCGATTCTATGAGTCTTTTTCAACTTAAGTCAAACAAAAAGCGTAGAAAACGGCACTATATTCCTTTTATATTTTGCAATACATAATATTAGAACTTATGTTATTTTTACTGAGACACTTTTCAGCGTGACATTTCAGAGCTTAAAATTCCATTTCTCTTATTTGTGTATATTGCATGATAAATAACTGTTTTTTTATAATAAAAAATATATTTTTAAAAGTTATGTTATAATTTTAATTTTTAAATATATATACTTCTTTTTAGTTTGATTGCTTATTTTTTAGTTTATAGTAGTTATTTACAAGTAACGGGGGAAATTTTTTGAAGCAAAGCTAAAAAAAAGTATTACTTACACTTATATTATAATATGGAAATATATCATTTTTAGAACGGTCTACTTAAAAAGTGCTGCAAAAATGATAATAAAAAATTAGCCAATACTAAAAAAAATTTTATAACTTTTTTTTAATAAAAATTTTAAAATTTTCCAAAAAGTAATTTGAAAAAATTACTCTGTTTATAATTCGAAAAATAATTAAGACTTACAGAATTAAAAAAGAAATTTTTTGAATTAATATCTCTGATATCAGCATAAACCTAAAACTATTGTTTTTCAATTTTAAATCCTCCTCTCATAACTCATTTATACTGATTTCATTTTAAAACTCAATGATTTTTACTAATTTTGTTTTTTTATCAAATCTTTCGAAAAAATTACATATTTTTTTTCCATTTCCCATAAATATGAATGCAATGACAAATATATTGTTTTGAAGCAGTATGTGAAAGAAAATGTATATCGAATGTCGCTAATATTGTTTTTTCTGTGTTTTTTCAATAAATTCTCTCTCTCTCCTCTATTTCTTTCTTTCTCTATTGTTATAATTGGTTTGCTTTAAAGCAGAAATGAAAGATTATGAAGAAGCAATTTTACATTATGTCTACTAAGATCGAATACATATATTCGAAAAAGTGCTATCAAAAACAACATAGTTAAAACCTAATAAATTAAGCGTCCATTATATTATTCATAAACGTAGGCAAGTGTTCAATCCTCACACAAGGAGTGATATACAGATCATTGCTAGGGGCGAATTCATACACCGTAAAAGGTTTATATGGATCATTGTATCTAATCTTTTGCATTTTCAGAAACAAAAATGTTCAAATTGACTTAATCTAAAAATGTTGGGCTATATCAGAAAAAGTTTGACACACAGTTTTTAAGAAGCCAAATGTCTAACTGTCAAATTTTATGTTTTTTACACATAATTGTGTAAAAAACAGCAAATATAGAAAACCAACAAACACTTTATGAGTAACAAATTTTATTTGGAATGTAAAAAAAAGAAATTGAATGAGCACATAAGTATAATAACTTACATAAGTAACACTTACAAAAGTGTGTAATAAATTTTCAAAAGAAAATTACATGATGAAATCTTAAATGAAAACATCAAAATAAAAGTTATGTAGAACAATTGATGATAAATTGTGTGAAAAAATGTATAAATTAAAAAAAATATATATATTACAAAATCTCCAACTTTTTCTTTTTCGGGATCGATTGAGCTCTAACATTTTTTATTCTTTTTTTGCCACTTTTGGTAACAAAGGTAAAATCAGTTTTTTGTCAGTAGATATAGTGCAGACAGCTTCAGTGACTTCAAAACTATAAAAAGATTCACGTATTTGTTGAGACATATGCGTAGGTTTATACTTTTCAATTTTGAAATCGGCGAAATTTTCTATTAAAATCAATTAAGCCTGCCCAGAAAAAGCAGTAACTTATATATGTGATTTTTGGACTCACATGAATTGTTTGTCTACATTTTACGTATACATGATAACGTGATACGAGGATTTATAATATATATTTTCAATGTTTCCATATAATTTGTTAGAAAGTCTGAAAATCTGCTCTTTTATAAAATTGAAACTAGATTCATCAAAGGAATCAATTAAACCGTTTTGTCCAAAAATCAAATTGACTAGAGTTTTCATTTGTTTGTTTTTTATTATTGTTATACCTCAGCAAACTTTCTTTTAGATGCCTTGTACAAAGAGTTACAGTAGAAGGATTGAAAACATTTTAAAGTGCTTTAATTATGGCTTTTTCTTCGTCACAATCAAAAACAGCTTTTATTAGACCAGTTTTCATATATATTTGCGAAAAAAAGCTAAAATAGGTTTCATAAGTAGCATCACAATGGATAAAAATTGGACATATAAAGATACCATTTTCTCCAGTTTTTCTGCGAATCAATTTTCTTTCCTGGTACACAAAAGTACTGACAAAACAGGCAGCTAAAGTAAATGCTCGATCGATGCCAATAATATAAGCATTTTTCATAGCCGAAATAAAGTGAGCAAGCATGCTATCAGTGTATAGTATGAATAAGCTAGGATTAGAAATGGTGACAGCACATCTTACGAATTCATATTTCTTTCCTATCATCGATAAAAGCTTTTGAACTTTGTCTGATAAATTCAATTTCGAAGATCTGGATAAAAGTTTGTGTTTCAAATTACTGATATATTGGGAGTTTCTTGGAATATTTTCCTATCAGATGTTTTGCCTTTTTCAAATTTTTCGATTATATTTTTTCTAACATATATTTAATTTTGAATTGGAATGGAAGCTATGGCCTGGATAAAATAAAACCTTTCTACTCATATGTAACATAGTTACAATACTCACTATTATGCAAATACTTTTGAAAGTATGATACTCGGCGCTGATAGCTTTTATCTTTTTTCAACTTCGAATGATACCTTTTCAGAATACAAGTAGCATCACTTTTCTCCTTTGAATCTCTTAAGTCATTAAAATGGCCGCATTATCGTTCTTATAGAAATAAGTGCTAACTGAATTATGACCACACAGACTCCACAATCGTCGATGAACTTTTTAATTGAAGGATCAAACTTTAGAATAAAGCAAATATTTTCTTTCAAACCTTCAGATATTCTTTAGGGCAAGCTGAAGTCAACTTTATCAAGAATAAATTTCGGCCATTTTTTGTACTTAGAAAAATCAAAAGTTTTCAAACGAAATTGAAAATTTTTCGCTAAACTTAACAAATGAATGATCAACTTCATAATGAAGTTTCGAATAAGTGTGGTCATTTGATTTGGAAAAATACACTTTGGGTAAACAGATTTGTGTTTAATTTTAGGTAAACCAAAAACGAAATGATTAGGATTAATATAAATTTTTTTATCAAAAACGGTACATGTAAAGAGAATGTGTAAAAGCTCAGCCTTTGTATCACCATCATCTTTGTGATTAAGTGGATATAATACTTTGTTTAAAATGTCTCTATTCACGTTTTTTGGTGAGTTGTAAGGAGAATAAATAAGATTAATAGGTTTATTTAACACAGTGGACAATGCTAAAACAGTAAAGATGTTAGACCACTTATTCAGACAACAAACATCTTTTATGGCTTTATCAAAGACGCAAACTTCCACAAACTCATTATTTTTATAGATTTCAAAATTTTTAATAACCTCAATAGCAGTCAACACTCTTACCTTTGTTGATAGGGCTGCAGAGTTGAATAGGCAGTTGCCATCTTGTGAAGAAGCCAAGGGTAGTAAATTTTCCCCAACGTTATAAAACTCTAATATTTCTTTAGAAACTGGATCTCTTGGCGTGCAATAAGTTTTCAATATTGGTTCATTAAGAATCAAGTTTTCATTCTTGAGAATATAGTTTCAGTATTGATATTAAATTTCAACATGTATAAAAAACTTAAATCAAAAATAGTGAAGCTTTCAACTTAATTCAGAATGGCCTCAATACGTTTAATGCATTTCGTATATGAGAAACTTCCTCCTATGCAATTACAGGAAATACAAATATAAAGTACACTTTTGTTATATATAAAAAAGCGATACTGCTCATTTGAAAGTTTTTGACAAGATGGATGAAAATATTCCCTACAACGAATATACTGATCATTTGAAGAACTGTAGCCACAAATATTACAATTCATTTTGCTTTCCATTGTGCCGGGTCAAACAGACCACAAGTTTACAGTAGAAAAAAGAATGTGTAAATTAAAAAAATAGCTTTACTTTAACCTAAAAAAATGATTGAACAATCGAGAAAATGTTTAAAATTAATGACTTACAGTAGCGATAAAAAATGTATCTAATTAAGGTTTCCTTTTGTTGTGAATTTGATGAAACATATGAGTAGAGGTTTTTCAGTCTAAAATAACAAAAAGTCGTACAGAATATAGATCGTTTAGAACTTCAATGAATTTTTTGATAAAAGTCTGATATCCTTCCACAAAATTATCTTGATTTTAAAAAAAAATTACCCAAAAGTGAAAAATATCAAGAAATAAAAAACTAAATGTTGAAAAATTCACTTTACATATTATAAAACTAAAAGTCTAAAGCATAGTCTGTCAATTTTTTTATAAAAACCAAAAGAAATGATGATTACATGGGTTGTTGAACCATAATCGGTGTTGATGCACAATTAAAAGGATACACGACTAAAATTAAACCATGGCTGAAGATTTAAAATCCAGTGTTCATACAAAACTATACATTATACCAAAAGACTATTCTATTATAAACTTAAACAAAATTAAAAAAACAACTATCAAATCTTAAAAATAAAAAACTCAAATTAATCTTGAATGATGAATAACTTCAATTATCCCTTTCATAATATTTAATACTTACATAGAAAAAGTAGAATAATCCCCATTATTTATTTTGAAAATACAGCACTTTTTAAAGTCAAACACCATTTACATAAAAAAGGATACCAACTTTTTTAAAACTTATATCTAAAAAAGAAAAAATATGGTCAAGGCAAATTATTTTATTGTTAAATAACTTTGTATCAAACACATATAAAACATCAGTTTGGCAATAAATCAATAGTTGATTTTGCATCACTTTTTAAGTAGATTCTTTTTAGAACAATAAAAGGGAGTTTTTGTATGTCCTATATTTAACAAAGGTTTTTACATTTATATCTTCACTAAGCTTCAGTTAATCTGATATATATGTCGACTAAAATGACTTCATTAAGAATTTTTATGGATTACTATAAAATATGTTCGGATTTAAAAAATAGTCAATTTGGCATCTTCTACTAGATTAGTTTTATGGTTCGTCTCTTTTTCGATAAATGATCCCGACAATTTTATATGACCAAAATTTCGCTAATTTTATTTTTATGTGTTAAAAACTGTAGTTAAAGGAAAGGAATAGTTGAAGTATTTCTTTTTTACCTGGAACAAATACTTGAATAGAATGCATTTTTTCTTATAAACAATTTTTGTACAAATTAAAAGTTCCAACTAAATGCTGATACATTCAAGACATTCGCTAACATTAAACTAATGTTTACTAATTCTTGCAACGATTCATTGAAGAAAGCATAGAAAAAATGTAAAAAAAAAACTCACTTCCACACCATTAGCAATTCATCAGACAAAAAATATACACACTACCAATGATCCTATGTTTCGAGCGAAGCGAGAAACGACCACGGGATGGCTAGTTTTTATATAAGTAATGAATTATTAAGATTTGATTATTTTCTGATTTTCTTTACCAATTCAACTTCTTTCTAATATTTATGTTAAAAAACGGTCACTCTC
Source organism: Nectonema munidae (assembly GCA_030549495.1). Classification (NCBI taxonomy): domain Eukaryota; kingdom Metazoa; phylum Nematomorpha; class Nectonematoida; family Nectonematidae; genus Nectonema; species Nectonema munidae. The sequence continues at coordinate 924,725 of JAUIRK010001047.1, read as the reverse complement.
TTACTTTCGCATAAAATTTGACGTGCTAAGAAATAACTGGACCCTTTTCAAAAGTTCGACTTGGTAGAAGTAAAATGCATATGTCTTTATTATTGAACTTTTTCGTAAATAAGCTTAGCCTACGCTTCTTTTTCATGTTTACACATATGAACGATATGATGATCTCTTGACCTGCGAATTTATCATTTTTTAGACGGAAATGTTTCAGAGTGCGGGCGAGACTGTTTTCGTTCCGTCTGGCTGGTGGCATGTGGTGATGAATTTGGATGAAACGGTTGCCATAACTCAAAATTTTGCAAGTAGCGTCAATTTTGAGAAAGTTTGGCCGAAAACAGCGAAAAGTAGACCAAAGCTCTCCAAAAAATGGCTTCAAGCTTTACAAGTCTCATTTTATTCTTTTCTCTCTTTATCCAATTAAAATCAGATTACGCTCTCCCCAAAATGTTCAACTACATATCTTCATATTTCTTAACCCTTTCAAAGCGAATGGGAAACCCGTATCCAGGGCTTTGGAGCCGGAGTCGGAGCTGGATCCGGAGCCCCTGGAGCCGTAATATTCTGTCAGTAAGAGCCGGAGTCACAAATTTTAATGTGAGGCTCCCTCTTACCGGCTGCAAGTCAACATATGTGTGTGAAACAGTGAAGTAAAAGTAATAAATATTTATAAACAACATATATAAATTATAGAGTAAAAGAGATTGCATCTGACAATTTTCCTTCAGATCGATAAATTTATGTAGTAGTCTCAAAGAGGACATTTTGGAAGCAATGCTATTTTTAAGAACAAGCACATATAAATAAAGTTTTGAAATATTTGTCTAATTGGAAACGATATAAATCTTAAACTTTATCTATAATAATTAAGAATAGTATAATTTTGTATAAATAAACCGAACTTTATGTATAACTGAAAGAAATCACAATAAATATAGAAAATATACTTGGAGCCAGAGCCAGAACCGTAGTCAAAAAATCTATGCTCCAGAGCCGGAGTTAAACAATTTTGAGAAGGCTCCGAAGCCCTGCCCGTATCCCATAAGATAAAAATCATCCTCTTTAAGTAACTCATTGAAAAATAGCTAAAAACACACTATAGGGTTTTATAAACGCGCCCTCTATATGGTTTTATGAATTATTGGAATTTTATGTAGTAAAAAGTCAAGTGTAGTGGACATACCCATTACTAATATGTAAATAAAGCTACGATGCTTAATTTACATATGGGGATGTGAGTGAGTAACGTAGCTAGGAATTCGAACCAAAGATTTGGCATCAAAAAATTCTTAGAACAAAGTTTTTTTTTAATGAAAATGTGTTATATTGCAATATGAATAAGAACATTTAATTTCAGATTCAGAAGATTGTTTATTTAAAAATCTGCGCACTAAAGTGCTAAATTATTAATTTATTGAGAAAATAACTTTCAATTTGTAGGAATCAAAATCAATAAAGAATAAACAGAAGACTGTGAAAAGAGGGATTCCATGAAATCTGTGAAATTACTGTTTCACTTAGGGATTTCATATGTTCACTAAAATTCCTATGGATTACATGGCATTCTCAGAAAAATCGTAAAATTCCTAATTGAAACAGTAATATCACTAATTGTGTTAAACTTTCAGAGATTTCATGAAATCTTGTTTCGACAATTTACTGTAATTTACAGATGACAGAAAAAAAAATTTCCAAATGTAAATCACAATGAAATCTACGCTCATCACCACTATGTACTGGTTTTATTACATAAAAGAAAGCTAGTTGTTACGCGACTGTATAATTTTTATTCTTATATCTGTGAAACATCTATATATGTATTAGCATTATGGTTTTTATTGGAGATGACGAAAAAATGAATTATTAACACAAATTTCTACTTTTCATAGTAAACTCTCACGCATATTATACCTATAATGGCATCCACCCTGCCTGGTTACACCATTTTCATTGATTGATTAAAAAATCTTTTTAAACTGTGAGGAAATGCTAATTTTTATTTCAATCAACTTTCTGCTATTTTTGCAAGTAAACTGCTTATGATGATTATTATCAATTTTGCCGCACTCTTAATCCTTGTCAAACTTAACCCCGGATTATTTTCAACTTTTTCCTAATTAATAATAAAAAATACGTATTTAGCTGCTTATAGTTACAATATAGAAATGTCATTTTTGTTTCATGTGGTGAAAATACAAGTTTTTATCTTCTAAAAAGTCGTGCAAAAGTTCTCGCGCATCAAACAGAAGATCTGATTCACCTATCTGTTCTGAAGGAAATTAAACAAGATGTTTTCTTTTCAAAAAATGTTATTCATATTAATTTAGTTTTTGTGCGATTTTTTTCTGAGGAAAAATGTGAAATTCGGTTTTCTTCATATAAACAAATTTAACATTATCAAATTATTTAAAAAATGTATAGTCCGGTCTATCTAAAATGCCTAGAGATAGTTCTAGTATTATACTAGCCAGAAAACGCTTTTCATTTTTTTATCGGAATCAACAAATTTAAAAATGAACAAATCTAAAAATATATACAATGTTAGTATATTTCAACTAAATACAGCATGTATATATAAAAAATATGTCACTTTTAAATGAAATCTTTTCACTTTTATTTTAGTTTTTCAAGCCGGAATTAGCTAAAGAAACTCAAAATATAATGTTTGAGTACAATAAGAAAAGGAAAGAAAATGATAATACACCAACTTCATCATCATCATCTTCTTCTTCTTCCTCCAGTGAAGATGATTCAGCAAGTAGTGATTCGGCAGCTTCCGTAAACTCATCCAAGTCGTATCGAACTAATTGTTCATGTTCCGACTGCTACCAAACACGAAGTCGAAAAACTACGAACAATAACTCTAACGTCAAAAAAGCAGATTCATCTTCCTCCCTTCTCTCATCTTCTTCAGAGTCTCCACCGAGAACAAGAAGGTTCAAAATTTCATCTTCCAGAGAGAAAAATTTTGCCGTTAAACCCAAGATAAAGGAAGAAAATGAAGACAAAACTTCAAACACTTCTAATCAAAGGTAACATATGTTATCCTCTCTCTTTAGTGTCCTTTCATTTTATATATTCCTTAGGAGAGGGGCATTTTCTAATGCATTTCAGAAAATATTTACATAAAATCATACACGAATTTTTATTTAGAGACGCCCAATCGGCCACAACTATATTTGTTCATTTCTTGTGAATATGAGCTTAAGCTCCTTTATCTAATTATTGTTAGTTGTTTCTTTTATTCATTCATCTTTTTGCTATTTATTTAAATCATTTGTATATTTTTCAATCATCGTGAAAAAAAATTCCATATTTTCATTTTATTTATATTTTGCTTTTTCTATCATTATAGAATAAGCATATACTGCCAAAAGATAGTTTTCACATATTCTTTTAAAATTCGCAATTTCCTATTTTATTTGTATAAAATGTAAACTTCCTTCAAGTTGCGTAAAATATATAAAATGACTATTTAGCAGCTGTGTAATAAATAAACATTAGAAATAAAACTTGTCCATAAATGAAAGTACTCATAATAATCCTCAATAATATAATTGCCAGAAAAATTTGATACACCATTTTCGAGTTTTCCACGACACTCCATATTCCTCAAAAACTAAACAACTCTTTTACCAATTTTATACCAAAATATTCAGAATCGCTTATATTTTATAGTAATTTTAAATTTTCCAAAAAAGATTACTTTTTGATTTTTTTTCTCTCAAATACCTTCTTTCTACTTTCATTTAAAGAGCTTTTTTCCAAAAATTTCCTAAATTCTGTTGCTTTTAACAGTATTTTGAGTTTTATATTTTTCAATAAAAAAGATACATATTTGAACTTTTTTGGCCAAAAAACCTAGTATTCCTGTTCTACACATCTAATCACACTGTTTATTTATAATTAAAAAAAAGCATATATTATTTGCAAAGTTTTAGAGGATCGATTATTCACATTTTTATAAATTAGAATTTATTGTTTAGTGGGCCACTTTTAAACAATTAAGAAACAGTTGCTATAAAATTATGAAATCTATTATAAATTTGCTAATGGGTTGACAATTATAAACAAAGAATCAATTTATTTATATTAATGTGAAAGTTTATATTTATTATTTCGTCATTGTTCATCAATACCAACTTTGACTTATGTGGTAGAAAATCTAGGCTAACGATTGCTCATTTGTAAAATGACTTTGCAATAAAAGGAAAAATAATATAATTTATTTGCCTTAAATTTAGATACTTTTCAGATGCATAGCTTTTATTTAAAAACTAAGTCATTTTGATCATAATCTCTTTCCAAGTCCATATCATATACACCTCCTATTAATATTCCTTAGAGACGAACGCTCTGTTTGGGAAAATTATATTTGGACCAAAGTGCTTTAAGCGAATGTAAAAGTATTCGATAGTTTGCTTTTATTAATGGACTTTTTTATTGTACTTCATGCCTAGATTTATCCATACCTACTACTTTGCCTTCAGATTGTAGCCTATTTTCTGTGTGTGTAAATTTTTAGTGCTTGCTAACTTGGTGCTACTCTTGTGTGTCTCTCCCAAAAACAGAGCATTTAAAGTAAAACCTTTTTTTTTTAGCTTTTAGCATTTCCTGCTTTTAGCGAATTTCGGTGAAACTCTTTTAAATCATCATCATCTATTTCTAAAAATGATCTGTTTATCGCATTTGGACATTAAATATTTGAAAGATTGATTCCTATTTTCGATACTAAATTTTTACTTATGTGTCCTCGCGATGCGTTTGTTCAGTTTTAATCATCTTTTTGAAAAAATGAGCGTCTTATGTAGTTTTTATTGGGGTAACTTTTGATTTATTTATGGGCCTAGAGGAAAATCAACGTGTACAAACAACTAAATTTGTCATTTTGAAAAGCGTAATAAACTTATTAGTTAGATTTGAGACTATAACAATAAATTAAATAGCTTGTAAACAACAAGGCTAAGACAGACTGATTCAGCAAATCATTGGAATAATAACTTCAAAATCAAATAGCAAATATATAAGGCTACAGCACAAATTTGGCTGTGTCAGACAATAGTTGTCTATAATCTGGTGTTGATTCTTGAAGGTCTCGGATTCGAATCCCAGTATAGCAACTTTGCTTCTAAATGTTTAATTAGCCATCTTTTTAGGGATACTTGTTTTCAATTTTGTGAACTCACACCTGCCATTTTGAAGAGGTGGAAGTTTGCAATGAGTCGAATTTGTGATCGAAGACTCATTTTGCTCAATGCGTCATTAAATTCATATGTTGATTGCAAAGAGCTCACCCTCTAATAATAATAATCTAATATGAAAGTTTGAAATGCTTATAAACCTTCTTTGATAATGCTCGTTTCTAATTGGTTGCATGCTTTTATCTTAAAAGGGGGAAATCTTCAATTTTTGCACGCCTTTCAATCATTAAGAAAAATTTATGCTTTACACTTTGTGCTTTTTCCTTTTATAAAATACATTTTTACCTATTTTTATAAATTCCTTATTATCTCATCTCTTGTGAATTGTATTTAGAATTCACCATTACTTATTGTCGTTCGTTATGTTCATTCCTCTGTAATTTCATCATATGGTGAAGACATCGAACTCTTGAAGAACACACTTTTTATTAAAATTAGAGAGATTTTGTCTTTTTCTCATTTTCAAAAGCTTTTAGTTCTACATTTTCTATCGTTTTTAAAGCAAAATAACTCTTATGTTTATTTGAAAAGCTGTTATCCTTTATTTATAGAGCAAAAATATAAATTGAAAATTTTAGCTAAGCCTAAGGACTTAATAATATACATTCATTTACTTACAAAAATTATTCGCTCTTTTAAGGATGTCTTGACTAATGGAGGCCTTGCTGTACATGTATTTTCTTTCATTTTTAACCGCAAAATACTTGTGAGAAATGGCCTTGTCTATCATCTGTTAATAGTACGACGTTTGTTAACTGGTTATGGACCAGAGTTGACTATATCCGACTTTATAAAAAATATAATCGTGTGCGTTCATAAATCCTTTTTATAAATTCTTCTATTCGTCTGATTATTCTGGTCTTTAACGGGCTAAGATCTAAGCTTTTTGTGACTTCAAACTTTTTAATAATATAAAATATACTAGAGCGTTTAGTCAGATTTATAGAATTCATAATAAATATGCCTTCTACATAATATTCTTGATTGCGTTACAGTAAGATTGATTTCATTAAAATCAAAAAGTTAAGTTCTATACGTACTCAACTGATGGAAGCAATAGCGCCTAGGACATGCTTAATCCATATTTACCTATGATAAATATAGGTGAATGAAATGAATAAAGATTCTTTATTTGATTGGGCAATTATTTTTCCGTCAAAGTGTATTTAGCGAATGAAAAAAACAGAAATGATATATCGCTATTACTTCTATTTTGTAAGATTTAAAAACTTAAATCTGTAAAAAATAACCGAATTGTACACACACTATTAATATGCTATTTTTTTTATTGAATATCTTTTTCAAAATCAATAAATTGAGAGACATTTTATTATTTCCAAACTAAAGTATCGAAAATGTATTTTATAGAAAACAATGATAAAAGCAAAAGAAGCAATGCAATGCCTATGAGTTTAAATCGGTTTCTAATAAAAGTGGTTTTTCATTAACTCTGATGATAAAATTAATAAATCAATATATTTGCGAAATTTTGACCATTTTAATATGATTTTGTTAGCCTATTTTTGATACAAGCTTGCTATGGGGGCCGCAACACAAAGAAAATGATCACTGATTAAGGGTGCCGATGCCCTCTTTTTTTTTAATTGTCCCGGTTTTATCTTCGTTTAATAACGAAATCCAGGGCGATTTAGAATAGTCCCGGTTTTTCATTCACAAATCGCAAGGCTGTAAAAAGGAGGTAATGCAAATTTAACTTGAGATATGATAGCTTATTATCTCTTTTTTTTGGTAAAAAAAGCCTTCTCTTACCTTGAAAGTATTTTTCATATTAATTATTATTTTTGTAAGAAATAAAAATTGTTCTTCACTTGTTCAGGACCATTTTATTTTTATCGCGGTTTGATTTAAAAATCTGTCAGGCCTACAACAAAAAAGATTGCAGAGTTTTCTCTTCGAAAGAACCGTTTCTCAGATCAACTAAATCTTAGTCAATCACAAAACTAACGCTATTTTTCATTTAGGTCCCGTAAAAGGATATATCCTTCTCAATCAAAAAGACGAAAGAAGGAAAAATCTTTGCAATAAATTTCTACATGCCTCTTTCCATTTAATTTTCCACACTACGCTACATATGGGATATGAAATGATCTATCCTTTCAATCATCAGTTCATCCTATACTTTTCCATATGTCGAATCATTTTGAAAATACACGCGTCCTCCTTACCACTACTATCCTTGCTTCGTATATGCAATTTTTAAGTTTAATTTTTAATAAAATGTTCAATCCTCTTTTTAATTTTATGAAAGCAGACATAAGAATGTCCTTCGCAAATCTTTATTCCTCTAAACCACGTGAAAGGACATTTGATATTTGTAACTCCATTTATCAAGCGCTTTCGAAAGTAAGTTTCATTATTATCAAGGTAAAAATAAAAATTGGTAAAGGCAACAACCAACTGTAGCTTTTAACTTTTGGCTCATTATATTTTTGGGCTTTTTGGAAACCAAGACGTCATTTTAAATATGTGAAGTAATAGCACATTTCAACTAGTGATGGGACCATTTCAAAATTTTGCTCGATGTTGATTCTTATCATCTTTTATTTAGAAAAACCAACCCTCAATTTTGAAAAAAGTCTAACATAGTTTTTAGTTGTCTCGTAACGGAAATTATTGCATCTTTTCAGATGAGCTTCAAGTTAGACTTGAAGGAATCCTTTCAAGAATTAGCAAATCTACCTAAGTAATGCTACCTGCCTATGGGAGACTTGTTATCAGGTGTCCTGCAAAAGAGGAAGCGCAAACGTAGAATGAGTGTTTTATATACACACACCCTTTTATTCTACTTATCTCCAAACTTGCAAAAATGTTTATTTGCCACAATATATAGAAAAAAATTCAATCTAAGCAAGTATCTTTTTCGACTTTAGATGATATAGAGTAAAAAAAGTTTTTAACCCATTAATAAAAGTGAATAATATTCTCTTCCATTATGATATAAAATTAAGTTAAACGTATAAGCAACAAATATTTTATTTTCGAAATATTTCTTCCTCAATTTATTCTCGATAAAAATAAAGTATGTGTTTCTTTAAGACTAAAAAAATTTCAACCAACGCACAGAAGTGTCAAAATGATCCCTAGTGCTTCTTGTAAAAAAATATGTTACACATATTTTTATTCCCTTTTTTTTGATAAATTAAATTATATAGAATAAATTTTATTTACAGTTTTTACATATGAGGTTATCATTTTTTGTTTCATAAAAGCTAGGACGAAGTCGGTGCACATTATAAATGAACGGGGTGTATAAGAAACGATAAATTCCTTATTTTCTCGACTTTACAAAATGTTTACAATGATTCAATATTTCGACGTTACGGTCTTTATCAAGAATCTAATATAAAGGATGAGAAAAAATGAAATGAAAACACTGATATAAATATAAATCCTATAGCTTTCAATTCATTTCACCATTTGTTCTCATCTTCTATATTAGCTTATTAATTGTTATGGTCTTATGCAAAACACGCATTCTTTCACATTCCCTCAACAACAATGTTAAAAGTCATTTTCTCTACAATGACCTATGCAAATAATTAAATATTTACATAGGTTCCTATTCTTTCAGTGGAACACTGTTTTGTGTGAAAGGCTCTTCACTTGCATACCTATATTACAAGATAATATGTTGATAGTATAAATAGATGCAGATTTTCTTATATATCATCACTTCTTTCTTCCTTTCCTCAATAAATTGTTTTCTTTACCATTGTGCTCTGTAAAAACATAACATTAATAAAAACCGTAAGGTAAAAATATTGGATCATTTTAAACATTTTGTAAAGTCGAGAAAATGAAGAATTTATCGTTTCTTATACACCCTCTTTATTTTTGCTTCATCTCTCTTAAAATTTTAATTTTTATCATTGATATATTTTTCGATTAATTTAATTTTTATTATAATTTCTTTCTTGAAATATTTTCACCATACAAAACAAGCAATTGTTGAAATCTTATAAAAAAAATATGGACAGGCCACCTTCTTGATGAAGTTTTCTAGCCAGATTCAATGAGCTTAAAAATTTATCATTTTTGAAATAAAGCTCTAGAGATCAAGAAATCACAACATAATTTCAAATCATTTGGTCGATTTTCATTTTTGCCTATATATGGAACACCATTCAGCAAATATAAACTTCGGGGTAAAGGGACAACGCGTTTTGCTTGGTAACGGCAGAACCCGAATTATACATTCTTTGACAATTTGAAATAAACCGATACAAAATATCTGATATAGCAGCAAATTAATAGACCTTGATTCTTGCTGACTTTGTACATTTTTTTTAGCAAAAAAACAAACCGCAATTATCTAACCAGAGTTCAATATTTTTGGACATCGTGAATCCTCTTACATATAATATTGCTATAAAAACCTAGTTTTCAGAAAGAGAGAGTTTCCAGAGAAGTCGAATAAAAGACGCCTTATCTTAATTTCAGTGAATGTTTTCAGGATAAAAATAAAAGTAAGCAAGAGCTGATGCAATTACCATTTAGAACAAATCTTTTGGCTAGAGTTGTGGGACCTGATGGTTCTCTCAAAATGATTTGTTTTAGTTTGATTGCAAATATTGGTAAAATCTGTCCATTTAGTCGCATTAGGCGCTTTGTAAACGTCCTTTATGGGATCAACTTTGGTTTTTTTCGTAACTAGATCTACTTCACTATCCGTTGAACTCGAACTTGTATCATTTTGTCTTGTCAATTCAAAATCAACGCTTTTTGTGGAAGAAATTTCACTTCAACAAAGAAACGTTAGTAATGATTAATTTACTTTTTTTTATTCATCAATATTATATTGTAAAAAAAAGAGTATCAACACAATAGAAAAAGTATGATGACTAAAAAAAATCAATATCAAAAGGATGATGAGAAATAAAAATAGGTATAAAAAGATGTTAAAAGAATTGACATGTGTTATATTCAGCAACCGACACACATCCTGATGAAAAAAGCTCATGAATGATTAATAGTTGCGAAGGTGTATGTGCTAAAATTAATTAAATACTACTAGGGGTGACCCTCTGTTGGGCGTTCTACGTTTAGCATCTCTCATTAAAAATTTCTTCACATTTAAACTTGAAATAAAATTTAAAAAAGACTTAATTTTTGTATTTGAAATTATAAAAGGTTCAAAATGGCTGTGTTGAGAAATTTCATCGCACTACTCTTCTCTTAACCGGCTATCGACTTTACAAAAATAAAATCGTCTACGTTTATCAATACTCTTTAATACAAATCTTCTGCTTTACATTAAATATCGTCCCATTATTCTGGTCGTTAACGGGTTAAAACCGGTGAATAAATATTGTAAAAACACGATTATACAAAATTGATATCAAAATGTAGGTCGACTCCAGTTTAAACGAAAGATATTTAAAGTTTGTTGTCACTTCTTAAAGGCTGACCCTAAAAATATGTTTTGAATTTTTTTTTAGTAAATCCGCTAGCTCTCTTTAGTTTCCCTTATGAAGCGTAAGATATTTCTTAAAAGAGGCATAGGTAAGTTGAAAAAAAGATACAAAACGATTAAACACAGTATTTTTCCAGTTTTAAAACAAAAAAACTTAATTTTTAGCTTAATATATTAATTCGATTCCTGATCGTGACATTCTTTTATGAATAATCTTCGTTACATTCTTTTATGGAAGAATATTCTTACCTTGGATGCGATAACAACAACTAAAAGTTATTTACTTTGAAGATCAAACAGCCGTGATATAAAATCGACGATGATAATAACTTCAAACTGGACTTTTCTGAGCAATGTTACATTCTTTGACATTATTTTGGGAACAAGATTTGAAGACTGATGATAATTTTTTGAAAAATTGGAAAAAAGGTTCCTATAAAACTCAATTTTTTAAAAATATTTTTATTGCGAAAAGAACTGGAAGAGAGAGATCATCTTTTCACAGAAATAGAGAGATCTTTGTCATCCTTCAGATTTATTAAGTGATGGTAAAGAGCACCATTTTTGCCTTTGCTGCACGTGCTTTCGAAATTATCGTTTTTTTCTCCACCTTTTTCTAGCATTTTTTGATGCTTGAAAAAGGAGTAGATGGCTGATCCAAATAAAACAACTGCATTTGATGTCCACCACGTGAAAGATTTGGACTCGCCTCCGAACCAAACACCCAGGACGGTTTGGGTAGCGGCTTTCGCTGTTCCGCTGATGTTGTGGGTCAGTGGCGACGTCAGAGTAATTTGTTTGTTCGCTAAGTAACTTATGCCAAATCCGAACAAGCCGGACAGTAGTAGGAAGCTGAAGGTAGAGATGTTGGAGAAGAGATGATGAGAGATTGTGGAAAGAAGGGGAACACTTGCGGAATTATCTTTGAATGAGGAGAAGGCTGTGAAAAGGGAGTAAGTAGGGAAAATGATGACTATGAACTGGAAAATAGCGTTTATGTTATTGATGAGTGTGAGGAAGAGAACGTTTCCGTGGATGAAGTCGCCATCCAGGTACTTCTTCGTGTAGATGGAGGTGAGTGCGACGAACAAGCTGGCCAGAACGCCAAAAATCACGCCGGGAATGGATAAGGAGCCGAGTAGAGCTTCTTGATCAATGCCAAGCACAAAGCCTAAAATGATGACAAGGCACGCAAAAACGCATCTGAGTGACGTCTTTTCACGAAGAATTGCGAAGGTAAAGACCACGTTGAAAATGGTGGTCAGAGAACGACCCACGTAGTAAAAGGATATGCCGACGTAGGAAAGGCACAGGTTGTTCAGAGTTATCATCGCCATGAAGATGCATGATAGGGGAAAGGTTTTGCGACACGAGTGTAAAATGTATTTGTGGTGAAGAGATACCGAAGGGGAAGATGATGATAACGAATGCTGATGCTTTTGTGGAAAGAGCTTTAGAATACAGAAGGAAAGGAATGCGGAACACATGCATTGGAAGCAAGTCACGAAGATGGAAGTCGCAAAGCCATAGCGAAGCAGGCTTCGGTTGATGAAAACAAGAATGATGGAAACGAACCAATAAGCGAGAACCACCAAACAAATCAAGAAAGACTGCTTGCTAACGTCCGCAGAACTCATTCAGGAGGAATTATTACTTTATATACCTGTTATTGGTAAAGCTGAGAGCATTCTGGAAAAGTAATTTATGTGTATAATAAAAATAGTGGAATTGTTTCAAATACAGTTAAACCTGCTTTAAACGCCACCTCTATCACCTGCTTAAGAGCTCCATATTTCAAAATCCCCAATTGACTTTACATTAAAAATACCCGGCATAAGAGCGCCACCTCTCTAACTGCGCCAAACGCCACATGATTTTAGTCCCATTCTCACTGAAATCCTTCATAAAAACGCCATGCTTTGTAATAAAATAAAATAAAATTTTCTCAAGCTTCTTCATTCATCATTACTGAACAACAAGATAAGCATTACCATCTGTTGCGCTTAGAGATGAACTGAAAAGGCTTTCTATGATTTCACGCTGACACAAAATTGTAATATGTTACTTGTAGTATACCATTTTTATACTTCAGCATGTATAATGTTATTTATTCTAACAACTAGAACTTGTATATCTTTCTTTATAATCTATGTTGTGCGATAAAGTGAGTGAAAATTATGTATGCTACTAACACGCAATAAGTATGAAGATAATGTTGTGCATTTCACTAGAAGAGCATATAAAATAACATTTGTTTTCAATTTAGATTATATCACAGCTTTTTTCTTTTTCCTAACATTTGCTTGAAAGTGGAATAAGAGGCATAATCTTTGTAGGCAATAATTTGATGTTATATTGAAGTTAATAATTTCCATTTGATTCAAACCCTAGTTATCAACAAAGCTGCTTCACCTTGGTTTTTCTTTAAAGGCTTTTTTATACTGAGAAGGTAAAGTATCAATTTTTTTGAAAAAATGTCTAAAAAAATACAAAAATAACGCTCTCCCTAGCGGATAAAATCAAAGTGATTGAGATGTACGAAAAAGTTAAAAGTTCACGCAAAGTGGCTCATGCATTTAGCGTAAGCAATGATCAAGTTCAAAAAATAATTAAGAGAAAAACAGAAATACTTGATGATTTCTCGAGCAATGTACCTAATGAACGTAAACGTAAAATGCGCAAAACTGGGAACGAAAAAATTAATGAATTAATCTGGAAGTGGTTTCTAGACTCCACAACTAGACAAGTACAAGTTAGTGGTCCCTTGTTACAAAAACAGGCTTTAAAATTTGCCAAAGATTTGGATATTGATTCATTCAGTGCTTCAAATGGCTGGCTTGCTGCATTTGTAAAGCGCCATATTATTGTGTTTGGATCAGTGACTGGCGAAAGTGATGATGTTGATAAAAATGTTGTTTGTGAATGGAAACGAAATCTTTCTCTCATTTGTGATGGTTATGAGCCTAAAAATATCTTTAACATGGACGAAACAGGCTTGTTCTACAGAAACAATCAACGTAATAAATCACTTCATGTAAAAGGTCACAGCATACAAGGTGGTAAACAATCAAAAGACCGCATTACAGTTGCATTATGCGCTTCGACTGGAGAGAAATTGCCTCTACTTGCAATCGGGAAATTTGAAAATCCTCGCTGTTTTAAAAACCTTGATAAACAAAAATTTCCTGTAAACTACAATTCAAATAAAAAGTCATGGATGACGGGTGAAATCTTTGTCAATTGGATGAAAAAAATTTGATATTGAAATGAAAAACCAGAAACGTAAAGTATTGTTATTTTTAGATAATTCTCCTGCACATCCTAATGTTACACTTTCTAATATTAAATTAATTTTTCTGCCACCAAATACTACATCAGTTATCCAGCCCATGGATCAAGGTATCATACACACAATGAAATTAAAGTACAGAGACAGGCAGCTACAGTTTGTTTGTGACAGCATTGCAAGAGACGAATCTGTTACTGGTCCAGAAATTCTCAGAAAAATTTCTCTTCTAGATGCTATAAACTGGGTCCATAGAGCTTGGAATGAAGTCACTTCTTCAACAATTTATAAAGGTTTTACTCGAAGTGGATTCACTTGCGAAAGCGAAGAGACTGGTGATGATATTTTAGAAGAAATAATAGATGTTTCTCCATCAGTTTCATCCCTTTCCGAAGATTTATTTGGATTAAAATTTAAATGTCTCGCCCAGATAGACAGTGACGTTCCTACTTCAAACTATGCTATTGACTGGAATCGGTCAGCTTTAGATATTCTTCGCGATGTCAAAAAAGACTCAGGTGATGACGATAATATTGATGATGGTGATAATGAAGCGCAAGTTGAGGAATCAGGTAAAACACCTTCTTTATCTCAAGTACAAGACTGCATTCAAATATGTAAGCAATATGCTCTGCAAAAAGGAAATAGTGAAATGCTAAAACATTGTTTCGACATGGAAGATATAGCCCTTAAAATAAGAATCAAAAGCTTTACAAAACAAACAACAATAACAAGTTTTTTTAAAGTTAAATAATTTTTTCAAATAAATTTTTTACACTTTTTAAACATATTTATTGATAAGTAAACTCTTCTAATATCTTACTAATTATTTTATGACAAATATTTTACTTAATAAGAAAGAACCTTAATATAACAGCCACCTGCTAAGAGCGCCACTTTTTTCTGGTCCCACGGGTGGCTGTCTTAAAAAGGTTTTACTGTAAATAAATTAACAAACAACTGAAAAAACTCAGCAAATATTTAATTTATATATCGAGAGACATACATACATCTAGTATATACAATAAAATTGGCAATGTTTGGACTCGTAAAAAAAGCCTTTTAGAATGAAGATTTTATTTGTGAATTTATAGTGTGATTTTCACTTATTTCACGAATTTGGAATGCAATAAAGCGAAAATGCATCCCATTTTTTCACCATAGTAAAATTCTGCTTCAAAAATATTCTCGGCTTCATGCATATGCAAACGGTTTATTCAAGAATGAACATTTCTTTCGATAAAAATCTCTACACCCCTGCCATAAACGAAGCTTAAACCTTTGATAGCTTTTCGTTTTTTATCCCATACACGCTTGCAAAATTTCGATTCTTTTGAAAACTAACCGTCTTTCCACCTTTTTGAGTGGGGTTTAATTAAAGCAGACCATTTTTATCTTATAGGACACTGCTATCCCATTGGGGCTTAAAGGAGTAGTTTGGAAAACTGTCTCGAAAAAATATTTTTAAAAAGTTGTAAAGAAATAGGTTTAAAACTAAAAAATTTAAAACATCAATTTTTTAATGAAAATTACTTATCGATATTTAGAATTCTGAAACTTTAGTTTTTATAATCAATTTGGGTGGTGCTCTCAGTTCCGATGCGAGCAGAAACCTCAAATTAAGAGTGTTCTTGGTCTAAGATTCACCCGTCCAGATAAGAGATATTTCTTCCCATGGATGCAAAATCCATTCAAAAAAATTAAATTATAAAAAGTTTCGAGTATATTTTAAATCTAGTAAAATAGGTATTTGATGTGGAGGGGCCAGCCAAAAAACTAGGGGGGGGGGCATGGCCCCTTTAAACCGCCACTGCCCAAAACAATATTTCAGTCAAAATTTTAAAAAAAATACAATATAATTTATACTCTGATTATTGTTATTTATTAAAAATGTAACTTTATGTAACTTAGTTAATCAATTACTGCTGAATATGTAAATTGTGCATATAAAAAATAACTAAGAAAAATGTCAAAAACATGTTTTTTCTTTGTCACTTTTGATCCGTTTTATATTTTTACAATAAAGATGAGAAGCAATTTAGCTCAAGAAGGGGGGTGGGGTGAAAAAATTTTTTTACTGGGGCTTTGCTCGTTCTTGCCCCCCCCCATCAAGAAGAATCATAATCGGCTTTTTTTATTGTCCCATCTCTGATTAGGTTGAGTTTGTTTAGATTATTTATGTTAACTAGGCAGATATGAATTTAACTATCAAATATATTTATAAATGATTTCACAATCAAGAAAAGAAAGATTTAAATAGATCAAAACTTACTTGTTGAAAGATTAAGAAAAAATAAATAATTCATTTAAAAATTTAAGATAATTTCTGCCATCTCTCTGGTGGCCATATTATATGAGAAGCGATACCTGTAATGCTCAACATAGGAATTTGTCCAAAATACTTACTATCAAAGGAAAATTTTGAGTTATCTCCTTCTACCCAACAATAATCTTTTTCAATTAAAATTCTTTGTGATATAAAATATTTTCTTTTAACAACTTCATCTCCTGGCAAGCCAATTACACGCTTAATAAGGAGCTCAGAATTATTCTTGGGATTGTTAAAGGTTACTATGTCGCCTCTTTTCAAATTTTGATACACATTCCACTTCTTTAACCAAACAAAATCTGAACAAAATAATTTCTTAGATAGTACACCATCAAAGTCGCTATCTGGTTGATCAAAAGATACTTGTGGAAGAGGATTGAGAGTTGGACTCATAGAATATCCTTGTACATATTTTACAGTTGCAATATATTTATTAAATTCATATGCTGACAATAAATAAATAGCAGTTCTTAAATATTTGATTAAAAATTTGTTTATGAAGGGATTTCTCATTTCGAAATATTCATTACAATTTTTCCGTGGGTAAACTTGACATTTATATGCTAGAACATTTTTGAAATTAATTTTATTAAAAGAAATTATTATAAGGTTTTTGTTGTTCTATGATTGTGGTTGTTTATCCTATACAAAAAAAGATTGCGAAAATGGTATGTGTTGTACCTTTTGCTTGTCAAAGCTACACCCAGGTGCAAAATGTACATCAAAAAACAATATAAATAAACTGTCTAAAATATATTCTGAAGGATTGTCCAATCATTCAAAAATGTTTAAATCGTCTTTAAAGTATCATTGACATTTCTATGGACAATAATGATCAAATCTAATAAATCTCTTAATATAATTTATGACCGATTTTTGATCCGATTTATGACCGACTATCGGTAGGATTTTTTACCCAAATACACAGAAATATATTCTTTATATACAAATAAGAACTTGAAATTAAACAAGTATTAGATAAAAGCTTAAAATAGAAAGACTGTCAAAATATTGTTATATTTAGGCTATATGCTAGGTTAATCACAATTTTTGTAATCGGGAGCCTTGGGGATCGAACCCCTGACCATCAAATGTTAGGCTAAGAGGTTGGTTGGTTGGTTTGTTTGAGATTTCAAAGCACTTTCAGCCGTAAGGCTATATGCTCGTAATATGCTTAAGATGGTTAATCACAGTTTTTGTGAATTTGTTTTTAGAGTTGTGAGCCTTGGGGATCGAACCCCTGACCTTCAACTGTTAAGCTGAGAGGTACACCCTAACAACCATTGAGGCTCAGGCTAAGAGGTACAACCTAAATTAAAAAACAAATAATTATTAAATTTTAAGTTATTGTTATAATAGTATAAACTTTTTTGTTTGTATATAAATAATATTTAAATTTATAAAAATCTGACCCGCTTTTTTGGGTGTACCACTCAACTTAACATTTGAAGGTCAGAGGTGCGATCCTTAAGGCTCTCGACTATTAAGAACAAAAACTGTGATTAACTATCTCAAGCTTAATGCGACCATATAACCTTGCCCAAGAAAGTGCTTTGATATCCAATATATGTATATTTAATTTATTCTGTGTATTTTTAATTTTTTTTATCTGTTTGTGTGTATTTCGGTATATTTGTAAGTATTTGTGTAAAAAGTCTAACCCGAGATCATATACTCAATGATACTTTTTATCCTTATTTCACTTTATTAATTAAATGGATATATCTCCTATTAGTCCTGATTTTTTATTTCTCATTTTAAAAGATTTAAACATAATAAATCATAATATTCAGTTTGTAAATGTAAAATTTCCTAATCTTGAATATTTTGTATCAAATTTCAACTTAACATTCAAAAAACCACTGTATATTATTTGTAACTATAAATAAATATACAGGTTTGGCATTTTATATAATATCTACTCTTAGTTTTACTTATGGGTCCTTCACAATTGACGTCAACTAAAACTAGGGGGGGGGGTGCACAAAGTTGACATAAGTCAATTTTGTTAAGTGATGATATATATAAAAGTTGACATGAGGGGGGGAGGGGGTTGAAATTTATCAAAAAAAAAGGTTGACGTCAATTGTGAACGACCCCTAATGAAAAAAATTTATTCAATAATAGGAATGCTTCAGTATCAATCTCAAAGTGAACAAGAATAATGATATTGTATTGAATAATATTATATATTTCAAAAATATAAATACAATATTAGATATTGTATTGAATAATCTATATTATAATAAGCTAGCGTCTGTGTGTGTGTCTGTCGCTGGAAGCATTTTGATTGGTTGAAATTATTTATATATCTTTTGTGTGTGTTTTTATATGTGTGATGAGTTTATATGTGTGTATGTGTTTGAAGCATTCTGATTGGTTTAAATTATTATATGTTTTGTATGTATTTTTATATGTGTGATGAGTTCATATATCTATAGTGTGAGGGTTGCTTGAAGCATTCTGATTGGTTGAAATATCTTTTTTTTATATGGTGTAATAGAAAAATACACAGAAAAGATACAATTATTCTAAAAAGTGACCACCATACCATATAACACTATTAGCAACTCAAAATACACATTACCCAGAATCCTATCTTTCGAGCGTATTCTAAACAAAAAAAAACTAGCCGGTCCCGTGGTCGTTTTGAACGAAGCGAATTTGAATTAGCAACTCAATATACACACTACCCAGAATCCTATGTTTCGAGCGCAGCGAGAAACACTGTTTCGAGCGAAGCGAGAAACGACCACGGGACCGGCTAGTATTATATATTTCAAAAATATAAATACAATATTAGATATTGTATTGAATCTATATATATTATTTTATATTATATTAATATATATTATATATTAACGAAAAAATAGAAAAAAAACTTTTAACAATATTTATTTCGGCAATTTCAACCTTAATATACATAACTTAGAATAAATCATCAAATTAATGATTTCCTAGAAATATTTAATTTTCCAATTCATATAAATCCACAATAACAAAGTACAGTAGAATCTCGCTACTATGCCCCCTCGGTACTATGCCACTCTCGCTACTATGCCACTTTCACTCGGTCCGGACAAAATTCAGTAAAAAATAAACTTACTATGCCACCACCTAATCTCGCTATTATGCCACTATTTATTTGTGTGTTGCGTTTTTTAATTATATTTCTCAACTTTTTTTACAAAATTAATGAATATATTTTTTTAGATTTATTGTTTTTATTTGCGTAAAAAATTAACATGTCAGATATAAAACGCAAGCGAACCGATTTCACTCTAAAGCAGAAAAAAGAAATTATTGATGCCAAAAAAAATGAGCCTAATCAGTCCAAGCTGGCCAGAGAAATAAGCAAGAAATGGGGTATTGAAGTGAAGAGAACTACGGTAAAAAGCATTCTCAGCAAAGAGGATGCAATCGAGGCTGCAATCAAAACTGGATTTTCATCGAAACGCGTTAAGTTGACGCAGGCTCACGATCCAAATCTCGATGAAGGGGTGCTCATGTGGCTGAAGCAAGCGAGAGGACACAATCTGCCTGTCAGTGGAAGTCTGGTCAAAGAAAAGGCAATGAAACTGGCCGAGATAATGCACATTCCGGGATTCATGGCAAGCGACGGTTGGCTGGACAATTTTAAAAAGCGTCACGGCATTACTTTTAAAACAATACAAGGAGAAGCAGGAGCGGTAAATTTGCAATCTCTTTTTGAGTGGCAACAACAGGTTCTCCGACCTTTGCTTGCACAATTTTCTGCAGAAGACGTCTTCAATCTAGACGAAACTGGACTCTTCTGGCAGCTGCTACCAAACAAGACCATGGCTTTCAGAGGAGAGCGGTGCACTGGAGGTAAAAAAAGTAAGCAAAGAATCACTCTTCTGGTTGGAGCAAACATGAGCGGCAACGAAAAGCTTCCTCTTCTGGTGATTGGCAATTCAAAGAAACCGCGTGCCTTCAAAAACAAAAAAATTCCGGTGACATACAAGGCAAATTCGAAAGCGTGGATGACGGCGGAGCTCTTCGAAGAAACATTGCGTGAGTGGAACGAGCGACTCGTCAAGCAGGGACGCAAAGTGCTGCTTTGTCTCGATAACTTCTGTGGCCACCCATCTGATCTCCAGTTCGACAATATAAAGCTGCTATTTTTTCCTCCTAACACAACATCAATCTCGCAACCAATGGATCAGGGGGTTATAGAGAGTCTCAAACGCCACTACAAGAAACTTTTGCTCTCTCGCAGGCTTGAAGTCATAGACGAGGAAAGAGAGTTTAAGTTCACGTTGCTTGATGCTCTACACGTTGCCCGGTATGCTTGGGAGCAGGTTAACAAATCGGTCATCAAAAACTGTTTTGTAAAAGCTAAGTTTGTGGAAGAAGAAATTGATCAGATTGAGCCAAAAGATGAAGAGTTGCTCGAGATTTGGAATGCTTTGCCTACTGAGGAAAAGATGCACAATAACAAGGAGATTGAGCTAACTGACTTTCTCAATGCTGACGAGCGTCTCGCAACTAGTGGCTCTCTTCTGCTAGAGGAGATGCTGAGGAAGTGCTGAAAAGTAAGGAACAAATTGAAAGCGAAGACGACAAGGAAACTATCGAAGAGGAAGTGGTTCAATTCCAAGAAGCCCAAAGAGCGTGGAGCACTGTTCGAAAATTTATGCAGCATTGTAGCGTAAAGCTCAAAGTGATGCAAGCGTGCGATTGTTTAGATCAAGAAATGCTTGAGATCCGCCATATGAAAATGCGTCAGACAACCATTTTTGAGAGCTTTGGAATAGGACACAAATATATAAAAAAATAAAACTGTTTTTTAATAAATGTGATTTTATTTGAAAAAATAAGGCTATTTTTACAAAACCCTCGCTACTATGCCACTCTCGCTACTATGCCACTTTTGGTCGGCCCCGACGGGTGGCATAATAGCGAGATTTACTCGACCAAACAGACAGACTCTATTAGACAATTTTTTCTTCCCATATTCTTTTTACTCTCATTTTGCATATGTAATTTATAATACCATGTCAGATCATTTTCCAATCTTATTATCATTGGATATAAAATGTAAAGTTGCTCCAAATCAAAGAGATAAAAACTTTGATAAGCATGCTTTTGTTAATAATATATCTAATATTGATTGGTATAATTATCTTAAGTTTAATTTTGATGATCCTGAAACTTTTTTCATCAAGTTAAATAATAAGTTTGAAAATGAAATTTACAATAACACATAATTATGTATCAAAGAAAAAAGTTCAATCATACTACTATAAAAATTTTAAGAATTCATGGATTAATCATGATATCCTGTTAGTAATAAAATACATGACAAATTACATTTAAAAATAAAATATTTTAAATCAGATTTATTGGGAAAAACTTTATAAAATTAACGAATGAAATTAAAGATTAGATTCTCTAAAAAACCATATTTTATCAAATTCTTTGATAATACAACAAAAGCTAAATATGTTTGGCAAAAATTGAATAAGTTGATAAAACCAAAGTTTTGGGAAAAAAATTGTTATAAGACATGAAATTCACTTAATCTACAATCCTAGTACTATAGCTGAGTTATTTACTAATTCTTTTAAATAGTCTTTTTGTAAGAAAATCTTAAAACTTAATTTAGTCAAAATAATATATACCTAACCCCTAATAAGACTAATATGGTGTTTTTGTATTTTATTGTGTACTATTTGATAAAACAATTAAAATAATGAATAACTTAGTTAGATACCAAAAACTAAAAAGAAACACCGAAATTAATGCTATCTATAGTGTTCACAGGCCAGGAGACTTTACTTTTCTTAATATTAGTGGAAACAATTGCCACACTATAAAATACCATACTCGAGACTTTCCAATATCCAGTAATTCCTTGAAATTATTTTTACATACTTCAATAAACAATCAAGAAAAAAGGAAATATTTACTTAAAATAAAAATGCTACAAAGAGGGAGAGAACAAATGTTCGAATAAAAAATAAGTACTTTACCATAAATTTTCCAAAGTCAATGCAATATTTTTACAAGAATTAAAATATAATCCAAAACACATGAAATTAGCTGCTGGAGTTATTTTCTATTTTAAATTTTTATGCAGAGCATGAAAAGTTATTTTAATCAGATTTTATCCTTATTTTTACATAAGAAATAGATAGAGACTACCACATAGTAGTAGAAATGGTAAATCAAAAATATGTTTGTATAAAACAAATTATGCTAAAGTCATGCAATTCATTTACGTACTCTGATGTTTTCTACACTATTACTTCTTTCCTCGAAGAGTAGCAAGCACGTCATCATTGTTGATAAAAACAAGTGCTTTCATTTTATACATCTAAATTGTATTTATATAACAAATACCAAAAATACATATTTTTTTATAAATCAAACTTTAAACTACAATAAATTAAGCTGTTTTCATAACATATTTTTCTTTTGATTGCATTATTAGCCATATGATAAACCCATATCTTCAGAAAATCGTGATAAAGCAAATTTTGCCGATTTTCTGCTTATATATCTGGGGATGCAATATGTCTGGCTTAGAGAGAGAGAGATTCAATTTCAATAAAGAAATGCTAAGGGCAGGAGATCTTCAAGAAACATAATTTTTCCATACCTGTCTAAAAGGTAGTGCCAAAAATGTGAAGGATCCTATAAAATATTTTAGTCTTTTCTTCACCGATAATATGGTTAGCACATTTATGAATTCAAGAGAGAAAGATTAAAATGACAGTTTATATTAAACTTTGTTTCTATATAACATCAAGCATTTGGTGGGTTCGCATCTATTTTATATATCGGGAATGAAAAGATCAACAGATTGATGTCAAATATCTCTTTAGAAAAAAATGAAAATACAATTTTGAAAGGTTCAATTAGTCGAGATATGTTTATTATTGTTCGTATTTTCATTAGTCTCAAACAAACGGTATGGCTATATATGAGTTTTAAAATCTTTGTTTTTTCTTGTTAAATATTTCGGACTCGATTTTTATATAAGGCGTAAATGAAATTTGCTAATATTGTCCGGGGATTAGTTGTCTTTTCCTGTTTACTCCCTGGGTGTAGTATTTATGTTGACAGTAGGGTTGGATCAAATACATTTGTATTTGAATTGCATTTAAATGCAAATTTTGATGTATTTATATTTTTGGGATATAGAAAAAAATATTTGTATTTATATTTTTACGATATAGAACAAATCTATTTATATTTGTATATGTATTTTTGGAATTTGAAGCAAAAAGTTTTAACGTATAAAAATTCCTATTTGATTTATTGATTATCTGAAAAGAAAGGGGAATCATAATTTGCGAGTTTATGATGCTTATCAAGTATATCAAATGATTCATGAGTCTATTAGCCCATTGCCTGCCATGAGCCCTATTAGTGGATCAACTTGAAAATAACTTGTTGAATTTCTAAGGAAATTATTACAAATTCTTTTTATAAATATATTTGAACTTTTTGACAACCGAAATTACTACTGTTAAAAAATGTATTCTATTACATTTAAAACACTGGTCTGCGACATTTTTGCTGTCTAAGTTATTTTAGCTCTTTCTTATGTTTTCGAGTAAGCTGAATTCAATTCTGGCATTTATTTTTATCAATAAGGTCAAATTTTTTTCAATCTCATTTTTTAAAATGTCTATACTCTCTCTACAATATACTAAATCAATTATATTTTCTATTTATAATTTATATTTTAATTGTTTCTCTATTTACAATATACCAAATTTAAATACTATCGATTTAAATGTTTTATTATTTGTTTAAGATATAAAAATGAATAGAAAATGTAGAAATGATCCTAATAAATTTTGTTATATTTGTGGTCAAGTTACACTACCTGGCCAGTTTTCTAATATAACATCCTTTGTAAAAAAAAGTTACCATGCCTACTTCGGCATGAAATTAGGTGATCAGGAAAAAAAATTTGCTCCTCATTTTTGTTGCAAAACATGTGTCGAAAACCTTAGAAGATGGACAAAAGGCTTGACAAAATCTTTATCTTTTGGTATACCAATGCAGTGGAGAGAAAGCAAAGATCATTTTGAAGAATGCTAGTTTTGTCTCACAGATTTAACTGGTAAGAGTTTCATTCATCTTTTCAATGTAAATATTAGAATCATTACCATTTGATTTCAGGAGTTAATAAAAAAAACAAGAAGCACGTTATTTACCCAGATCTTCCTTCAGCTAGAAGACCAATAGCTCATAGTACAACTATACCCATACCAGAAGCCCCAATGATTCTTTTTGAAGAAAATACTGATGAAGATGAAGAAATAGACACTTCTGCATCATATATGATTAAAAATTCTGAGCTGAGAAAGCCAAAACCTTCACAAGCTCAATTAAACGACCTGACCCGAGATTTGGGTCTATCGAAAGAATCTTCTCAACTACTTGCTTCAAGATTAGATGAAAATAATTTACTCTCCCCAGGAACGACGTATTACTGGTATCGTAGCAGAGATGAAGAATTTAGAAAGTTTTTCTCTATCCACGAAGAAAGTTTTATGGTTTACTGTAACAATGTTCAAGGATTAATTGAAACTCTTGGCTTACAATATAAGTCACAAGAATGGAGACTTTTTATAGACTCATCCACTAAAAGTTTGAAAGCTGTTCTTTATTGGCAATCGGGTATCGTCTGTTCCAATTGCTCATTCCATCCATTTATCTGAGAACTATCAAACTATGAAAACTTTATTGGATACTTTGAAGTACAATCTTCATAAATGTAAGATTTGCGGAGATTTTAAGGTATAAATTAAGTGTGAATGTATGCATTCCTTGTTCTAAAAATATTTACTTATATTTCAGATTGTGTCTCTAATACTAGGAATGCAAGGAGGATATA
Organism: Nectonema munidae; assembly: GCA_030549495.1. Taxonomy (NCBI): domain Eukaryota; kingdom Metazoa; phylum Nematomorpha; class Nectonematoida; family Nectonematidae; genus Nectonema; species Nectonema munidae. The sequence continues at coordinate 899,603 of JAUIRK010001047.1, read as the reverse complement.
CCAAATATCCATGTTTTCTTTGTCTATGGAATAGTAGAGCTGATGAGCAACATTATGAAAGGAAAGAGTGGCCTTCACGTCTCTCTTTTGATCCTGGATCTCACAACGTCTTACACCAACCTTTAGTCAATCCAAACAATATTTTACTTCCCCCACTTCATATAAAGTTAGGATTAATGAGAAGCTTTGTGAAGGCATTAAAAAAGAGAGCCAAGCACTTTTATTTATTGTCAAAAAATTTCCAAAAGTGAGTAATGCAAAGTTAGCAGCAGGGATCTTTGATGGTCCTCAAATAAGAGAATTCTTATGAAGGACACTAACTTTACAGAAGTAATGGATGAAACAGAAAAGGAGGCTTGGATATCTTTTAAAAAACTTTGTTATAATTTCCTGGGAAACTTCAGAAGTTCAGAATATGATGTCATTGTGCAAGATTTAATAAAGAATTTTAAAGTATTGGGAGTGAGAATGTCTATAAAACTTCACTTTCTAAGATCGCATCTTGACTACTTTCCAGAAAACTGTGGCGATTATAGTGAAGAACAAGGAGAGAGGTTTCATCAAGATCTCAAATGCATGGAAGAAAGATATCAAGGGAGATGGGATATAAACTTTTTGGCTGACTTTTGCTGGTGTTTAAAAAGAGACTCAAAGAACGAAAGTCATAAAAGAAAATCTAACATCGTTTTTAAAATAAATAAATATCATGATCCTCACCTTTTAGTATTTTTCATTATAAAAATATCAGCATAAATATACTATTGAATATTAAAGGGTACTTTTTTTTGATTTATTCAAAAAATAGGCTTAAATCTGTGGAGATATTTTCTGATAAGAAAAATAAAAAAACATTTTTTGCAAAAAAGTTCGACCTGATTGAGAAAAAATAAGGCCAGATTTATACTCAGGAGGATTTTATCATTTGATAAAAATTCTTTCTATTTAATGATCAAATTCCATTTGATCTTTATCAGATCCGAAAACTTGAAAGGTGTTCTGCCTTTTGATATCAATGAAGTACTGGCAAGATAAAAAAAAATGCCTCAACATTTTAAAACAATTTGCGAAAAATATTTTGGCGTGCTGTGCAACATCAAAAAGAGTGTTTAGCGAGGCTGATAATATTTACACACCTGAAAGAGCACAACTCGTTCCGATCATTAATGTTGATAAAATGTAACTATGAATTATGATATGTAAAACTTGAAAAAATTAAATAGCGTAATATAATATATTTAATTTACAGTTTTTAAATGTAAAAAAATATAAAAAAAACTTTTTTAAAATAACAACTTTTAACCTTTTGCAATGATTTGCCTTTTATAATAACTTTTAGGAAAAAAATATATACTATCAGTTGAAAATGCTATTGTTCAATATGTAACTCATCTTTAGCAAAAAAGGTAATATTGAAAGACATTTCAAAAATATACTCTCTGTTCTAGGCTTCCTTTCACCAATGTTTTTTTGATTTTTGTTTTGAATTTGATAACAGTTTTTTTTCTGAGGGGTCCTCACAATCTAATTTGGTATTTGAAAGTATCTCAAGTGGAGACGAAAATAATGATGAAAATTTAGTATGCCCCGACGAAATTGATATCAGCTGGAAAACTTTTTTCGAAACACACGGCAGAGTTACTGTTGAAAATAACAGAGATACTCCAACTCTACCCTACGGACTTAAAAATGAAGCTCTTGGAGAAGGCAGTAATTTGAAAATCTTTACACTTTTTTTACACACGATTTAATTCAGTATATATATATATATATGAAAAAACAAAAGAGAAAATGAACTTAAACTATGTGTAACTTTAGTTTTGTTATTTTATCTTACTACATTTTTTTATTGAAGAATTGTAGCAAATCAGTTTTATACTATGGAGGCATGCACAAAGTACGCACGAAGAAGAGGAAAGGACCTTAGGAAGCATACTGTTGCGTACAAAGGCAAAATAGGGAAAGAGTGTTTTAGACATTAATATTTGGGTACTTCGTTATGTTTTTTCATTAGAATTTAGTAGAAACAATTTTTATTCCTATATTTATTTTCTCTCTAATTTGTTTCTACAGAACAATTGTTAGGAGGGGGGGGGGGGGTGGGCTGCTAAAAAAAGTAAAAGGTTGGAACGGGAGTTAAAAAAAAAGCCTATTTCATGCGTACGTACTTTATACATGGCCCCTATATTTTTTCGATTTAGCTAGTAAAAAGTATGTAGTATATAAACTTTGAGACGTTGCTTTTTGGTGAGTCGGAAAACATCAATAAAGTATTTTGCAGAAAATTGACTTGAGTAAAAAATTCGAAATTTTTGAGTTTTGTGAAAAATTAAATAAAAAGGAACTCAAATTTTTACTATTTGGGTCATGAAAATACACTACTTTTAAATTAAATTGTGCTTAGTTGTAGGAAAAATGGAATGTAATTTCACGTGTCATAAAGTCTTGTATTTCAGATGCATAAACTCTCGTTAGGGTTAGGGGCATAATATTTATTATGCAAGTATAAAATTATTTTTCATTTTTTACGCATATCTAATAAGATTTTTAATTTCTTTTAAACAACAAAATCCTAAAGATTTTCAACTGAAACATTATTCTGAGAACTTACAACTCTTCCATTTGATGTCCTACTTTTCCTCTTTACTTTATATAGGGTAATCAATGGATCAAAAAATCAAAATTTCGAGTTTGTTTAGTGATACTTTTGGAGTGAGTACATTTTTTAAAAGCTGCCTTAGGTAGAAACATGTTCACTTTAATACACATTTTTTGCTGTTTGATAAAGAAAAGCGAACGATAAAATTAGTCCGATAAGAAAGCTCCATTATCTTTTTTATAAAGTGTTTTACAACTTCTGGGCTTAATATTTTTTTTATCAATTGTCTCCACAGCGGCAGTCATTCTTTTTTAAGATAACTTATGTCCTTTACTTTGCTGCGATACATAACATCTTTCGCGTAGCCCCACAAGAAAAATTCAAGGTTGTTATATCCGGGGAACAAGGTATCGGGCTATTTTTTCCAATCCAGGGTATGGGGAATTTTTTATCCAAAAATTCACTAACTTCTATTCTCCAATGACGAGGCGCTCCATCTTGCTGAAAGAAGATACGTGACTGAAATTCTTCTAATTGTGGTCTTACATATTCGGTTAGATTATTATCAAGGTAAATATTTTATGTTATTGTTCAAAGAAAAACGGTCCAATAACTTTGTTACACAAAAGTCTGCCTCACACATTAACCTTTGGGCTGTCACGTCCTTGTTCTCTAATAACGTGTGGGTTTTCACTTCCCCAAATTCTTGCATTATGTTTGTTAAGTTTTGCAGACACATGAAAAGTTGCTTCATCGCTAAAGCAAATGAGGTTAAGAAAGTCACCATTCTCTTCGTTTTTTTCAAAATGTTAAGAGCAAATTCTTTTCGCTTCGGTTTGTCATCTGGCTTTAGTGCTTGCAATAATTGTTGATCTAGCTAATTGCAGCTGAACGGAAGCAATGGACTTAGTTGGGCTCCGAATAAATGATTGACGAATACGCTCGATGTCTTCTTCAGAAATTTTTGGCCTTCCACTTTTCGGTGTATGTAGCAACGTTCCAGTTTCCATAAACTGTTTATGCCAATTGCGAATCGACTGACGTGCTGGAGCTTGTTTTGCATATTTAGTTGTGTAATTCCTTTGTGTTTGAATACCAGATTTTGTTTCGATAAACCAAGAAACAACAAAAAAGTATGCGTCAAAATTATAAAATCCAATTTATCCCAAAACAGTTTATTGTGAAAAAGTTTTACTGATATATATTGTTGCAAAAAAGAGCGCAAGGGATCCAAAGATGATGAGGTGTATGTTTTCGGAATGTTGGGAAGGGTCGTCATTGAATATAAAGGAGACAACGAAATAGACACGTTATGCGCAGTGGAAGCATTTTGAGATATGCTTTTCTGATATTTGTGGACGTCTTGATTGATCCTAATTCATGAAGCATTTCATTATTATTAACTATAATCAAGTTAGTCGATAATGGAAGAGGAGGGGATTGATCCCTCGCCTCTGAAATTCCATTGAGATATATAAAAGCATACACTTTGTTATAGTCCAGCATCCATTAGAATCAGCAATGCCACCCCTGCAAATAGCGTTTGGCGACAGAACCGATCATAAGATCAGGTAGGGATGGTAGTGGAATATGTTTTGGGATATCGGGGAATAAATCGATTGGGAAGGGTGGAGATAATACTTTAGGAGTGGCGATTGTTTAGAGAATTTATCGTTGTTGTTTTGTCATTTTGAGTTAAAAATTAGAAAATATAGCAGTATAGTCAGAGCTTCTCGTGATTTTAGTGATATTTACGTTTTTATTAGGTTCAATCATTTTTATCTTAGTTTCAAATTAAGGTGATACAAAATAAGGCAGGATTATCTTCTATTGCTGTCCATGAATTCTTTAAAAAAAAAGAGATTCACTTTATATGATAGAAGCTAATTTAACTTCTTGCTATTTTTGACAGCTTTTTTCAATATTAATACAAATATTTTTTAAAAAAGTACAAAATAAAATAAAAATTTGCTTGCCTTAGTTTAGCTTTTGTTACATTCCAATGAAAAAGTTGGTTTCCAAAATGCATTCAAACTGATTATCCACCTAATATATTTAAAGCTTATTCCAACTACACAGCTTTCAAGATTTTGTGTCTTCCTAGTATACGCATAAGCATTAATTAAAGCGGCAATCATTTTTGATTGTTCATTCCATGCCTTTAATTTTTATGAGTTTCCATGTAACTTTTGTACTACTTCAAACAAAGGAAAATGGTGGATTAGAAAGAAGGTAAATGCAGCATAAATGCAAAAACTAGAGACACACCTGAATTCTAGATACATTTAAAGTTCAATCACAAAAAGCAAAAACCTAAACCGAAAAGCTTTCTATAAACAAATTCTTCTTGCTAATTTGGAAAAAAGAAGCAATAAGGATAAAATAAATTTATTCAACATACTTTTTATTTGTTTGAAATTCAAACAAAGGAGAAAAATTCAAATTCTGTGTAGTAGAAACAGATTTTTTTGTGGAGTTGATACAGATTTTTTCGATGCATACGAGAAAACAAAATGAGAAAACATGCCCTTTTTCACTAGAGAAGAATACATGAGCAGAAATATAATTATATATATATGATATATATTAAGGATAGAATTTAGATAAATTAAATACTAGCATAAACCGCACAGATAAACTTAGATCAAGAAGAGTCTAAAAAGAATATTGTGTTATTATTAGCGTGGAGAGAATTGAATAGAAAATACAAGACAAGTGATTTGCTGTTAATTTTATTAATCAATGCCATTCATTGAAGTTGTTATCGATATTAGCGGGATCCAATAAAGAAATGTCATCTAGGACGTTGTTGAGCAAGGACAGTTCTTCATCTTCAAAGATGTCATTCTCTTCGGAAAATGTCATTGAGGTTTGATCGAAGCCTGCATCAAAACGATCGAATTGTTCATTGTAAGTTGCCAACTCAATCAAATCGCCGAGAGAAATTTCAAAATTTTCATCATCTGAATAGTCTCTAAATAAGTTTGCATAATTTGAATTTATATCAAAGAAAATTTAGTTATTATTGTTGATATAAAAATCACAAATAACAAACAAAATAATTATAAAATACAAAAAATCAGAACAAAAAAATTCAGCGATTGAATTTAGTTTATGAAACATTTAAATCAATGTAATATTTTTTTTGGAATGAACAAATATTTATTACAATCAGATAAAAAAAATTGATTAAAACAACTATGAATCATAGAGCCCTACCCCCTCCCTTCTGTGTACTTGGAGTTTGGAAACGGGGCTTATTGTAATTAATGCTAATCATTATCAGTTCCTTTGTTTAGTAGGAACACGTTTTAAAATGCACGTTGAATTCAATAATACGAACAAAATTATGAAAATAAGAAAATTATAAGACAAACTAAAAATACGTATATTTTTATGTCCCTTTTAGAAGTTCACTAAAATACAAAAAGCCTTTTTAGATACAACGCTCGAAGTAATGCAAAACTTCATCAAAAATATTTTGGAAAAAATAAAATAAAATTACACAACATATTTGAAAAAGACTTAACAAAATAAAAAAGCTTATACTGTGGAAAACTGGACGCCAAACCCATAAAGGTTAGGAACAATGTTACCGCTAGATCGAACATGTGATTTTCTAAGGGAGAGGGTCCCCTTTAGCAAGCAATATGTTAATTTTGTATCGGTTTTAGGAGGAACGCAAGCGAAATTATATGCTATTTGTTGGAGCTTGAATCAAAATTGAATTCCAAGTTATCATCAGTCAGAGCTTCTTTTATACGAAAAGCGTGTTTGTGGCCAACGTATATAAGAGGGACAACACGCCTTATTAAAGGGCTAATTAAGTTGAAAAGAGTGGCTCACTCAAATAAAAGTAAAATGTTCAAAGGCTTACTCCAAATTTGATAAGTTGTAACTCAGAACGTTAGAGGCCCAATAGTCGGAGTCAATTCTCGGCTTTAATCTACGAGAAGCGAGCTTGCCATCTGGATATGCGTGCTTGTAGAAACATATGTTGCTGTGTGGACACACTCCACGACCTCTTTTAAAGTATTGACAGTGCTTTGATCTGAAGAGTTGAAGTGAAAATTTTATGAAATAAGACGAATAAAATTTATGATGGTTCAAAAATGGATTACCTAATTCATTCTATTTTGAACTGCCTCTTCTATATATTTATTATTAATCAAAATTTATCCAAGATTATGATTTGCTTTTTATTAATTTGAGTAAAATTCCTTTTAATATACAATAGATTCCCTGTAAGCGAGCATCTCCCTAAAATGGGCGTCTCGCAATTGCGAACATTTTCTCACAGTCCCAATATATTTTCTATCTTTGGGCATAGTTTTACTTTCTTTAAAATGACCTTCATTTGCGCTTGAAAAGTATCTATCTGATCGCAAGTCTGTTAATAACCCTCGCATAGTTAAATAAGGCCGCTGCGGCCATTGACTAATAAAGAAACATTAAATGAGTCCCATATCCACTGTTTACTTCAGCTTAGGGACTCTGAAAACTTCATTCAGATGGTTTATCATAGTTTTTTGGAAAAATTGGGACAAATCGTTTGAAATATTATTTTTAAATACGCGTGCTTTTTACATAGTGAAACTTACCTATTTCGACATGAAAACAAATAGTGTATTTAAAAGTTTTATTTCAATAAAGCACACTTTTTATTCAATTTTTGAATTAAAATAATGGAAAACAGCTTAGGCAAACTTTCTTTGCGTGCTTGTTGCAGACATTTTGATGACACTTGTCGCATGTTTGGAAAATTCTACTTTTACAGTTGTAAGAAAAACAAGTCTTTCTTTTTGGACTTTCTGAGGAAGAATCACTTTGTTCTTTTACAAAACCATAGGATTGTAGTATGAGTCTTACTTCTTGAGGTATTTGATTGCTCTGTACTTTTCATTGATGTTTCTGCAAGACTGAATGCTAATCTGCGCAAAACTTGTTTTCTGCCGCCTTCTTTCGAATTATATTCATCAGGACAATCCGCTCTCATAATAATATAAGTGTTGAGTCCAGCCATATCGAGATAATTTGAAAATATTGCCATTGGCCCTCTGAAGTTTGTTCGATATGTAGAATACATGTTCACCATTTGATTCGCTTTATCGACCCCACACTTATACTTGTTGTATGTAAGCATAGATTCCGGTTTATTTTTCGAGCCCATAAACTGAATATTTGAGTAGTGTTGACTTGACATTACATAAACAGCTTTGAAATTATGAGAGGCGTGTCTGGTTGAAACGTAAGCGATCAAGCTTGCAGTTTCTGTGAAGAGCGTAAAAGATTCGCATTCTTTCATTTTTCTTTTTTTCAAATTTTGTTTCTTCATTGCAGGAGGGATAAATCTTCTCATCTCTGTGCATGTACCCACTACCGACCATGATTTGCTTTTACCCCAAACGCACAGATCATGGGACATGAAAAATCGATCGACGACAATCCCAGCACCCCTAGGAAGTTTTGCATTTTCGCATAATCTTGTCACGATTGCCTCACCACCAAAATAGTTTTCTTGTGAATGTGAAAAATAATATATCTCAGGCGAAAGAACATAAAAACTCCATGCATCGTTCAAATGGTAGAACTTTATCCCATACTTTCCTGGTTTACTGGGGTCATATATTCTAATAGGACAGTTTCCACGGTATTTTAGCAATTGTTCATCTACACAAACATAATCTTTGACGTTCCAATATCTGAAACATAATTAGAGTAATGAAAAAGACTGGTACACAGACGTACATACAAACAGACGTATACACACACAACGTATACTGATACACACACATGTACACACGTACGTATATACACACATGCATAATACATACACACATCACACACACACGAACATACATACACACACATGCACAGACGTACATACATACACACACGCACATATATATACAAAACGTACACAGATACACACACATGCATACACACACATGCACAGACGTACATACACACACACACACATGCACAGACGTACATACATACACACAACGTACACAGATACACACACATGCACATTGCACATACATACACAGATACACACACACATAGACATATTTACACACACACATATGTACACACACACAGACGCGCGCACACACATACACACACAGACGCGCGCACACACATACACACACAGACGCGCGCACACACATACACACACAGACGCGCGCACACACATACACACACAGACGCGCGCACACACAGACACACACACACACACACACGAAACAATACACTCTACACACAAAGAAACACATTTACTAATAACAGACAACTCAAAAACTCTATCACCATTTTACAGGGAGGCAAACTATGAAAGACAATTATGCATACCAAAAAAAAGAATTACCCGAGGAAAACTTTGAAAAAATGATCGTTTAGGAGACGTAATGCCTTTATTCTATCAGAAGAAGTATCTCTTACTAATGGATCATCGAATCGAATAAATCGAGTACAATACTTTATTTCATCTTTGGACAAAGTGCTTTTCACAAATGGAGATCCTATAAGGGGTTTATAGATATCATCATATGGTATTCTTTGATCTTTTGAAAGACCAAGCCAGTACAATGAAGCAAAATATCCAAGAAGTACATCAATAGTAAAACTTGAAGAAAATCTCCTTATACTTCATATAATTCTGCGTCTTTGTGAAAATTTCAGTTAGAAGTTCCGTAGTGAAAAAAAGGCTCCAAATTTTTTCTGGAGATGATAGTCTTTTAGATTGATTTTTGGGACCCGGAGGTACTCTCGAAACATTGCGTATATTTATGCTTCTACTTCTACCTCCACTTGATGTAGGGAGACTTTCCTTAGTGAAATATATGACGCCACTCTTCGAGATCAAGCCTTCAGAAGTCATGAGGTATCAAAACTTGGTGCAGGAAGAATTGGATGAATCTTGTGATTAGAAAACAAAAACAATTGGCTGGTGGAATCGTAATTTTCCGCGGCTCGTATTTGAATGTCAAGCAAGTAAGAGATACCGATGCACTTTTAGAGAAATCAAATCAAAAAATTGAAATTGTTGAGGCTTTCAAGGTTAGACGAATGAAAAAATTAGGTTTATTTAACGCAAGCGACGTAAATATAAACATATAAGTTATACGACACTGGTGAGGTGGATGAAAACACATAAGTTTATTCGGCACCAGTAAAGTAAATGTAAACACATAATTTTATTCGGAACTCGTGGTGTAAACACGTGCCAGCATGCAAGCACGTATACACACACAACACAGTTTTCTCATTGTATTTGAAATCAATGAAAAAAGTTGTTACAGAAGGGATGAATATGAGAAAAGAAATCACGGCTAAAACAATCTGTTTGGAGCTTTCAAGGTTATGAATCTTGAAGTTATTTATTATTCTTCATTTGAAGTGAACCTTATCTACGACACGTATTTGTCGTTATTATACTTTGCATCTTTTTTGAACTTGTCTGTTATTTTTCAAAATGTTTGTTTTGTGGATGATCGGAAGTGAACACAATATTCTAAACTCTTTACCTTACTAATTACTTTAGGTAATTACAAAGATGTTATATGACCTAACATTTTATTACTGATGTTTTCCAAATTGAGAAGTATAAGTGAAAGAATTAAAATTTATTGAGAATTGAAAACATCAAAAGTTAGATGGCGTTAAGAAAACAAGAAAGTCTAACATCACTATTTCTTGGCTTTTTCACTATGAAAGCTTATGGAAAATTTGGAAAACATTTAAAAAGCCCTTGTGTACTTTAGTGTAAATTTTTTATATTTTTTTTCAAGAAAATTGAAAATGGGCCACCGCGGCACTCTTTCACCATCTAAGGTAATAAAATTTTTCAACCATGCGAGGGGATAAATCTATGACAAATGTAAAAGAAATAAATCGAAAGGATGTTAGAGTTAGGGTTAAAAATAATTTAGACAAAAAAAGTCTCTTTGATATATCACCTTGTTCATGTGCTTTAAATACTGTGCCTTTTAAACATTACAGAGTTAATTGTAAAAAAAATAAACTGTACTAATAAAGAACACATATTATGTGTTTGTCCTTCTGAAGTAAAAGTTCCAATTGAAGAAAGAATGTATCTTCGAGATCAAAGGAATAAAATTGAACCTAACGGAAGTTTTCAAATGTCTTCTATTGATTTTACAGCTTCAAAAAAACTGGAAAAAGGAAACTTTACATTAAAAAATATTGGATTGAATGAAAAGAATGCAATCTTTTCTTTTTCATCTAGTTCTCAGGTAAGAGCAAAATTTATAAATTTTGAAATATTTAATTTTTTTAGGAGGAAAAAGAAGAATGGCGTCTCAAAATTGACTTACCAGAAAGTTATAATTAATGGAGCTTGTGAGATATGATTGCTCTTCTAACTTAGGAGCAGCTTTAGCAAACGCTTTATTCAATGACATTAAACATTTATGGAAAGAAAATATCAAAATTGAGGACATATTGGTTGACAACAGTAAAATAGATAGAGCCAAAGCTAAAGTAAAAATTGGAAAAATGACTTTTGAAAAAAAAAACTAAAATTTTTATTTTAGAATAAATAATGACGTTAAAGCGGAACAAAATTTCTAAAATAAATGGGAAATGGTACGAAATGATAGATCTTACCTCAAATCATTTACTAGAACCCTCAAAATGAGAAATAATTCTGATAACGAAATACAACAATTGATTGAAAATAAAAACAAACCAAATCTTCCTTCCCATTCGCAAGGTGTTGAAAGAAGTATGAAATTAGTATCGAAAGCATCACATTCAGTATATGGATTTCAAAACCGTCATAAATCTATTTTGACAAAGTGGTTGAGAAGATACAATCGCCCTTTTTTCATATCAAAAGGCCATCATATTCAAACTTACGAAATTTTATATGATTAGCGATTTTTTAATGCATAAATAAACTTTTATACTGTTACTATTTTGTTTTCTTATATGAACTCTCTATATATTTTCAATTCATAATTCTAAATATGTGTTTAATTTAAAATAAAAAAGACAAAAATGCTTTGCTAAAATTATTTAATTGATACTTTGATAGTTTCTTTATCGACCAATGATAGGTTCAGATTGCGATTTAAAAAAATATGAAATCGACCAATCCTATGCATATTTTAACCATTTCAGTCACGCACACACACATAACAATTTCAGCAATTTTGGAAGTGGATATATTATTATAATACCTATTGTCTTATATTGAAGGGAAAGGAAAATGTGAGAGTTTATTAAAAAGGAAGTCGACAAATCAAATGTATATCCAAGTGATTTGGCCTTTATTTAAAAACGTTTTAACACAGTTTCCAATTTTTAAGTGAAGGCACACATGGGTTAATTCGCAGTGAAATAAAAATAGTGAAAAAAGCCAATAACGTACGCTAAAGATTCTTTATATTCCTTTATTTTCTCAGCCTTCGTTTCTGGATTGGAGTACCATTTTTTGCTAGGAAAAATGAAATCAGAGTTCTGACGACATTCAGGACAAGATCTAAAAGATTAAGATAAAAAAGACACCCCGGTAAAAAGAACTCTAAAAGTGAATGTGCGTGTATATTTAAATTTAAGAATAAAGTGAACCTTCTAATATTTCACAAGAAATAGATTCTAAACAAGGACACTTAGTTCCGCTGAAAAGGAGTATTTTTCTGAGTGTGCGTTGTAGTGTTTCATCTAAGCCAGGGGTTCCCAAAGTGGTCGATATCGCCCCCTGAGGTCGATTATCACATAGAGGTTGAAAGGAGGTCAGTCATCTTATGGAGAATCAATTGAATTTCTGGACAAGAAAAAATCGAGATAGTCAAGGAAGTTATGCATTCGTATATAGCTCATCTTCAGAAAAATTTTAAAAATGTTTTCATATTATAATAAACTTGTCTGGGGGTCGAGGAGAAAGGAGATAATCTATGAAGGGGTCTACGGGTCAAAAAGTTTGAGGACCCTGATCTAAACAGTTCGGTCATTTGAAAAATAGAGTCTGGTTTAATTAGAGGACAACAATTTAATGTTATAATTTAACACAATTGGTGTACAGTAGACTTTATAATCAGATGGCGGGATGTTTAAACGAAGGACAATTCTTCACCAGATACTTGATCCCCAGACAGTTGGTCGAACGTGATATCGTAGGCGCGTCAAATGAATATATAGTCGAACAGACTTTTCGACAAACGATTCTTTTGTTGCATAAATGTATTGTTGAAATCAGACAAATATTTTCTCTTTTCCTCTCTCTCTCTATATATATATACATTGAAATTATAATGGTGAAAGAAAAAGATAATTTTTACTTCATTTTGTAATTAATAAAATAAAACTGTTATTTGAGGAATAACACTAGTTAATATTGAAATAGATACAAAACTTTATAATTTTGACTAAAATTATATAAAGGTCCTGCTTTATATAGTAGCAGCTACTACCTTTTTTTTCAGTGTGAGAAAAAATATTAGTTCAAATAGCTAACTAAATTAGTAAACGCCCTTGTCTACATTTTCACTACTGAATTAGTAAAGCTTACCAGAAAAATTAGTAAAAAGGTAATTTAGAGATAGGGCATAAGGCTATGAGCATTACACAGTAAATCCTCTAAAACGTAGATGGCGTTGTCCAAGGCTACGAACCCGCGTTATAACGGATCTACTGAAACACGTGTTATATGGCCATAAAAACGGGGGCTAAGAACCCTCCCGCATTATAATAAATTTTAAATGCTGTTTGCAAGGACGTAACCAGAAATTTTTGAAAAGGTAGGGGAGAGGAACAGAGGACAAGACATGAAAATTTTTAAATCGAATCGTCCATTTTAGCGAGTTCTGTACGTATATATTAAATATCTCCAGAAAGCGCTAAACTCTCAGCTGTTAGTGATAATAAAATAATGCGAAATACTAAAAATAATATATATAACACTCTCATACTTAGTCGTGCTTTTGTCAAATTCCATATTTTTACTTTTTCGCCAATTCATGATGCAGGAGAAGCAAAAGATGTGGAAACAGTTGGAGAGGATGCCAAAGCGAGAGCAGCCAGTTTCCCTGACCTTTTCATAGCAAATTCCACACTCTAACTCGTTACTCTTCTGAAAGTCAAAAGCTTCGTCCATATCCTTTTTAAACTGTTTCAAGCATTCCTTAAAAGAACTGGAAAATAGAATTTTTTTCATTTAATTTTGCACCAATTTCCAAAGAGAATTCTCCATTATAATATCTGGGAATAATTATTGGAGTCTTCGGTAAAGGAATCTAGATCCCAAGGTTAACGCTTGGGGAGGGAAGGTGAAAGAGTTAAACCCACCCTCAATGAAATTTGCTTTGCCGCTTGGAAATCTACAATGTAGTATCGTATTTTTTATGTGTATTTCAAATTGTTTCTTGACTTGCATAATCATTACTTTTCTTTATTTTTGTGACTATTTTCTCGCTACTTTACAAAATCAAGGATCTACCCACATAAATATAAATTATTAGGTTACTATTTTAAAATTATGAAGAAATATTTGACTAGCTACAAAAAAGGATCAATAAATAATGAGGATTGTAAGGCTGTTACAAGTAAGAACTGTGAAAGCACAGGCAAAATGACTCTTAAACAAAGGAAATACGATTCATCTTTTTTATCATCATTGGGTTTCAAAAATTAAAAAGTTACCTTAAAAATTAGACAGAAAGTGCACTCATAAATGCCACAAGAATGTACATGAGAGCTAAGATTTGATTGAAAAATATAAAAGCTATAAGAAAGGGAGGCATAGTAGTGAGAGAAAGATGGGAAATCACTGCTTCAACGGATGCCACAGGGACTATACATTAACACTCGAAGGATCAGCTGCCTCATTTGCAATTTATGCCTTTATATTCCGGTGTTTTATGCGATTCAATATTAAAATTTTACATTTGTCTTCTTTTTTTTAATTTCAAAATTTCTTCCGAATGTTGAAAATATTTTGCTTTTGAAACATCTTCTTCTATATTTTGGTTAAATTTTTTCATTTTGAGTCAATTGACACATTTTTTGGCATTTGGAGGAGCGAGTAAGGCTAGTTTGCTGCTTGGCTTCCATACAACAATCTTAGCTTCGACCAAGGCTTCGTTGCTTAAAGTTTGACACGAGCGGTAAAAGGTTGCCTTCATTTTAAAGGTTTTGATAAAAAAAAAGAAGTCGTTCTAGTGTAAATGATGGCAGGAGTACACTTAAGGTCTTTTTGGTATCAGGAATGAGACAAAAAGTGTACTTACTATACTGTCAAAAATGTCTATTCAACAAATTCCAAGTACTTGTCACACTTCGTAGTTTAATCCGTCGCAACGAAAAATCGCGAGATCCTGCTTATTTTTGAGAAAATTCTTAAATCCGGTATTTTTAAAATGTCCCCGGAAATTGCTAGAATTATGATAGACTATTATCGAAATATTTTTAAATACAATATTTTTAATTCGTTTTTCAAATTTATAGATAATATATTTCAGATATTTGATATGATAAAAAAATCTGGCATGGGGAAAAGGGTTGGGGGTTCGAGAGAAAATATCCCACTCGGACTGCAACAAAAATTCTACTCCGACTCCAAGTACATGAAAAAATCCGGACCGACTGCAAAAACTTAATAAAGTTAACTCCAACGCATCACTTTCTACTTCAACCAAAGAAGGACTACTACTCCACATGCTCACAAAAGGCAAGTCTAAAACTCAAACTCCTCCACCACTGTTTAAGAGAATCTTCACTCTTCCTACATTTATCCTGAATCTCTTGCTGGAACAAGATGAAGGATTGGAAAGTTTTCTTTGATTTAAAAAGAGCTCAACTTTATAATTTTTAATTTTTCTTAAAAAAGGGAAATATGACGGACTCATACTTGAATTTCGTTTTACCAGGAATAACGTCTGGTGGGAAGAGGAACCAAGTGTCTTTTGTGTTCTAAAGTGTTAGCATCCTCTTTTCTAAAGCCAGGCAAGTTAAAAAGACACTTATAAATGAAGCTCTCAAGTTCAGTAAACAAAATTATTGAATATTTTAAAAGTCAAGCTGAACGATTTCACAAATCCAGGTTTGATAACATAGGAATGTTTGTGGAAAATGGTTCGAAAGACTTCTATAAAGTTTAAAAAAATAACTGCTGTCAAAAAATCTCACAACATAGGAAAAAAGTTGCTATTACTTTGCTGCAAACATATCATATTGAATGTGCTAAGAAGTTCTGAACTTAAAAAGTTGAGCATATCTTACTGATAAATGATACCGTTAGAAGGCTAATAGGAGAGATGTCTGATGACATAATGTCGCAGGTGGCTTTATTGATTCAGAATTCGTTTTTTCAAATTCAGCTTGATGAAATGACGGATGTAGGAAAAGCTTTGAAGCGATACTATGGAAAGAAATCCAGCAATATCTGCAAAGCAAACAAGACATGTACGTAAAATTTTCTGATGTCTGTTTTCGTATATTCCTAAAATTTTTAATGAACCTATCATTTTTATTGAAATTGATAATATCATCAGATCTTTTTATTTGAAAATCCCGCTATCTGATAAAATATTGATTAGGAGGTAAAAGATTTTTCTGTATCTCATCTCACTAATTGTCAACAGACCTGATTCATAACAAATGAATTGGTTAGGTGGATAGAATACTCTGTGCTAAAAATGCATAGTTGCTTAACTATTTACCTCCTAATGTTCGTTTAAACGCTTAAAGGAACAAACTTAAATTTTTATTGAAATTAGTTAATATTTTTTATAAATAATAATAATTGGCCATTATTTACAAATATGTTAAATTTGTCAAATGTTTCTGCATGGAAGTTTTATTCATCAAAAAGAACACTATTTTGACAAACTACTGTAAAGCAACCCCATATGATAGCAGTGTACTACAAAGAGATGGGAGGAGTTGATGTTATGGATGTTAGATCAATGCATCTTGAATCTTACAGGCCGGCATTGGTGAAAAAAGGGTATTGGCCATTATTTATAAATATGTTGAACTTGTCAATTGTTTCTGCATGGAAGATTTATTCATCAAAAATAGAATGTATTTAAATCCAAATTTAAAGAGAAAGAAGCTGTAGTTCGAACTTGCGTTGTTGAAAATTATAGCGTTGATGCTATTCATTGCGATCATGTTTCAATAAAAAAAGTCAAGAAAGATGTAAACTCAATAAAGATGAGTGCCAAATGTAATGTGAGACTTCACAATGAAAGGAGATCAAAATATTTTGATATTTATAATAAAAAATAGTTTTTAATAAACTATTTAATTGTACGCTTTTTAACACAAAACCTCCAATGTTCCTTCAAAGGAACAAAGGAAAATGGTTTTTTGAATTTTTTTCATGAATAACCAAACGAAATATGTTTACACATAGCATGTCAATTATTTTTCATTCAACTTGAAATTTTTCAACAAATTTCATTAGGAAAACTGTAATTGAATTTAATTTTTTTTAGCAACGAAATGTTACCAAAGTAGATTAGAACACAGAAAAGCAAAGAATCATAATCTTCATTTTCTACCTACACATATATTTAGTTAAGTAAAGTAAATAGACTGGGGTCTATGAATTGATTTGTATGAAGCCTTGAATTTAAATTTGGCCCTTTTAAATAGAAATTGAAGGTCTAAAATTTTTGGAAGAGAATATGCTACAAAGCTTAAATTTAAATAAATTAGCTATTCCATTCCCTAAGCTAACTTGCCTATTCTATTACATTAATTTAACTCTTTCAGTTACATTAATGATTAATCGATAGGGGTAAACCTTTTAGGCTTTAAATTATAGAGAATACTTTCTTATATAGTTATGTGACATAAAAGATATTTTCCCTTATGAAAATTTTTTGCGCTCGCTACATTACTGCCTTTGACCTCAAATTCGCATTATTATATCAAAGTAGTAGACATTAATGAAAAAAAATTAGATTTTAAATATTGATTCAAAGACTTCCTTAAAACAAGAAAAGTGACATGTAAAGACTACTCACAAGCCAAACAAGCCCTTTAAATAATATAGAAAAGATATAATATTGAGGGAACCTAAACTTATTATGAGGGGGGGGGGCGAATGTGCGCCCCTGGTTGATTCTGGGTTTTTTGATAGAGGATATTTTGATTCTCAGTATTGTGGAATCGTAAATAACGTAGATTATAATTTGGAATAATTCACAGTAAAGAAATTTGATTCATTCCATTTATTTATATGACCAAGAATATTATGAATATATTTTGAAATTCACAAGTTTCTCCCAATTTGTAACGGATTTTATTTGCATAATATACGAATTTGTCATCAGCAAATAATAGAAACTCTATAACGCCGCCCCTCTATATCGGTGAGGGATGGGTTCCGAGATATCCCACTGATGATTAAAATGGCGGATAATTGACTCACCCTTGAAAATCACCCCTAACACTCAGTTACAATACACAAAATGCCACATTGTCCCTCATTTTACGCGTTCTCTTCTTCGTACTTTCCTGGCCTCATTTCAAAATATGTATGATAAAAATAAATACATAGTAGATCATTCTCATAAAGCAGAGGTTCGCAACACAAAGTGAATTCCGCGGAACACAACAGTCCGCCGAAAGAATGATTGGGGTTGCATTAAAAAGTTCAGAGTATAAAATTTTAATCAATTCATTCTCAAAGTTAGTAAATATTTTCTAAAAAAATAGTTGTCAACTAAAGTACATTACTCTATTATATAATATATATACGTTTGTCCTTTGGGTCTACACGTTCAAGCGTCCATAGTCTATAAACTATTAAACGTAAATTAAAAAAAATTAATTACTTTACGATCACATAAAAGTATCAGAAAGTGGATTTCTCCAGAACATTTCTAAGCCATAGAGAGTTCGGTGTCTGAAAAAGTTTCAGAAACGCTTGCAGAATAATTTGAAAAAGAGAGAAGCTTCCTTCTTGTGTCAGAAATGCACAAAGATAAAAATAAGTTTTATCAAGCAACTGATTTGTTTATTTGGCAAGCTGACTCACACTTGCAGCAGCACTTTCTCTAATGGCTTTCTCACAACTTTGCATAGATCATTTCGTGTTTTATTGACCCCAAAATGACGAGCAACATGGGTTTTTTTCGGTTGCTGTTTTAACATATGAAGCATTTGGAACTTTTCTTTAAGAGTAATAAATTTTGTGACACGCTCAATAGCATTGCCAACCGTGTCCGGACATCTGACCAAATGGACATTTAGCCGACGTACATTTGCCCGAACATGCCAAATGTCCGGGTACCATGCCAACAGCCTTTGCAGATAACAACGTTTCAGTGTCATTGTGAATTACAGGAGCACAAGAAGTTAACTATACGTTGCAAGTAAACATTTGAATTGATCAGCACATTATAAAAATACAAAACACTCAGATACAATAAATATACAAATCTATCTTTATGTCTTTTTATAGAATAAACTTTTGATAATTATCTGGATGGACACTTGCTACCTCTATTGCCTTTTGCTGGCTTTCTCAGATGGATAAAGTAAGCGCGTTTTCAGAATTTAAGATTTCATGAACAATTTTACGGATACTTGAGTTCTAGAATGTCGAACCGCAAATAGTATTTATAAGTTTTTGACAAATATATATCATTCATATAAATCGAAAGCAATAGCAGCCTAAAAATGGAACCCTAGGACACACTCTTAAAAACAGAAGGAAGTATGATTAGGGAGTAGTCTATACCGTTTTGTGCGCTTTATTGCTCTTGATGTCGTACTTGTGAAGGGGATAGGCGTTGCAAACATCACACATAACTGGGCTGCAAACTTCTTGAGTATTCTTAGGTGCGGGAACAGTTGGAGCAACACTGACTAAAAATGAATACTTATCAGTGGAAAGATTGAATCATTGAATGTTGAAAAATACTAATCAATATTATAATTGCAGAGATGAACCGTACTGTTTTAAAGTGTAATAGTGTGCTTTGTTATTAAAAATTTTGTCGATTCCGACTCTAACAAGTTCTTAAATAGCAGCCATGCTAATATAGGAAGATTTGAAGAAAAAAATTAATGAAGGAAATTGAGAATTTAGCGCTATTTATTGGAAATACTTTCAAATCAATCTTGTTATTTGATGCGTTGAATTGATTTTTGTAGAATATATCCGAAACACGATTTATTGAATTGATTAAGTCTGGTTTATTTTTTCCTACTATGTGTTGCCAATTTTTTTAATTTATTCATCTCTAGTGCGTGGGTTCTTGAATTTTTGAAAGAAACATTTCTTGATGTATAGGGTTGATGTTTGTTAGGTAATAAAAAGATTAATTAGTAGTCACTTGGGTAGTTTTTAATAGTTACAAAGAATATTAATCAAATGCGTTGCCAGTTGTTGAGTATGGCACTGCATTATGTAATCTAATGTTTTTCAGAATGTCAATAAGCACGCATACATTTTAAGATTAGTGATATGCCTTATTTGAATGTATGAATAAATGGAAATTTTATTTTAAAGAAGAAATCAAAACTTTGTAATTCGATAAAATTCTTAAGACCGTGTCTGCATTAGCCTGGGGTACACGCGCGTAAAAGAGTTTGTTAACACGGAGTACGCCTGATCAAAAAGGTTGGAAAACGATGCTCTAATAATCCGGTATATTTCTGCAATCACATAATGTTTACAAAGTGTAGCTGGAATTTTGGCATTTTACACTGAATGAAGTTAGCGTGTTTCAAGGATGGACAAGTGTGAAGCATTTTTTATTCTTTATACTTGACTATTTAAAAAAAGTGATTTATATTCAGAAAATTCAGATTATTTTTTAGCTACAGTTTGATACAAGTTTTTTCACCAGTCCTAATATATTCAACTCAACTCACTTTACTGAATATGTACATTATATTTATAGGAGTAACCTTGAAAAAGTTAGAATATTGAAAGCATCAAGTAAGAAGAGAGATTTGGAGCGAGAAAGTAACTCAAATTTAAATTCATATGAGAAACCCTTGTGTATTTTGAAGAGGGGAGATAAAATTAAGTCAGGCATCTTTAGATTCTTTGACAAGTTTAATAAACCTAAAGAGCATTCTTGAAATGTCCATAACTTTTTGATTTTGTTTCGAATGACTTGGAAGTATAGCACAATTTAATTGTTTGCGTAACAAGTTATATACATTTTGTTTTTGTACTTTTTATAATAAAATTTAATTCTAACGGATAAGATATATAATTAGTTTGAGTAGCAAAAAACGTTCATACAACTCTTCAAAAAAGTCTGCGATGAAAGGAAAAGTAGGAAACTTACTAGGCGTGTCATTGCTGGTGCTTGATAGGGCAGGTGTGGAAAGAAGAGAACTAGAAGATGGCAATTCTTGAGTCAAGAGGGGTGAAGGTTTTGTGATAACTTTTTGATTTCTTGGATTACCATCTTAAATTTTTTAAAAAAAAAGTGAAAAAGTGTATTTTTTTTAAATAAGACTTTCAAGTATTTATAATTATATTTAAAAACTTGTATAATATATGTATAATTATATTATAAATTTTTACAAAAATAGAAAGAGTTATCTTTTTATACATAAATGTTATTTTTAATTTCTCTAAAATTGTAGTGAAGTTCAACCAAGTTTTATAAAAAATTATATCTGTGTTATTGCTCAAAATAATAGTAATTTAATATTAGTTATCCTGCCGTACCAAACATCCACTAAAATTTAAAGCAAGGCCGGATTTGCCATAGCCGACCGCTCGGATATTTTTCTACCATCTAGTACATTTAATAGAATTTCTTCTTGGTATTGCGCTCCATGCTGAGCAAAGGCAGCAATTTTTTGTTATGTGGTAGTACTTGCTCAATTTTATCCCTGATCCACAAACTCATAACATCAGGTAGGATGGTTGGAATTGTGTAGGGATCACGTGATACAGCAGTCCAGTTTATCCCTCTCTTTGAATATATTGGTAGTGAGTGAGAAGACCCTTCGAGTGATTAGGGGTGACACACCTGATTCAACTGTCCGCTTTTAATGATACAGATTCTCTTTTGCTGTGTCAGGACGACCTCTAACACATTAACTTGCAAAAGGTATGACTTTCAGCCCACCTAATGCACGACTAACGGCTAAGAGTGCTGCTAATTGGTGATTTATAGTGCGACACTTTTGTCGGATCCTAATAAGACACTCAAAACTACAAGTTAAGTAAGCAGCCAAAGGTGATATTGACTCTCCATCGCAGTAACCCCAGACGAGTGTATTGCACTAAGTTGTAAGTTTAGGGATGGAGCAATCTCCATTGCTTCTCCTCCAGCCCTAATAATGTACTTGAGATCTAGGGGTATCCTCACCCCATGAAGGTAGGATTGCTTGTTGTATTAAAAATAACTAAGAGATGAATAAGTTTCCTCCAATTTGAGTGGTAGCCCAGTCTCCCTTGACATGACGTCAAGTGCAGTATATGGTGATTCTTGTATTAATCCTGCTGGTTGATTTCGCGGGAGAGGAGCCATAAGTACTTGGTTATCTCCTGAGCCCATCACGTCAACTACAAAGCCCAGACCATAGGTATTGTACAAGAGAGAGCATGGTGTCAATGGTGTCCAGACTCGTTGAAACATGCCCTCTCCCATTGATAAGAGCCCACAGGTGTCTCTTAAAAGAAAAAGTATTGCAGAGATTTTTTGAGTTATATGCTGAGGTGGGAGAATTCCTATCTCAGCAAGGAAGAACAGAACTTTTAAATTTCCCCGGTGACTTGAATAATTTGGCAAAAACTGTATACTTGGTAGATTTCTTAACAATTCTGAATTCCCTTAATCTTTCACTTAAGGGAAAAAATTCCAAAATAATTGATTTTGCAGAATAACTAAATGCCTTCCAAATGAAGATAGATCCTTAGCTGACAAGGATAAAAAAGAGAAATTTTTACATGATTCCCACAATAAATATATTTGTTGAAGAAAATGTGACTAACGTTCCATTAAATAACAGTTTTCAAAGTTTTCTCATCCAACACTTAGACTAGAGGAGTTTAGTCGATATTTTCCAGAAAAGCCACAGTTATCCCATAGCTTACTTAGAAAACCATTTGCTGCAAAAATTAAAGATGTTCCTGAAAGATATTAAGAGGAATTCATTGATCTTATCACATCTGACTGTGCAAACACTGAGTGAATCAATTTTGGATCCAACAATTACTTCGATATCCATATTTGGCAGAAGGTATGCCAAGAATTCTCATGCCTTTTCCTTCGACATATATATGTGAAGTTACCTTTTCATCTTAAAATCGAAGCTAAGAAGTAAATTCCATGCTGAGTAACTCTATGATGACCTACGCTGTGCTGTATCCAAAACAACATCACAGATTGAGAAGTTGGTGATAGAAAAACAGTACTAACCATGACATTAAGAACATTATTGTTTATTATCAAAACAAAGCATGTATTACTCGCATCAGTAACATCCAATTATGTAAATAAATTATAAAATTTATATGTATATTTTCGTTCTTGCTATAATAAAAGAAGTTACTGCAGTTATGTTGCATTCGTATGTATACCTTAATCAAAGAATATAGCCTTGATCTTTGGATGGGGTCGCAGAAAGTCTGGTGAGGCTTAAATGGGGTCGCCACTGGAAAAAGGTTGGGAACCACTGATCTAGTACATCCCTAATTATAGAATGACTTTGTACATCAATACTCAAACCAATTAGAATTTTTTTTTGTAAAAGTAAAATGAAACAATATAATACCTGAACTACTCAGAAAGACATCTTTTTCTGTAACTTTTGTACAACTTAAAATGTTATGTTTTACTTCTTTGCATTTGTTATATATTTGCAATCCTAATTCAAAATTCTAAAATCTATAAGAAAAAATTTCTAATAGAAATTTAATGTTTACTAAAGTGAGGAAACAGCGTAAAATATAGGTGTTCTTAGTATCAATAAATGTGTTACGGTGTTAATAGATGTGTTATGGGGGCTAATTAATGTGTCAAAGGTTCAAGTGATTGTGTTACGCTTGATAATGAATGACTCTTGTTCATTTTTTGCACATCACAGCCTTATTTCTCATCTGTAAAATAATTATGAAACTTGGATGGAATGAAAAGAAGTAATATTATTAAAATTTCAAGTCTTTCATACTTCCTTTTATTGAGGTGAATCCATTAATTTTATCAAGAGTGGTTGCCTTCACGTGATTATACCTGAAAAATGAAATATTTTCATACTTTTCTTAGAAAATATGCTTTCAATCATACCAGCAATTTTTGCCATATGGGCAAGCATTTTTGGAATAGTAGCGGCAGACTGTTGAGACACTTTTACTTCGATCATGCGAAAAATTGCAATTATTTCCTTTGTAACATGTTCCAATTTGATAAAATCTAGGCAGAAATAAAAATTTATATTAATATAGGGCATTTGAGACTAGGAATATAAAAAACTTTCTTCTATTGTAAGCATCAGAGGAATCCGGGTTTATATATCACAACGGTGCATACTAGTGTTGAAAAGAAAATTATTTTGAGTGTAATTCCATACGTTTTGACTATTAATTTGAACATTTTAGCATCGCATTTTACAACTCTATTTAGGTATGATAAACTTCTCAATACGAAAATGTTAAGTTCTGTTTCATATAACTTAAGCTTTAAAAAATTACTTACAGAGTTGCCAATAGTTGTACAGAAATCGAATAAAAATTAAGCTCATAACAAAAAAAATTAAAACCGTTTTCTTGAGCTTCTCATATAAGAAAAATTTTCTTAACACTAAATTTAAATACATTTGTATCTAAGGTAAAGGGTAAAGGTTCCATAGGATGTTTTCATCGAGAAGGCACAATTGCGCCGCTTGTATCGAACTATGAGGAAAGCAGGGTTAATGGGGGATCGAACACAAGACCTTGAGTTATCGAATCCAGCATCTAACCCACCCTACTCACAAAATGAATTTAATTATTTTGAAATTGTTTAAATTATTTTGAATTTAATTTCCCTTCAAAATGAAGTAATTACTCAAGTTTTATTTATGCAAATAAAGTTTACTAAATAAAAATGACAAAGATAACCAAAACCTTAAATAAGGTTTTATGAAAATAGAGATTGTACAAAATAGATGATTAGTTATATCTTCTCTGATGCTACATCGTCCTTTTAATCATCTTCAAGAAATCATTAGTCTTTTTACAGGGTGTAAAAATATAGTGATGTGAAGTTAAGATTGATAAGGTTGTAAAAAAGAAAAAAAATGTAAACTTGGTGAATCAGTCAATTTTTCGCAAGTAGTTATATCTCTGCAAAAAACCGCGAATGCTGAATTGCGAATAAGAGGGGGTATCGAGAATCAAATAAATTTTTCGGTTCTATCTTTGAAAATTTTTAGATTGAAAAGTTTATCAGAAATTTTATTTAAGGAAAAATAGATATAGAAGTACATATTACATATGTTGACCATTATTGGGCCATTTCTCGCACCCCTGGAGTTGCGTGCACCCCTTGTTTTAAGAATCTCTGATCTAGATGGAATCTTAAGGTTCACATGGCTACCTTTCATGGCGCACCTGGCTATCTACAAGGGCGCACCAGTTTGAGAAGCACTGGGCTATGCTGACCCTTTAGGCCAGGGATGTCCAACTGATACAACTAATGGGCCATTTTCATATTTTTTTCGACATGATCGGGCTGTATCTGATTTCTGAAAAAAATTTAGATCGAAATCACGAAAAACCTTTTCCAAACCTTCGAAAATATCTACCTCTTGTGGTGTCTTTGAGAAACATTAAGTCAAGTAACTCTTCATGAACTTTCAGATAACAATCAAAACCTCTGATAGCACAAAAAGAGGTATCACAGATACCAGTGCTTTCATCTAATGCCAATGAAAAACAGTCAAACTTTCTAACCAAAGATTTCATCTGCTCTTCTAAGTTCGATGACATTTCTGTTATCCTTCTTACGGATGTTTTGCGTGAAAGACTTATTTCAGGAAATAATTTTGTTTTGTCTGGACACAGAACTTCTGATACTTTCACGAGACATGATTTAATAAATTCTCCTTCTGTGAAAGGTTGTGAATTTCGGGCAATCATTTCACTAACAATATAACTATAGCCTTCACCAAACCTTCTGACGTTTTAGTTACATTCATGATCATTTTTTTGTTTTGAGTGGGACGCTTTCAGTTGAGCTAACTTTTCTGTTCTTGAAACATCTTTAAAACTATCAAAACTGCTATGCAAAGAATTATAATGTCTTTTAATGTTGTATTCCTTGGAAACAGCTATTGTTTGTCCACAAATAAGACAAAGAATTTTAAAACTATTTTTTTCTTCGATCTTTACTGCAAAATTATTGAATTCCCACTGCTCCTGAAAAATTCTCTTTTCTTCCTATATTTTTTTCTTTTTTTCGAAATTGACATTAACCCATTTAAGGCCAAGCAAAGCAGACGATATCTAAAAAAAACGCAGACGATTTATATTCAAAGTCATTGAAAAAAGCAGACGAAGATGAAATTACTTATGTTCCAAAATAGGAATATTGGCCGTAAATGGGTTAATGAACTGAAAATGTGATTTAAAAAAATGCACATTTAAGACTTTGAAAAATTAACTTATAATCAACAATTGACACAAAAATTCATGAAGGCTCATTGAAAATTAAAAAAATGAAGTGAAAAATCAAAGGGTAAAAAAATGAAACAAATGTCAATATATGATTGATTTTTAATATTCAATGGACACCCCTGCTTTAAGCTGTTAGCATGTCTACTAGTGATGTACAGACGGATCGTCAACGGCTTGTTCTACTTTTTTTTAATCGAAAATGGTTAATTTGCCACTGTTAGCGAATTTTTTGGAGTGTTTTTGTATTTTTAATTTAAATTTAGTGATTCTGCAACACGCCTCTGAAAAGGGTTTATGTCAGCAAATGCTTAGAACTGAAGAAAATAGTACTTGTAAATTGACTAAAGATTTTTAAGACATAATCTATCAGTCGTGTATTCAGAACCCTATAATCTGATTTTAAAATAGTATTCTAACAAATTGAAATCGTAGCGAATTCTAGTATTTATTATAACTTATACTCGTGACTCAAATTAACGTGATGATCTATCTTTAATAATTAATAAGATATGGTTGCGAACTCATATCTTAGACAAAGTCGCATTTGTGCTGTTGTTTACAGCAATAAGGAAGCAAAGAACACGCTTTTCTCGAAGAAATGCCATATCTAAAGTTTACAGAAATATTTGAACAGAATGAAAGTGTCATTTTACTCAGACTGTTCGGTCCAAGAAATGGGCGAATAATTAAAAAATTGGCGATGCCGATTAAACAAAAATAAGCCAATACCGCTAATGGGTACAACACTAGTAATCATGAACTATTTTAGCATCGCATCGTTTTGGCACTCGCTCTTTGTAACTTGACAGGCATTGGTAGAAAATATGGGATGGGTACATCACTAATATATTCAGTACTGGATTTAGGAAAAAAAAATTACGCGTGTTTTGGACTTAAATTTCAAATTGTTTATATAAAAAACGAGTAAAAAATAAGGGAGCGCAGCTTCATTCCAGTTTCCCGACGCTAATAATCTTGAGCCTGGCAGGGCCTTTCCTCCTCCACGTTCCTGCCTTTGTAATAACAATAACTCTACCTTTAAGGACATTTTAGGAATTATTTTGCATATTTCTTATAGAAAAAATGAATGATTTGTTTGAATATTTTTGACAGTTAAAATCCTTAAAAAATTAACCAAACAACAAGGAGAAGCAACGGTCTTTTGTAAACCTACTAGTTAGGCTTGTGTTTTAAAAAGTACGTACACGTTATAAATTAATATATTCTAAAAGAAATAATGTTTCAATTTGTATAGGCAAGGATGTAATGATGCTTGCTATAAATCCTTTGTTTCATAAAATGAATCAATCACATTATACGAAAAGTGCTCACCATAAAGAAAAGCTGCAAAATTTCAAATATTTATTTTGACTACTTCATTTCTTTGTTGTAGCTTTACAGACAATGATTGAGTGATTTACATAAGGAATAACAAAGGGATAAAGTTGTGCAACACTCTTTAATTATATGTTGACGACTTCTCTTTTTCAAGCATTCATTTTATGAGCTTATAGGATATGCCTGATTTATTTCATTTGTCAAGAGAAAATAATTGTGAAAAAATCAAAAGTTTAAATTTTTATTCATTTGTCAAAATTCAATAAAATATAAAGAAGCTACATACAAGAGAATGGGTGTATGACTGTAGCTTTTAGAATATTTTTACGACTATATTAAGGAAAGCAAACAAGGTGTTACCTAGACCTTATACTAGCCCTCGGTCGGCCCCTTTGCAATTGAGGCTAGTAATGCATAGTAAGTTAATTTTTAACTAATTAAACGAGATACTAGTTAATTATTAAAAATAACTTGTTGTTTTAAAAATAAGTTATGTAAAAGACCAAGTCTTGTAATTAGATAAAACAGCGATCCGTTTGCGCTTTATTTTCCAATCCCTATCCGACGGCCCAAATCCCAAATTTCTGGCCAATACACAGGTCTAACATATGTGCCATTTCGGGGTTGTAAATTTCAGCGGCCTTAAAACTTGTAATAACACTTCACGCGAAAAACTGAATAATATAGGTATGCATAAGGAGAGGGAATGTAGAAAACCATAATTCCGTCATTAAACTATAATATTACTATTGAACTTTTATTAAATGATGTATTAATACAAATAAATTTTTTCGGAAGCGCTATACCCGACCCAGCGCCCCCGATAAAGTTACGCGAATGCTGTATAGAGGAAAGTCGTTGAAGACATATAGGAGAAAAACAAGTTTAAAAGATTAAAGGTAAGACTAGAATTCAGTCGTATCAAAGGTGGCGCCTTGAAATTCTTAGAGAGAGGCAGTGTCGAAAGTTACCAATAACAAGTTTTCGCTATTTAATTTTTTACTCTTATAATTTAAAGATTATAAATTATTTTAATTTATTTTATTATTATTTTTTTTTGTTATAATTTGGAAAATAATTTATATGATATTTAATCAGAAACTTTTGAGAAGCTTCAACGCAGAGCCATCAGTATCATTCTTCGGATTCTTGTTCGAGAAAATGTGCCTGAAAGTGCAATCTCTAGATGAAGTTTTCCCCCATTTTACATCAAACTGAGCATAATTTAGAGAAGACACAGATATATATTGAATTCTTCATTCCAGCACACTAGTGCTTTCTCCGGTTTATATCCCCGTCCTGTTTTTCCGCTCTGCCCTATACCACTTAACAGTTTGCCTGTCAATTGTGTTTTAGACTTCAGCAACCTGTCCAAAACTTATTTATATTAATATATTTTGCACATTCCCCATTTAGATCGCTTATTTATGTCATATTTCTCGACCCACGGTTTTTATGTACCGCAGTCAAATAAATATTAGTTTAAATTAAAAAAATAAGTAGCTATAAATTTTGGATATCATAAAATTCAAATTCTCTTCCCACTATTCAGAAGTCACAAAAAATTATTTTTTGATCTTTCCGATAGATTGTATGGTTGAAATTGGATTTAGTGATTTAAAAAAAATTTAAGTAATGAAAAATTTGTATAGATAATATTATCTATTATATCTAGTATGATATTAGAATTAATATTAATAATATCCAGCCAAACATTTAAATTTGACAGATAATTGCCAAACTTAAGTCACATGTAAAAGACTATGAACATTTATATATTTTATAAGTTAGGGCGCTGCCTTGAAACAATGTCGCATAATGAGGCTAAACTATCTAGACGAGGAGTCGGCAACCTTATGCTAACGGCGTGTCAACTTAACACTTCTCAACTCATCTCGAGTGCCAACCTCATATGTATATTTATCCAAACCAAAATCAACATAATTGTTTTAAAATTAATTTAACATTTATAAACAAATTTACATAAAGATACAATAAGTAAAATTATAATTAGCAATATAAAAATTATATAAGTAATTAATGCTTGACTGTTTGATAACTTTAGCCAACTTTTCAATATTGGCACAATAGCACATTTGATTGCCTTTGATCTATTATAAAAACTGCTTAAAAAGTTATTGTACTTTGTGTAGATGAAAAAATTTAATTGTAAAACTTACAATTTTTGCGTGCCACTGAGAATGGCTTGGCGTGCCAAGTTTGGCACAAGTGCAATCATTTGCCCACCTCTGATCTAATTAATAAATGTCCTAATAAAAATTAAGTCCTTTTTACAAATATGGAAGAGTTTGATGGCCAAATCAGTTATAATTATTGTGGTGACAAATTAGAGTTCAAGGATTTTATTGCATTCCTTCTTTGTAAGGGACATTCAACGCAAAGTCACGCACTTTGGGAAGTTCTATGGAACTAATATATATTTAGAAAAACGATGAGTTTGAAAAATATTTTAATTCTTTTTGCGTTTTATCAGGTTTGACGATAAAAGTTCTATAATCGAAAGAAGAAAAAGATAAGTTCGCACAAATTCGTCAAATTTGGGATCTTTTGAGTCATAAATTACAAGTTATACCAAATTGAAAAATAGATAAACAACTTATTCCTTTTCTTGGAATATGCCTTTTCAAGCAGTATAAAGGTGATAAATACAAGATGAAAATTTTTAGATCTGCCATTCCAAAAACTTTGATCTTATAAGGGAGATATGAAAAGAATTCGGAGTTTGGATAAAGTGGGGCGATCAACTTGTTCCCGAATACTCTTGCAAAGGAAAAACTGTTCAGAGACCGATAGCTTTCTTCATGAACGCCGTTAATGTCAGTGGTATAGCCGTTATTTCGATCACATTTTTCAAGAGTAATGAGAAGATGCTTTTTATGCTGATCAAAAAAGTCGAATGCAGAAGTAAACTTGCTCAAAGTGTGCAAAAAGGTATGCAATGAACACAGTACGTCATTTGTGAATTGTAATGAGTGTAGAAATTTTTGAAATAAAGCCTTAATTTTATTTTTGGAATACTATTTATTTCAGATGTGTTACTAACTTAAGTTAAATAAAAGAAAAACGTTCGATTTATTAAAAAATAATAGTAACTCGTAGGGCATCTCTTTTATGTGGTCAGTGTAGTAGTCCTTTGAGGAGCTATAAGATTTTAAGAAAGAAACATCTATTTTATCGACAAGGAATATCAAGATTTTCAGCAAACTAGCAGTTGATGAAATAATATAATATTAAGTATTTCAAAAAAGATTTTGATGGTAAAGAAGACTTTTCTTTGTGAATGAAAAATCTTTGACTACAATCATTAATTGACTAGGAATAATAGGAAATCTAAAAATTTTAAAGCCACAAAAGATATCAGAACTGTGATAAATGCCAATATGTTAGGATAATTTCTTAATGTGAATCGAATTTGGCCATCTTTTTCTTTAGTGTGTAAGAGAAAGTCTTTTAGATTATGAAGGTGGATAACTTTTTGTTATTGAACAAAGTGATATCTCTTCACTGGTTATATCTATGGGGTGTGAGTAGGTTGGGTAGAGCGTGTGATTTCGAAATTCAAAGTCTTGGGTTCGAATCACGCTTCCGGCAACTTTCTCATAGCTCGATACAAGCGGCCTCTGGCCTTCTCGATGAAAACACCCCAAGGTACCTTTACCTTTTTGAAAATTGTGGCAACCCTGAATTATTAATATGGTAGCATAAATTTAGACAACAAAAATCATTGCTTTTAGAATAGGAATTAAATTTAAACAGTAAATTTTTAACAAAAAAAACTGTTTTATAAAAATAAAAATTTTTAGCCTATTTTTTAAATTATAAAAACAGCAAGATTTGAGTGGACGATTTTTGCCAACAATTATTTAAGAATGAAGTCTGCCACTACTTGTTTGTTTTGAAGTATACAAATTTATTAATGATATACTTTTGACATTTAAAATACAAATTAAACATTACTATGAAAAATT
This sequence comes from Nectonema munidae, assembly GCA_030549495.1. Taxonomy (NCBI): domain Eukaryota; kingdom Metazoa; phylum Nematomorpha; class Nectonematoida; family Nectonematidae; genus Nectonema; species Nectonema munidae. The sequence goes on along the minus strand of JAUIRK010001047.1, from coordinate 868,072 downwards.
GTTTTACAAAAGAAACTAAACCTGCAGAGTGTTTCCTTAGGAGGAGCTATAGACATTTACAATTGAACTCTGACGATCATAAAAAATTTTCAAATAAAAAAAAATTACGCAAAATAACTTGAAGGCTTTAGCCTTATTATATTATGTAACTATATGACTAATTTGAAATTTTCCTCAACTCTACTCTACTCTAATAAGGATAATATCAGAAACTTATATTTCCCATGATAATATTTGCAACTTTATAGCATGTTGAATGGACTCCAGTTTTTAATGAATTTATTATTTAATGCTGTTGTTGTTGTTTGTTGAATTGACACAGCTTGTAAGTTGTCGGAAAGCTAGCACTTGGCTTATTATAAGAGTTGGGAGCCTTGGGAATCGAACCACTGAAAATAAGCTGAGAGGTACACCCTAACAACCATTGAGGCTCGATATTTAATTCTGATAAGTCCTATCACAATTTCCTTTAATGTTTCAAATTTGTTATAATTTAATTTTTTATTCGCGATCAATATAAACAAAAGTTCCTTTGTGTTTATACTTTAACACAGAACGTTCTAATCTCAGAAACTGAAAGTTTTTTATAGATAGGAAATCTCGCTCTCTATCTAGGATAGTATGGTTTCAAAGCACTTTACAGAGCAAGTCAATATGCTTGCCGTAGACCTTGATTGACTAATTTTATATGTTTGTTGTAGCGAGTTCAAGAAAGAATACTTTGTCCAAAATAGAAGATGAAACGAATGCCATTAAAATTACGGGTAAACGATGGAAGCTGAAATATGGTCTAATGGTAGTGTTGAAGAGTTGATTTAATATTAAAAATATGTTTGGTGAAGAGAATTTGAAATTTGGGTGAAGTGCGTGAGTATGAAATTGATGTAGAAATGGTTGATTGGAGGAAGGAGCAACTAAAGAATAACTGGTGAGTAGTTGATATGCAACTAAAGGGACAATAAAGATCAGTTGCGAGTGATATATTAAGAAGATGGCCTTGGAATGGACAGGACCCTGTTATCCATCTGAAAAGTGTATGTGAGAAGGTGATATTAGGGTTTCTCCAACTTTTATGAAGTATTAAGATATTTAAATGCATTATAATCTTTTTTTCCTCCTCAATTTACTCCAGTTCTAAAGGGTGCCAATTTAAATTGATATTTTTTGTTTTGTATTTATACTATATTAAAATTTTTTAATTCATAATTGAATATTCATAATCTTTTTCTGCTTCCCCCACTAATGAACTGTTAACATATTTAACATTCATTTTACAAGGTTTAGTTTACAATATTTTTTTGACTAAACGGTTTGGTTATCCATATTCCAATCTAAATGTTTGGTTATCTAATAATTACAAATGGCATTTAGAATTTATCTTAAAATCCCGGAATTGCAATTTTACCAGTGATATTAAGTGACTATCGATTTTTAAAAGAAACTGTTCATAACAAATTCTTTGCAATTATTGTCAAACTGTTTTTTCAATTAGCCATCGTGGAAAAAAAAGATATTAAATACCACTATGAAGCCAAGAAACACAAATCTTCTCTTGATACAGTAATGTAGTCATCTCGTGTGACAAACTTCTTCAAATCTGCTTCTTCTGGCAGGTCTCTACTCTTAGCAGCGAAAGAAGCTACTTTTCCGTATAACAGGGTATTCTTGGACAGTCCTTCAGAAGTTCAGATTGTACCTCTAAGCTAGTTTCAAAATTATTTGTACCTAAATTTTCTCTTCGAAGAACAAAATGTAAAACAATGGTTACGAATTGCATTGCCCCGATGATATCTTCTGAACTAGGTCAAGAATTAAATAAAACAAATTTTATTTTGGCTTCTATTGATGTTTCAAACAGAAATGAGATCAAAATTGTTCCAGTTCTAGTTCGTTATTTTGTAATTGATTTTCGTCTAAAAGTGAAACTTTTAGAATTGACATCCCTTGGAGGTGAAACAACTGCAATATTCAGCGAATACCTTCGGTTCTCCTTTGGTTTTGTTTCTCGAGCAAAATGGTCTTAAAAAAACTAGCTGGGTTTTGCGCAGATAATTGTAACACCAACATTCGATGTTTGAAAAGAAGAGGACAGAATAATGTTTTCTTTAAAGTAAAAGAAAATATTCAAAGAAATCTTACAGGGGTTGGATGTGCAGCTCACATTGTGCACAATTGCATTCAACATGCTGTAGATAATCTCCCTTAGTTGTCGAAAGCCATGTTGTAAAAATCTACAAGTTTTGTCATATAAACACTATTCGCGTTACAGAGCTCAAACACTTTTGCGCCTTTGTTGATATTGAATATCAGAGAATTTTGCAGCACGGAAATACGAGATGTCTTTTTTTGCTACAAGCTTTACAAAGAATACTTGAAATGTTTTAAGGATTAAGAAGTTACTTCAACTCCCAAGAAGGTTGTCCTACGCTAATCAGACTCAACTCAAGAGCTCTATATAAAATTCGTTTAATTGCTGTTGAAATACTTCAATCAGACTATTTTAAAGCTAGAAAAAGAAAGCATCAGTACTGTAGAAGTGGTGCTTTTTATCTCAGAACTAAAGCAAAACGTACTTGCAAGGAAAGAAAATACATTCTTGCGATCCCAGGCAATACTGCTCTTGAGAAAGCTAGAAGAGGCAAGCGAAGTAAACGTAGAAAGATTTTACAAAGAAGCAAGGAAACTTTATAAGTTTCTATCATATCTGGGTCTTTATGATGAAGCTTATGAAGATTTGCATTCTCACCGTTGCGTTGACCTTAAGGCGGAATTATCGTGGAAACAAGTGCTTGAATCTACAAAAAAGATCAACGTAACGTTTAGGAAAGCAGATGATTGATAGTGATTCTATCTTTGATGAGGAAGTAGTTGTAAAAAATCATATTTGGGAATGTTGCAAATAAGGTAGCAGGCAGAAAGTATCTCTTGAACAGAAATCGGCCAGATATTTAAAAAATTTGAAGAAAAAGACAAGGATTCAAAATTTTGGAAAGTTAATTAAATTTATACTTTGTTTACCTGGAACATCATTTTCAGTTGAGAGAATTTTTTCCATCATGAATAACATGTGGTCTAATCAAAGAAATAAAATGCTTGAGCAGAATGTGAAAGCCCTTACCACCTGCAAAATTAATTCAAATCTTTCTTGCAATTTTTACAAGAAAGTCAAATCCAACAACAAATTTTTAAAAAAAAGTATGGCTACAGATAAATATGATTGGACGATATAATTTTATACAGTCTATATAGGTTATTTATACAGAGCATAAATAAATATGTCTGTGGTATTTTATTTTTTTTATCTGATAAAGGCCTTTGTTCTGAGGCGTCCCGGTTTTTAATTGGAAAAATATGGTAAGTCTACATATAAGACAAGTTAAAGGTTAAAGGTGGTATAGTATTTTCATCAATAAGGCACTGAGTACCGCTGACATCGAGCTATAACTTTTTGGCAGAAGCAGAATCGAACCCGATACTTTCAGGTTCAGAGCCTGCGCTCTAACCAATCGGTCACGCAACTACACGAAGTATCTAATCAACTTTAGTTACGCCCTCTATTGTGTATTAAAATATAATGAATGTGTAGACATTATTAAAAAAGTGGAGGCGACAATTATTTTCATTTTATTATTAGCAAATAAATAGAAAATATTTTTTCTTTATTTTTTTATTTAATTTACCTTTTTTACTCTGTTTTTATGATGTCTTGAAGAAATTAAACTCAATGTATGTTATAACGTTTAAAATTTTTGAAAAAATTAGAGAAATTTGTAATGATAAGGCCTCAAAAAATATTTTATTTTTTCTATTATTAAATTTTAGCTTTGCTATTGTTGAGTTAATTTATGGAACACTTACAAATAGTTTAGGTTTAATCTCAGATTCATTTCATATGTTTTTTGATTGCACAGCCCTTTTATGTGGTCTTATTGCCTCCCAAATTGTTAAATGGAAGTCAAACAATGTTTACACGTTTGGATATTCACGTGCTGAAGTTTTAGCCGGGTTTGCAAACGCCCTTTTCTTATTCTTTATTGCAATTTCCATATTGAAACATGGAATCAAAAGAATAATAGAGCCAGAACATGTTCACCATGAGAAGCTTTTAGTTGTCAGTGTTTTAGGTTTTTTTGTCAATTTAGTAGGAATATTTGTTTTTAATCATGGCCATGAAGGTTCTTCATGCTCTCACCATTCTTCTTCCAAAAGTCAGACAAGTAATCAAAATAGAAATGATTTGTCTAAAGAATTTAATGTTATCATTGAATCCTGTCATCCAGTAACTACCAATACTAATTCCACATTTATAAATTCTGATGAGTTTGGTTCTCACTCTTGTAAAGATTCTGAAAGAAACTTTAGCTTAGAGTATACTCTTCATAAAAATGACCAAGTTAATAATCATCATCATAGCCATCACCACCACCATCATCATCAATCTAATCAGATTATTGAAAGTGTCTTTTTACACATTCTAGCTGACACACTTGGTTCAGTTAGTGTTATCATTTCAGCTATTTTGATAAAGTTTTTTGACTGGCAGATTTCAGACGCAATTTGCTCAATATTCATATCAATATTAATTATAGCCTCACTTTTACCCCTTCTTAAAAAGTCTTCTGCCATTTTAATGCAAAGAGTACCATTTGAACTGGAACATCTTTTGCCTGGAGCGTATGGAAAAGTTTGTGCTTTGCATGGAGTTCATACGATTCATGACCCGAGGTTTTGGACAATTTCAAATGGAAAATTCTCGGGATGTCTTCGTGTAGAACTTAGTCCAAATGCTATACCCAAGTATGTGATTTCGCAAAGTCACTGTATTTTTCAGAATATTGGAGTCGCGCCATTTTATGTAGAAGTTATTTATCCCTTAATTCAGTAACTGTTTCACTTCAGCACTTCAAAACATTCCTAGTAATGAAATCGTGATTATTTGGAGATTTAGTCATTTTATCACATTGATTATTAAAAATAAAACATCACATTTTAATTTTTACTCTTTGCTTATAACTATGAATTAATAAATAGATTGTTATGGGCCCCTCCCCACACAAAACTACATTGGGTCATACATATGTGACTTCCCCTACCAGAAGGGGGGGGGGGGAGAGATCAAAAGAATGAAACTTTGAAAGCTGTTTTTCAAAAGTTCAGCTAGTTGGTAAGTTTGTTAGAGTATAAGACATTATGTTAGTTTCTAGTTATATTATTTAGTTTAGCAAATCTATTTTTTCAAAACCTTTTTCCCAATACAGGTACTGATTGCTTCTTTATTATTAAGGACCCATGTTCTTCAAAATCTTTTAATATTATTTAACACATTTCATCGCATCATCAGCTCTAAATCAAGCCTGCGATTTTGAAGTAGTAATGAGTAGGAGTTGGAATCTTGTGATTACTAGGAGTCACTCAGATGAAAATTAATTTGCGTTGATATAAAGATTTCTTTAACCCTTTGACGACCAGAATTTGAAGAATAATCGTTTGCTTTCTTTTTCAATAGAATTTCATTTTTTTAAATAATATATTATGTATTGCTTTTATCTTACTTTAATTAAGTCTGTTTTAAACATTTTAATAACTGTTGTGCCATCAACGATACTCTGGTTGTGTGTCAACCATAGGTGCAGAGTTGACATATGACTCTAAGTACTCACAAATATCACTTCAAATACTTAAAAATATAGTATTTTTAAACCAAACTTTTATTTTTCGCTTCGTCTAAAAAAGGGCCACTTTATAAGCTTGGAAAAATTTGATATAATTAAAAAATCTCAATCCGATCTTGTAGCTACTCTGGGTCTACAAATAGTTGATATGAGCTTTCTTGAGATGTTGCATTGAATTTGAGTAGCTTTCTTAGGATGTACCTCTAAAAGTTAACATGGCAAAAATTTTAATTTAGCATGAAAAGGTTTTTATAGACAGATGTGTTGGAAACATTTCATTTTTGAAATTTATTCCTTTGAAAAAATGCAATAGTATAATCCCTTCTCTCTCAAAATTAGAAAAATGTTTTATCATGTTATTGTTTTTTATTTATTGTATTGTATGCCACGTAACATTAACATTATTTAAATTATAGACCGGTTTTAATTATAAATGCAAAAATTATTTTTTACATTAACATATGTTTAAGTGATAGGGTTATTTGAAGTGGGACTACCAAAGCGGGAACATGAAATTCTTCCAATTTTACACAGGGGTCTTACACTCTAACAACGTCAACTTGATATTTGGATAAAATTTCCCCAACAAGTTAGGAACAATTAAAAATTGCAAATAGGCGCTGTGTTCGACAATTAGTTTATGAGAAATATAATTGTGAGTCCGTTTTTTGCCATTTCAAAGGCATGGCTAATTTATTCGGTATAGACATAAACAATTTTATTAAAAAATTAATATTTGTTAAATATGAAGGAAACATTAAAAAAAGTAGAGAAGATCAGCAGAACAATCGAAGCTCAAAATGGTGATAATTCTGAAAAGTTTTAAAACACTGAACCTCACGCGGTCTAATTGAGGAAATATGATGCTTTAGCTGTAACAGAATTATTTATTTAGGGTGTAATATAAAATTTCATTCAGATGGAGAAATGCAAATTATATAAACCAGCTGAGAGGCGCTTAGATACCATAGCTAGAGTAACTGAGACACCTGCTAAATTAGTCAGTCGGCCACAAAAGAAGCTGAGAAAACTCCTTTGGAAACAAAATTTCTTACTGCCGTTATTGTTTCCGTTCTAAATAGCATCTCAAAGCAACTGCACAAGATAAATGGAAGGAGGAAATAGCAGGCATCAATTGGGCATTTATATGTTACACTGCACCAAAAAGAGGGTTGAGTGAGGAATACAAAACCTTGTCAGGGAGTTACACAAAGAAAAGGATGATAAAGAGAAGGCGTTGAAAAGGAAAAAGAGTCATAGTAAGGAGGCGAACAAATTGAAGCAGGTTGGGCTAGAACAACCAGGTCAGGGGTCCTGGACAGTCCAGCATTTCAAGACACTACATAAAGTCTATTGATGGCCTAACGGAAGCACAACAACATTGAGGCTACCCTTTGAACTGGACGAAAGGCTGGCTTTCCAGAAGAAGCCCGTGTTGAACTCACCTTGGAGAGTTGGAAGCATTTGTCAATTTACAGTACCAGCTGCAAATTGTCATGTGAAATGATATACTCTCTTCTCAGGCATTCCATACTAACTACATCTATTGCTTGATATCAGTAATTCATAGATAAAGAAGGGTGATTATTCATTGTTGCTGGTGATATGATATGATAAAATACACTTAAATACTGTTCATATATATATAAATATATAGATAAAACAAACTTTGTTGCACGAGTATTTACAAATGGATCCATGCTAAGATTTTATATTTGGAATGAGTATTTTCCCTAATTTTCATGAAATAACTAACAATTGTAAACTCTTTGATAGAATAATAACACTGCCGCCACCTTCTGCACGTTTCTTCCTCAAGCAACTTCTGGTACAACTAAGAGTCTGCCCACTGAGCCAAGGATCAATTGTGATTGAGTCACGGAGAGTTCTGCACTTCATTTCTAAAGAATGATATGAAATGTAGTCGAATGATTCGCAAGACACGGATGATGCTGAAGAAGAGATTGCCAATATTGGGGTCAAAATTCTAAATTGCAGGGCCATGATATCCGCAAGGATGGATGCAAACGTTACATACAATTCTTAACTCCTTCTATTACCCAAAAAACTATTTTATGTATATATTTTTGAAATATATATTGTAAAGACATGGAAGTCGGTGTGGATCCATCTCCGTTACCTTTTTCTCATCTGATAATTTTGTCCTGGCTTGAGTATTTAGTTAGTTAGTAATAATTAATGACTTCGTAATGGATTATATGCGCTAATTTAATTCCACAGTAAATACCCCAGAAGATATAACAGCATTTGTTGATAAATATGAAGCATTTATAATGGAGAAATTTCAACTAAAAGCATAACAGATTGTTTCAAAGGAATTTAGCTTGGATAAATCATTCTTAATTTTTACTCGTATTTATTTTCAATGAAAAGCAACCTGTTCCTTTTTTATTTAAGTTTTATCCTTTGCCATATGAGGATGATAAGCGTTTACAAGTTGTAAAATGCAGGCTTGCAGAGGCGGAGATATTTAAAGAAATATGAGTCGATGGTAGACTGAAAAATAATTGGTAATATTACTAGTTAAATAGTAAAAAAAAGTAAAAAGTAATTTTTACTAAATACGTATAAAGTTCAATTAATTGACCAAAAAAGGCTTACGTAGAAATATTATTTTAAGAGTTAGTAAAATATTGATTTACTATTTACATTCAATCCTCAGTGATCCAGACGATTTTATCCCTTGTGTTTTCTTCCGGGAAAGTTTTTAATTAACTCAAGGTTTTCACTTTAAAATAAAGTAAATATTTTATCATTATATTACACATTTCATTTAGTCTTTTTACTCCCATTTTTTATAATAATTGTATAGTTGTGTATAAAATGTTAATTATATTTTGTATAATTTTAGTGTATAAAATTGGGATTTGGATTTTTTTTCAATATTTTTTCAAAAATAACTTGAAAAATGGAACTTTTTAATGTTTTTTCTTGAATTTTATTTCAATATTAATATGCGAAACTCACAGATTAGCAGATTTTTATACTTTTATGTTAAATGTTTCTTCATCTGAAATAAAAACTTTTTATCCAGAGATCTTTTTGTTTTTTGAGTAATACGACATAAAAAGCATTGAAAATTTTAAAAATTGATATTTAGTTATTCATAATAAACTGAATGAAATTGACCTTTATAAGTCTTAGAGGTAGTTAAATATACCATTTGTTTGTTGCAAAAACTAGATAAAAATTATAAGATTAACTATTTCAAGTATTAAAAAACTTTTTGAGGTAGCAGGAAAAGATGCTAAATTTACTAAAATATCAGTAATTTTGCCACAATAAATAGTAAAATTATGCAAAATACTGGTTACTAATCGCAGCACCTTCTACATTTTTTTTCAGGGTAATTTTGTAGTAAGAGTCGAAGCTATGGTATAAACATTATTATTTAAAAATAAGAATATTGTGAAATTAATATAGTCTTCATCTTCGGATCGAGTTATTTCATTCTTTGCCCCATGTCATGTTTTCTTACTCTAGTTTTTTTCCTAGAACTGTTTATTCTAGTGCTTTTCCCAGTCCGAGGGAGATTTTTTCTTGTTAATACTTGGAATCGGAGTCGCAAGCATATTTTCCTTGTCTCCGCAAGGCGTGTTAAAGCTTCCAATTATATAGCGTTCAACAGCGCATGTGAATATTCTATACAATTGTCCTGATTTCAATTTATTGAATTGAATATATATTTTGAAGAAAAAAAACTTTTTTAAATATTTTAATTTGTTATAGTAGGCTTTAACTTTTCGCTACTTGAAATTCTTCTACATCGATTTCATATCTTTTCTGAAGTTTGCTAGAAGTTCGGATTTTATTATTCACCAAATTTTAAATTTTTTTAGTGAATACTTGAAAACAAATAGGTATGATTGGAATTTTTGTTTTAGCTAAAACTTGACAAAGGTTGATAATAGGGGGAGGAAGCTTGAAAAAGGATTACATATTACAAGAGTAAGTTCAAATTATCCCAAATTTTGAACTTATTTAATTAGTACAAAATAAGTTTTCTTTGTCTACCCACAGATGGATCATCTCCAAAAAATTTATGTTTAATGGGATACCACAAAGATCCATCTATGGAAGAAAAAAATGTTTAATATATCGTTGGCTCCTGTTACTTACTTGGCCATCTCTCGAACTTTGAGGCCCAGAATTTTTAAGACTAATCTTCTGCTTCCTTTTTCAATGCAATTTCATATATCTAAGGATTCAAAGGTATACGTTTTTCTTTTTTTTGGTAAACGGGTGTGACACTGGTCTTCGAACCGTCAAAGAAGTACGGCTCCTGTATTCGAGGAGATGCCCGTAATTTGCCTTGCGTGCGTTTAACTTTTCATGCGATTGTTGCAGGACTGATTTTTGGAAGTCTGTTGCAAAGAAGTACTGTGAAATTTGTAGAATCTGGATCTATGATAACAAAGCGGTAAGATTTAACTTTATTGAATTGTCATATATATTCAGAGCCCGTTTTAGGCTTATTTGACCCATTTTTTAAAATAAGGCCCCTCTCCGTGAAAAAAAAATAAAAAAATTTATTCGGGATATTATTTAACTCATTTCATGCATACTATATTAACAAAAAAAAATTTTTTAATATTTTTTATGCTTTCATTTCCTAATGCTTTTGTTGTTTTGAGAATTTACTTGACAATACCTGTAATGGCGGCATCAGGTGAAAGAATTTTCTCAAAACTAAAGTTAATTAAAACACTTAAGGTATACAATTTCTCAAGAGAGACTAAACAATTTGGCAATGATTGCTATTTAAAATGAAGTTGCAAAAACGATCATAAAACGATTATGAAAGATTTTGCGTATAAAAAAACTAGAAAAGTCTTTTTCTAAAAATCAGTGTATAATATACTTGTAATTGCTCTTTTTTGGTATTTAAAAATAAAATTTCGTGTTATTTATCAAACCTTTGGCATATCAAAGATTAACTGTTTTTTATTCCTACACAAAAGATGCCGTACAAAAGTTTTTACCCTTGAAGAATAAGAATATGGTTTCACAACTTTATTGAATTGTCATTTAGCTTTTAACTTTAAGTTCGTCCTTTTTACACTTTAAGTTTGTCTTTTTTTATTTTAAATTTGTTTTTTCACTTTAAGTTCGTCTTTTTTCATTTTAAGTTCGTCTTTTTCCACTTTAAGTTCGTCCTTTTTCACTTTAAGTTCGTCTTTTTTATTTTAAGTTTTTAAGGTAAGATCCTATATATCAACCTAACTGAATAATTAGGCTAATGTTATATAATATATCAATATCTAATTATAACACACATCACACACTAACATACACATACATAAACACATGCAATCTGACATATAGTGAACAGATTTAATTCTAAAAAAGATTGGTAAATAATTTACATATTCTAATAAATGCCAGTTTTATAGCAGAGGCGTAGCAATCTATTATTGACAGGAATTTTTTTTGCTAGATTTTATGGTATTGAAATATTTTTTATAATTTTTACTATTAATTTTAAAATCCAGTGTTATTTTAACTATCAATACTTGGAATATAGAGAAATATATTTGATAAGTATTGATTGCAAAAATATTTAATATTGAGAAAATCCCAAAACAATTTGCTGAATATGCGCTTTTAGTTAAAGAAGTACCAAATTGGAAATTATTCATATGATTGATTATATATAACCAAGAAAAATCAAAATAAAAGTTTTAGGCTGATTGTATTTCATGAGTTTCTTCTAAATTGTTTATTTTTTTTATATTTTAGATTCTTTTAAAAAAAGTTTTTAATTTATAATCGGTGCTGAATGTTGTAATATAGTAGGACCTAGGTTTACTGATTTTTTCAATGAATATTTATAAAATTCTTAACATTTTGATGTATCAGATGCCATGATTCGAATAATATGAGCGTATACAGCATGTTTCTATACCTTACCCGACAATGAAAACCGTGTAAAAGTGAAGATAAACACAAGCTCTATCTTTTTCATCATGAGTCGTATAGCGATGCTAAATAAGCATAGACGTTATTTAGCTCTCTAAAAAGCAATCGATAATTAACTTCGTAATAGAAAGGCGTTTATTTATCTTCATTGATAACAATCTTCATGAATACTCCAAAAGTCGTTGTTAACCATGATATATATATATATATATATATATATATATAACTAGTGGCGTTAAGTTATTTTAAGGGGGGGGGGCTTTTATAAATAATTATTTCATCATAACTACTGGATCGTACAGAATTTCTTTTAAAAGGTAGTTCCTATTACATTGAATTTCTAATAAATATATATTTTACAGAAATACTTATCTCAAACAAACTGGAAGGCAATGAAATATAAATGATCGATACTTCATTTTAAGAAAGCAAGTTATGGCCGAATGCCCTGTTCTCCCTTTAATACGTCACTGCATATACCTATCTATAGCTATAGTAAATTTCTATGGAAATCTAAATTTTTAAAATTTGAATAACCAGATATTAACTAGATTTGTTATTGATAAACTTTAAAATTAAATACATTGCCAAGAGCTGAGACATATTATATCCATGCTAAGGAAGGTGCCAGTGGCGGATCCAGGGGGGGGGGGGGGGGGCTCATGGGCCTAGCCCCCCTCCCTATGAAAAATGGCTTCGAAAATTACCCTTACTAATTTTGCTTTTTTCTAAAACAATACTTGTTGGTAGTTGATTACGTTTATATCAACGATAGTACAAGTCGAATTCTAAAAGACATAATACAGCTGTCGTATTCTCTGAAGACTTTTAGCAAAATTGTAAAAAATTTAAATAGATTTCGGCCCCCTATAAGAAATTTCTCGGTCCGCCACTGGAAGGTGAACTGCGTAAATTTAAGAACAAATGAAATAACAGCGATATATAAAGTCAGGTTTATACACAAAAATGATCCATTGTCTCTTATATAGCTTTGTACAAATAATAGGAAAAATTGTGTTAAAAGATCTATTTTCATAATCCTTCCCTTTTTTGTGTTAAAATAAATACTCATATCTCACTCGCAGTAAATCGAGCTTTCTGAAAATATATGATCTTTTTCAACTAAATGTTCAAAATTCTTTTATCTAGATGCGCTCGAAATTTCATTTCAATCTGACAATTAAAGTTGGTAAAATCCATACACTTATGTTTGTAGTAGTCTGTGAAGCCTTTTGAACCCCATTTTGTTCCATTTTGAATCGTTTTAAAGTAAAATTGAAATAAAAAATTTGGATAGAAAACAATTCCATTAGTGGTAAACATTTTGAATTGGGTAACGTTGGACTTGCACATTGTAAATTATGAGCATATCGTAAAGAAATGTTTGGTTTTTCGAATTTATGCGGAAACCAATCATTAAATATGTCAGGAGGTAAATTATTCTTATATTAAAAAAATCATTCTATAAATAATATAAAAGACAATGAAATCAGCGTTTTAATCAGGTATCATAAAGAGCACTAAGAATCTTATCTAGCACTACTAATAAATATGATACAGATATTTCCTCAAACTATTAACATATATTTTTTTCATACGTTTTAATTATCATATAAGAATAATTAAATTTAAACAAATTTTATTGCCTTTTTTCAATTGAAAATCCTTTTTTTAGTTTTGAATCGAATTCTCTTTTCTTTCAATTTCAAACAGTATGATAAAAAAGTATACGAAATGGTATTTTTATGTAGGGTTCTTTCAAAGATTTAAAATAATTCAAGGGTTCCGTTAAGGTAAAAAGTTTGAAAAATGCTGCTTTAAGTGGATATCATCAATTTTCAGTATGTTATTTGGGTAGTAGTCAAAAGTATGGGAATACCTTAACTTCAGGAAAAGAAGGGCCAGAGCTGACTTTTGGGCCATCTCTAATTGAGGACTTCTCCAATGACCCCAATCTTCGATACTTGGGAAAATATTTCTAATTGAATACTTGCGTTTTTGAGGGTTGATATCAAAGTTCTTGTTAATTGCGAAAAAATTGGCATCACAATTTTGTGTTTTGTCATATTTTTGGAGTCTTTATTCTGAAGGATAATTAATTTTGTTCGATATTTTTGTTTAGAGCATTCAAATTCATGAAGGTGGAGCGAACCATAAGCAAAAGTTAGCAAAACGCTTATCAGACATTGCTAAGAATGATGCCCATAAAAGATTTGAGGAGGAAAAACTCGCTAGAATTTTGGAAAATGCGGAACGTCAAGCCATGAAATCGTTACAAATCGACGCCATTCGTGATTCTTCGTACGGTAGCGAGTACAAGTCCGTAGCTGCAGCGAAGCGAAAAAAGGCTGAAAGCTTTTCGAAGCCTGCGTCTTCCGAAAGTTTCCAACCATCTTCTATTACTTTCTCTACTTGTAAGAAGAAACCTCCTCCAGTTCCTGAAAAAGAGGAATCCTTGCCAGGCGAATGGACTTGTGTTCCTACTTCTACTCCTCCTTCCAAGAAAGATAGCGAGAAAAATCAATCAAAATTAATGAGAGATGGAAACGCAGATCAAATTATTGATTTAGATATTGAAAAGCGGTTGCCTATTAAAAATTCAGCCACAACACTGAGTCAGCATTCCTCCAAGGCAAAGACAAATTTCGATTTAAAATTTAAAAAAAGAGAAAAAGGAAGCAAAAATCAGATATTTAGAAAACAAGGATCATCTATTTTAGAATGATTTCTTGTAGAGTAAAATTTTTGTCGTCTTAGTTGTAAATAAAGTTTTTTTTATTCATCTTGTATTCTTTTTTTGGTTGTGGACTGATATTTTAGTTGTGCGATCTCCCATTTACTTGATAATATCTTTGTAATGTTTAAAAAGATCATTCATTACTACATTGATTTCCAACTGCAGGCGCTAAATTTTTGGAAAAAGGCGTAAATAGTTTGAAGAAGATTTAATCTCATAAAAATAATTTCAAAATTTTACCTTTTTATTTATATGTAAAATTTTTTTAAATAATATACAAAATAAAGGAATTAAAACATTTCGAAACTTGACATTTTTATTCCCAACTTTTTTTATTTTGAATATTTCCTGGATACTTTGCCATAAATGTTATACGCTAAAGTCTTCCTGGTGGCCAATGTACCAGTATGGTTATTTGAGTAGCCACATTCTATATTTTGTGGAAGTTATGGGTGCCGGCATGGAATCTTTAAATGCGTGTATAAAACATTTTATCATTAACATTGATATAAAGTATGAGTTGTAGATTTAGACATCTTAAACAGTTGTAGAGTAACTAGCGTGATATACCTTTAGGTTTAGTCGTTATATAAAAACTAATCGAAAAAAATAAGCAGATCATTAGTTTTCAAATAACTGTGACTTTAAAATGTCGAAAATAGAATAGGATGAAGTTAACAGTTTTAACATCTACCTTTGTTTATTATTCTAATTCGTTGAATGAAGTTATTTCCATGTTTTCTCCATGGATGTTGCAAAGTTGCTACACGGATGATACATAAAAAGAGGAAATGAACACGATATATTTCAATAACACTTATCTGGTAAAACCTATTTATGCAAATCAAAATTTAGCTTATTGGTGACCCCTTGTCTTGGTGGCCAAATAGTAAATGAAGAATATTCACTCTTAAAAGCTATTGCTAACTGATTTTATCTTTTTAAAATTTAGAGATGAACGGTTATAAGAATTTGATGAGAAAAGTGGTGTGAATGTTGATTTTGTATGTAAAATATCAGATGATTTTGATTTATATTGGTAACAATGTTATCTTGAAAGAAGTGAGTTAGAATCAATAATATGAGTAGAATTAATCAAGGATTATTCTTGGATTCAATTTTATTGCATTAAGTATAATGTGAGATCATTATAGTGTGCTATGATTTATCCAGTGATACAAAATCGGACAATATAAAATTTTACAATATATAAATAATTTTTTTAAACAAAAAGGATTTTTTTTAAAATGTTCAAACTTAACAGAACATTTTTTAAGAGGGGCTAAAAACAAAAACATATTGACAAGAGGATTCTGAAACCTCTGCATCCTATTATATGTCTTCTTCTTTGCCTACGCCCTACACTCTTTCACAAATTAGGAAGTAGTCAGCTTTGATCGTTTCTGTTCATTTGCCTCTGCATTGCGTATTTCCATTTTTTTATACCCAGCTCTTCCTTTCTTTGTTTAAAGCAATTTCATCTTTTTCGCTGCCTTCCTTAACTTCTTTTCTAGGGATTGGTTCATCTAACGCTCTTTTTCCTTCATCTAATGAATTTTTCTTCAAGACATGCCCATACGATATTAATTTGCTTATTTCAGTTATTACTTATTACAATAACAGTTTTCACTATTTTTGATTTATTTCTTATCACTTTATTTCTAATTTTATCATTTAGTATGATTCCATTCATCATTCTTAACATTTTCATATACGAATGAAACTAATTTCCTTTCTTTCTTTTTTCTTAAATTCCAGCATTCTGCACCATATCATAGCAGGTCTAACCATAGTACAGAAGCGCCCATCCTTGAAATTATTAGGGGGGAGGACTTTCAAGCTTCTTCCAAAAGGACAACAAATTTTATTGGATTCCTACTCCTCTCTTGTCTATTCTATTTCATTCTTAATTAAGCTTAATGTAAACTTTAACCCGCGCCTTATTAAGCTTAACGACAACAATGAATGAGGACTGATAAATAACAACATGCATAACAAAACTTTCTCCCTTCAAATAGATGCGCACCATTTCCAAATTATGTGTAGAAAAGGGGTAAAGATATCAATTAACAATAAAAAAAAATTGAAAATTTTATTGAATCAAAAAAATCATTCATTAATTTCAGTTGTTACATTTCTTCCTAAAAAATTGAGAAAAATAAACTAAAAAAACACATCCAACTTACATAACTTTTCTTCGGTAATTTCTATCAAAAATGTAAAACAGAAATAAAGTTAGAAAACTTTTTATTCGAATTTTTTCATTCTTTTAGTGTATAAGAATAAGTGTAAGTTAGTTAGACTCAAAAAAGGCTATAAAATAGTGGAAACAAAAATCAAACAATTAATTAAGATATTTTTCTCAACATCATTCAAAAATAGTTTAAAAGCTAAATTGGTGCAAGCTACTAAAATCTACAAAAAGTAAAATAACTTTTAACATTTTGCAATGATTTGCCTTTTATAATAACTTTTAAGGAAAAAAAAGTCGATCAGAAAAAGTTATAGAGCTTCAACAAAAACTAAAAAATTTTTCAGCATAACTTAAGTTTTTTTGAAAATTAATTTGACGTATCCACAACAGCATACTCTATGGGTGGCATGGCAGGTTGATTAAAATGATGGACTCAGAACGGAAGCTTCTGAGTTCGATTCCTCAGCTCTACCAATTTGTATTTGACATAGCCTCTGTGTTTGTTTCCTCATCGATACCAATTTGTATTTGACGTGTGAATTCATAGTTTGACATAAGCGCTACATCAGTGCTTTGTCAATGAAAATTAATTAACATAAGAGAGAAAGGAGAGAAAATAAACTAATAAAGCAATTTTCACTATTTTAAAATGAAACTGTCTGTTCTCAGAATAATTTCAAAATAATAGGAGACATAAAAAATGAGATAGTTTATCGGCACTTTATTTGATATTTTCAAGTTTTTATAAGCAGCAAAAGCAAACGTTGAAGTAACTAACCCTTATTGCGTTATTTGTAAACGCTTGTAATTTATCTTCAGACCAATTTTCCAAGTTTTTCTGCTATAATTCAACTTTTTTTTTGCCAAATTTTCTTCACTATGTGCTAAAATTACAAGAACCACATTTTCCTTAATTTCCTTTTCCTTTATATTACATCCATTAGAAATATAAATAATTATAGGATCAAAGCCGAAACTTAGTGTAGGACATTTTTAATTTCAAATTCTTCAGATATGCCATTTATTGTTCTTACTGTTGTTTTATACCTATACCTTTCGATTAATATTTATCAATTTCTAAGCCACTCTTTTTCTTCCTCGACAGTTTCATACCACTTCTCTTGGTAGGCCATTATTACTATTATATTCATACAAGCTCAATATAATATTGAATTTCTCGTCCAGATTAAAAAGATTTTCAGGCGAATATTCTTTAATTAGGTTTCTAATCACGGCCATTTTTGTCTAATGGTTTTTCCTGTACCGATGATATTTATTTTAAAAAATGTTATTAACATTGTGAATATATATTATATATAGATATATATAATTTTTCAGTTTTTTCCTCTTTATTAACACTTTTTTTTGCAATAATTTTTTTCTCTCTCTCTCTCGATGGTAAAACAGATGATTTCCAATCAGAAATTAAAGTTGGGCTAACTGAAGCTGCTTTTCCTGAAATTGTTTAAAAGTTATATTGTGTTTAATTTTCCATCTTGAACTCCTATTGTATTTTTAATTTTTTTTTGCAAAGTCTAAAGCCTTATTCTGGCAAATCACTACATTAATAGGAAGATTTTTAGATGTTGCCCCAATAAACCATTCAAAAAATTTTTCATCTCACTTTCGAGTCTTTTAATTGTTTTGTTTTTAATTGATTTTACCTTTAATTAAATTACAAAAAAAGATTTAAAAAGTAAAATATTTTTTATGGTAGGTAAGTAGGTAGGTAGGTAGGTAGGTAGATTTCAAAGCACTTTCCAGCGTGAGCTGATATGCTCGCGTAAGCTTGAGAGTTGGTTAAGGAAGATGCAGATGTTGGTAGAGATAGGTTGTCCTAAAAGTAGAAGGGAAAAGCAGATTAGTTTGTTATAGGGTTATCGACGGTGGTGAGAGTTGTTTCAATGGTGTCAATGAGGGTAGTTAGGGATTTTAGTAGTGTTGGGTGTAACAGAAGATCTGAGAGTGTTGTTGGAGATCTATTAAGTAAAGAAAGGCAGCGAAATAGAAGATCTTGGCGATGATAAGAGAAGATTTGACATGTGAATATGAGGTGGTATGGCGTTTCTATTGTGTCGCATCCGAAACGACAGTATGGATTTTCGCTTACTTTAATTCGGAAAAGATATGCTTTGCATGGGCAATGGCCTGATAGCCAACGAATGGTTGAACGAGGTGGTGTAAATTTTTTGTTTTTGAAAGTTGTGTGAATTGTGCTGATGTGTGGTAAAGAGGAGATTAGTGCATTTTGAGATGAAGATATGGACATCTGCCATTCTTCTAGAGTGGATAAGTGAATGTGTGTTAGAAAGGTTTTGAGAGGTAGGGAGTTGAGAGGAATGTGGGAGGTTAGTTGTAAGTTTGAGGTTAAGTAGTCTAAGAGGGAGTTTTCTGGTATTTTTAGATGAGCAGTGCACCAACATAGGTGTATGTGGAAATGTTTTGTAAGATTGATTAAGGAGGAGGCGAGTTTAAAGGAGGGAAATGGGATGTTGTGTGATAGAGAGAGATCGTGGATTATGTTTTGTGCATCGGTATAGAAATGGATTGTAGTAAAGTGGGGAAGGAAGTGGTTAATCTTGTTAGTGATCGTAGTGCAGGCGTGTAAAAGGCTAAAGATTTTGCATTCGAGGATTGAGAGTAGAGGATTTAATTGGGATCGATGGGTGTAAAAGGGGCTAGTGGAAGAGCCTTTGAAGAAGGCGTAAGCAAAGGAGGTACTTAGGGACTTCTTTGAGGCGTCTGTGAAGATGCGTAGGGTTGGTGAAGAGGTAGAGCGAAGGTATGAAATTAATTGTTTTGCAAAAAATTTGTTTTTGCATATGGATGTTTTGAGAGGGTTTTGTGCAGATGGGTGAGTTAAAAGAGATGGGTGTATCGAGGGATGAACTAGGTAGTTAGCAATATTTGGAGCGTATTTTGCTAATAGATGTGAGTAGAAAGAATAGGATGGAGTATTGTGGTGGGGTGTGATCGGATGAAATGGGGGAATTAGGTTGTTGTATGTCAAGATGAAGCGCTTAATAATAGTTTTTTTAAGTTGAAGTTGTAATGGTAGGGTGTTAGTTAGAATTTCTAGGCATTGTGTGGAAGTAGTACGATATGCGTTGGTGATGCAAAGTAGACAGAGACGGTGTATCTTGTTAAGAAAATGTAAGGTTGTGGGGTGTTTTAAGGAGATGCCCCAGGAAAGAATTCCGTATTGAATTACTGGTAGGATTAAGGATATGTATATGTATTTGGTGTGTTTGGGACGGAGGCCCCATTTATAAGAGATAGCGCTTTTAAGTGAAAAAAGGGTGACTGAGAGTTTTTGGTATATTTTTTTAAAGTGTAATGAAAATTTTAGGTTGGACTGAAGGTTTAGTCCTAGATATTTGATAGTCTTTGATGCAGTTATAGAAGTAGAGGTATTTAAATGAATGGGTAAATGTTCTATGCGTCTGCGTGTAAAGTGAATGAGGTTTGTTTTGCTGGATTTAAAGAATATCTTATGTGTGTTTGCTCTTTCTTGTAGCCTTAGGAGAAATGAAGAGGAATAAAATACTATTGAGTTGAAAAGTTTAAAGTTTTTTTTTCTAATTTTTGCAAATTTTTTTAGAAAAAGTACTTTGTTTTATATTGGAGACTTGTTATAATCGATATTTTACAATTTTTAATATTTTTGTAGAGACTCATAAAAATTTTCGTTACATAAATGAAATCTATTTTATTTTGATACATTTTAAAATTTTTTACTTTTAAAATTTTTTTATAATCTTTTACTCTAGTTTACACTTTTTAAAATTCTCTTTTTGTACGAAACTTTGTATTTTATTAAATTTTATTATTTTGGTTGATATTTTTGTTTTAAAATACTTTTATGCTTTTTTTGAAATTAATTTTTATAGCTGAGGTAAATTTGACCCAGTTATGTTATTTTGATATATCTAAATCTAGATTACAGATATATTTCAGTGACGTAGCCAGAAATTATAACCCACGGAAATTTTGTATAACACATAATATAAGTATTTTCTTTTAGAATTGTTAGGGGCGATTAATTTTTGACGTATGAGTCAAAGGGGTTGGCGCCTGGTAGATATGGCCTCCACTTTTCTAACAGATAACTTTTTTTATTATAATAAAACAGTTTATAATAGTTAAAAAAGCGTATTTAGATGATTATCCCAAACTTTATTGAAAATTTTGGATTTCGGATTCTTTCATTCTAATTTCTCAAAATACACTCTGAAAGATTGAATAAATTCTGTTGAGCACCTAAAATTTAAAACGTTTCAACTATTACTTGTAATTTTTCGTATTGTTACATATTAATATAACTTTTTAGTACTAAATTTTTTTAATAAATTAGTTTTTAAAAAGCTATTTATTTAACCCTTTCGTGACCAGAAAAAGCAGACGATATTTATTAAAAAGCAGAAGATTCATATACAAAACTATTTGAAGAAGCAGACGAAGGTAAAATTGTTTATGTATCATATATCATACACTGGTCACGAAAGGGTTAAGGACAGTCAATCCTTGTACTACTAATGCTATATTATACAATGATCAGGCCTATAATGATTATGCGCTCAAAATTTATTCATAAAAACTCGTTATTTATTTTTAAACAATTGTTGCACTTAATGCAGGTTCTAAAATCCTTTGTGAAATAATTTTCTCTTAAAAATATGCAAAAATTATTTTTAAATTCTATGTTCTTAGTAAAAATATAAAGAATTAAATGCCTTTTTTGCTTTATTTATATTAAGATATTTGCGATAACTGAAAAAGCTTGAAAGTAACAAAATAAAAGTTTTTTAAAATATAAATTCTGTAAATCTCTGAACTAAGGCAACTGATGATAGAAAAACTTTAGAAGGTAAAACTAAAATGAAATTTCACACTGTTTATTTGAAAAAAATGAAATAAAGTAAGATTCGAAAGTGATGCTAAATTTTTGTCAATATTAATCGTAAATGAGTACTAGTTTCTTAAATATAAAAAGGGGGTACTTTACACTTTTATTTGAGATAATTAGTGCTATCTATCCGTCTAAAAATAACTTGAGATATATTTAACAAAACGAACAGTTTTAAATATATTATGCAGGCTTAAAAAGTTTGTAAAACTTGGGTAGTAAATTGTAAATAGAGCGGGGTTTTCTTCAATGGTAAACACTTAACTATATAGATAAAGCGTTAAATCTAAAAAATCAGATTTTGGTAGTTGTCTGAATGACTTAGAAAATCTTTTATTTCAAATTCAATTTAAAAATCTCTGATAAGTGTAGCATGTGTCCCGGCTTATTTTATATACTGTAGAATGGATACTGAATATTCTAACTAATTTAGATATATGAAAATAAAATAAATTTTTTAAACCATGAAGAATCAGAATCATATTTTTTTGGGAATAAGGATCATATAAAATTGGGGATTTTTTTCGTATTCTACATTAAATTGTATTTCGAAATGTTTATAGCATTGGTTCCCAAACTGTGGGCTATGGCCCCCTGGGGGGCCTTAAAGTAAAATTTAAGGGGCCATAATCTGAGGCTATGCATAAATAACCAGAGGAGTTTAGCGAGTAGATAGCGGGTGGAGGGAAGGTTTCTTATTCCACCTGTGAATACTGTGGATACGCGAAGGTACAAACAATGCCAAAACCAACCAACCTTTTCTTACTTATCAGTTAGTATCTCCTTATCAGGTTGGATTACATAGCGTAAGATTAATAAACTTTTTCCATCCATTGAATTTTCTGTTTCCTTCTTTTTTTTGCTTATTCTTGAAACACCTTTTAGCAAAATGCCCTTTTTAATTAATCTTATGATTATAATTGTTAGATACTAGTAGACAGTCACGCTATTCACCGGCTATGATTGTTGTGGGGGCCATACACAAGGATCATGTATGAAAAGTGGGTAACGATCAGAAAAAGTTTGGGAACCACTGGTTTATAGGAAATACAAATTCTGTTATTTTCATTGTTTCTATGCGAAGTATCCTTCATATATTATAAATTTTATAATTATTTTTTCTTATGTTGATTATTATCAAATGGGTTGTTAAAAAATTTTTTTTAAAGAAAATTAATTATTTCTATGTTGCTTTGGAAAGTCTACCCACAAGTTAACCAAGTCTTAATGATATAAAGATGATATAAAATTAAAAAAATTTAAAATTATTGGTGGAGGGAAAGACTTTTACACCCCTATCGCCTTCCGGATGTGCGTCCCTGGTTATGGGTATATATATGCAGGTAGCTATGCAAGGTATTCTCGCTATCATATAACTAAATGAATCGTAATAGTTTTTTATTAATGAGTCGAGATTATATTGTAATGTGAGATTTTGATTATCCCTATAATTCCCCTTCAGTTATAAATTTTCATTTTTTATTTTAGAATTGCTTGCCTCAATGTAGTCTATTTGGATATCAAAGGTTTTCGCATCTTTGATTCATCCATATTCTGAATTAGTAGAAAAGAAAACAAGGACGACTTGCATTTACACGTTTATGCATTTTCATTCTGCGCCTTTAACAATCCTTTTAATTTATCACCTTCCTTTCACAACTCCATTTTCTTCTGAACACTTTCCAAAAATTTGTTCATTTCGAGAAAAGTAAAATTCGTTTTTCACTCTAAAAATAACATATTTGAACTCTTTTTACTATTAACTGATTTATCGATGATTTTTATTAAAACTATTTTCTTACTTCTATGTTAAGAGATTTTAACTCCATCTTTTTTATTCTTTTTTTTATTATCTGTTTTCGTAATTTTGTTTTAGTTAATTCTTAACTAATCTGAAATTACTACCTAACTAAGTAACTACTCCTGGACACGAACAAATGCCGTGCAGAGCAAATGGACAACTTACTACGGGGTGTGAGACAATTTCGGCAGAAAAAAACTTCTATCAAAAATAATGGGAAAAATGACAGAAATGAAATAGGAAAAAATTATAGTTATAAGATAGTTGGTTAGATAAATAGGTAGTAAAATAGACTGGTACGTCATTTTACTCCTTGAATTAAGTTCTTTCTAAAATAAATATATCAATTTTTCTGTTTTTTCTTTACCCCTTGTAAAGATATAATTATTTAAAGAAAATGTATAAAAGGTAATAGAAAAACTAAAAAGTCCTTTTTCAAAAGTCAGTGTACGATCATTTTCAAACCCTATATTTTACTTATTTTTCTCTTAACTTTTATATACCATTCTTAGTTTTATTTTACCTTTTTTCTATTTAGTCTTTTTTCTATTTTGTCTTTTTGCAATTCTATCTTGACCTTTTGCAATTCTATCTTGACTTTTTGCAATTCTATCTTCACCTACAATTCTATTTTATCTTTTTGCAATTCTGTACAAATAATCTCATTGTGTTTTTTGAAATAATGTTAAAAATCAATTAAAAAGATATTGCTAAATTAAAGTTGAAAATGAAAGTAAATGAAAAATAAAAAAAATTATGTTAAAATAATAATAAAAAAAAGTTTAAATAAAATTAACATATGCCAAAACAATATAAACACAACAAAATCAAAAAATTCATTTCAGATAGAATTGCAAAAAAACTAAATAGAATTGCAAATGGAAAAAATAGAATTGCAAAAGAACAAAATAGAACTAAAAATGGTATTTATTCAATGACTCAGAACCTTTTCATCTATCTATATATTTAAAAAATAGTTTACTATTTGCTTTTATTTTTAATGTCATCTATAACATATGTAAGTTTCTTTTGAATTTACCCTCAACTAAATTGCTTTTAAAAATTATCGTTATTTTGCTGGCATTTATTGAAATGGCCCTTTTTATCACAAAAAAATTATGGCCAGCGTAATTATCTTTTCTCATATTATTTTAATTATTCATTAAAAATGCCAGCAAGATTTGCATGACTCTTATAGTATTTGTTTATAATATTTTTAAAAGGAAAACGAGTGATCATTGCTGTTTACATATCATGCTTCAGAGCCATTGACTTTTTACCTGGATGACTTCAGCACCCTTTAACGACGAGCGTAACACTGGTGTCCCATTGAAAGAGAAAACAGTAGGTTGGTCTTAAAAATTCTCGCCCTTAAAGGTTGCAAACAGGGCGCTTCAGCTATCCGTTAGCTTTGGCTTCTCAGATCTAAAAAATTGAATTTTGATCTTTTTACCAACAAAAATAAACAACAAGACGATGATGTGGAAAGAAAGCTTTTTGTGTGTAAAAAATACTGTTATGAAGGCGAAGTTCGAAGTCGGTGGGGTTGGAGATTTCAAGGCAGGGTCGGAATTAGCCAAGTAATAAAGATAATTTTTTTAAAGTATTTTTAAGAAAGTCAAAATATGTTAAATTTTTGTAGCGGCCTTGTATCGAAGCTTTGAAGTATTTGCAGGCGGAATGAGTCGATTTTTTTTAGCATTTGGAGTCAGAGTCGGTGTAGGATATTTTAGCTTTGAACCCGCACCTATAATAAAAAAAATTCTTCTGGAATTATATCCTAACTGGAAATAATTTATATCTTTCTTTTGGAAAAAATTACTTCCAATTTAATAAGGAGAAATTCACTGAGTAAAAAATTTGTTAGTGTTTCTGGACACAGATCCACATGCAAGAGGCGTATGGGGCTACATTTCCTTATAATTTGAGGCTAGCGGAAATGAGCTCTAATTGTTCATTTTCACTTCCTCCTTCACCATCATACCATTAACGCCTTTTCATATTTTACGGTCAATTTAGATTTTTTTCATAGTTAAAATCTTTATAAAATCCACCCACAAAAATGACCATCTTGTGCGCTCCTGCTTCTGTGATTAATGCCATCTATAATAAAATAAATGATTTTTCGACTCCAAGAATGTTTATCAAATAACTCAGTGTGATTAAAGGATCATATGTTTGTAGTTTTGAGGGAAAGAACTATTATAAAGCGCCATTATTCTTGTCTCCTATATATAGACGTTATTATTTTAAAGCGTTTTTCCTTTTCTCAGATTTCTCAGAGTAAGAATCTTTTTTCGTGATTTCTCGAGATTTCTTGCCATTTAAAAACGTTTCCTTTAAATACATTTTACTAATAAACGCAAAGAAATGAATTTGAACGAAGACTCTTAAAAATGATGAATACAAAAATTATTTTTTTCTTTTATATGTTTATAACTTCTCAAAAAAAGGATTGAACTAAATTTTTTCATAAAAAGTCCAGCAGCTGAAAAATCGTTTCGTAGTCAACTAAAGTTGGCGTAATATTAATTAATTTCTAAATAATGTTATGTCAAATGTTTTCATTTCTTATAATTTAACTTTTTATTAAAGTATTTATCTTCGTATGAAAGTTGATAATATTTGAAAAATTAAGACTTTTCATAATTTGATCAAACCTGTTTTTACGGATTGATAGATATACAGCTTTATTTCTCAAATCATTTTCGGAACTCGGATACACAACTTTACTTGATAAACTATTATAACCAAAAACTATCGAAATAACAAAAAAAGTTTTAATTTCTTCTATTGAAAGGGGTGAATAGCCAAAATATTTTGAAGAACAATATACATTATAGTGAATCTTCACGAAAAATAAAGTTGTAAATGATTATAACCACGATATGTAGAATATTCACATCAAACTTCAATTTTTAGCTTGAAATCTAACAACAAATAAATAAAAAATATCAAGTTTTTTAAAAATATTTAAGCTTTAAAATATACAATATAACAGTTTGCATTAGCTATAATTTTTTTTTGATTTAATTAAAAAAATTACATTTTTATTTGTTTTAAAAACTGAGATTTTTGCTCTTCATTTTTGATGTGTTTTTTTGAAAAACTGTTTCACACACAAATTGAAAAAAACTCTTGTACAAGTATAAGTACGCTAATATTCAAAAAAATTAAAATAAAGTTGATGATCATCAAAAGAAATAAAACTGGTTGCCATATGGCAATTTAATGGGTTAATAAAATTGAACTATATGAAATTTAAAATTAAACTTAACCTAAAGAAAAATCGAATTAATATACCATACCTCAATTCTACGACACTGTTGATTTCACACCTATTCTTGTCGCACTCACCAAATTTCTACCAGTATATGAAATTGATAAAGAATCAATACTTACATAATATTTATGTTTAATGTGAAAAAAAATCTTCCACAAATGATTTCTTGATCTTATATCCTACACTAAAGAGATTTCATTATCTTTAAGCATAAACTAAGATTCATTTACCAATATATGGAAAATATTGAACTCTCTTTGTGTGCAAATACTATCGCACAGTCAATCTTAAAAATGTATTATGAATAATTCAATTTTAACGCTACAAGCATCTTTTAAACAAATTTGTTCGATTTGAAGTAATGTCTCTATCGGAATAACGGGGGAGAAGAGATTGAAACAAATCGCTTAAAGTCAGTGTGCGTCGGTTAGCAGGCTTGTCGGATAAACGAAGTCTGGCTGATATAGTTTTCTAGTCTTGGAAAAATTTGTTATACTGAAATTTTGTTATAGCGGGAGTTTTAAGGAAATTTGATATTGTTTTGAGTTGACTGATGAAATTCACTATAAGTGAAATAACTTGATTCGTTGTAAGTGAAAACTATCCTAGTCGAAAGTTGAAATCCAAAGCTAACTTTGTTCAGGCTGACATAAAGGTTTTGTTGTGTTTTGGAGTCTTTACATCGGATTCGCAATTGCACTGCTTATGTCGAACTATTATCAAAGAAGGCTTGAGGCCGGATTGAACCCGGGACCTTCTGGTATCGAAGCCAAGTTTCTAACCAACCTTACCCACGTCCCCTACGTAGACATCTTAACCTAGTTTAAGAGCTGGACATGGGTCAAAAATGTTCTGATTCGGTTCAGATACCAGTAGCATGGCTTTTTTAATACGTTTTTCAATTACGTTTGTTTTAGGATGAGGTTGAAGGAGTGCCATAATTTTGTTGTAGATAAATATATATACGAACAATATAGAAATTATGACTTGAAAAAAAGGAATATTTCGACTTTATAATTCTTTATCAACTGTTCGTCGAGTAAAGTTAACTTTAGGCAAAGTGTTAATTAATTACTCTCTATTCTTGTTTTTTGATCCTTTTACCAACAAAAATAAGACAACAAGATGGTGATGTGGAAAGAAACCTTTTTGTGTGTAAAAAACTAGGTGATATACCGTCAATACATGATTACATTAATGTTGTATTAATATTGATGATGCTGAGATAATTGATGACATTTCTAATCAAGACACAGATTCACCTGATCTAGAAGAAACTAGAACCTTTGCCGGTGCCAACCAAGTCAAATGCCAAGGAATATCCAAGACACATGGAATAATTAAGTGACACTTTTCCTAAAGTTAACTTTACTCGACGAACAGTTGATAAAGACTTATAAAGTCGAAATATTCTTTTTTCAATAAAATATTGTCATAATTTCTCTATTTTTCATATACACGCTTGTTTTAGTTACCCATTTTTATTGTTTCCTTATTTAATTAGTAATTAGCTCAAAAATGCTGAATCTTCGAAGTTTTATTAAATTTTATTTTTGATAAAATAGTCTTTATAGTTGATTAATATTTTGTGGACAAGGATGTACAAAAATACTACATCGTGTATTTTTGGAGAATGATAAAATAATAGATGTAGAAAAAGCATAAATTAATACCATATACAGATATATAAAAAAATCATAATGGTAATTAAATGTAATTCCTTCTGATAACACAATATCTGCAAAATTCGGTTCTTTTCGTCCGACACGTGGGTTCGGTCTGGATGGACCAATAAATTTTTCTTCGGATCGGTTTAATAAGAGAAAAAATGTATGTTGCACATGTCCGGCAGGCATATCTCAACTACACATTATAATTCCGCACAAAATGAATGTGCTAAAACGAGGGCACACGCTTTGATGCTGTTCTTGTGTCATTTTCGCTTAGGTTTGTGGAAGCTGTCACCATCAAGTACAACTTGACGACCCTTGTTCCGTTCAAGCCAGCGTGTGGTAAATGGAAGAAAGTGTGGAATTGGTACAACAATAAGTGCAAAACACAGTACAGGTACTATTTTCATTCTTTCTTTTAAACGAATTATGGTGAGTTTTTCTATTGGGGGATACTGTTAAACGTTTTCATTCTGAAATCAGTTAGGGCTGGCGACTGAGAATAGCTTCTATAAAAGATGCTTAAAGATTTAATACTGTAAAATTCAGATATATTGGATTTGTCGAAAATGCGAAATTTATTCGATATACCCGAATATCCGATATATCCTAATTTAATATGAGAATCCATATCAATAACCAAATTTTTTTTCTTCCTTTTGTTATCAAATAAGTCACTGAAAAAAGGAAGATTAATTAAATAACATGTATTCGTCGTTTTATTGCCCTGTTTAAAATTTTGTCTTATTCCAAAAAAATTACACGAAAAAACATTTTTATCAACTCAGGATAGTTCAAAGCGCATTATTTAAAGATATTTATTTGCTACATGATTTGAAAAAGCTAGTGAGTGATCCTAGACTGCTTCGATTTCGAAGCAGATGCTGATAGCACGAACTTCTCAAACTGATCCACCCTTTGTAAGATACCGTTATGAGCATCAGCATGCAGAGACATGGTAAATCTGCGAATACAATCAATAGCGTGAAGCACGTCTGACTTGGTTTGCACAAGCAAAGGTTTGCTCTCGGTACTAGTCTCTTTTGGATCAGGCGAGCCTGTGTGTTCATCAGAAATGTCATCAATTATCTCGGCATCAGTTGGTGTGGCTATGGCATCATCAACATTTGCATCAACATAAATGTAATCATGCATTGACGGTATATCGCCTAGTATCATTTCCAGTCGACTCCATATATTTCTGGACTCCTTTTGTTCAGTATCAGAGGATTCTGAAACTTCCTTAATGTCAACATCAGTAAGAACGAAACCCACTTTAACAGTTTTTTGTTTCTCCATAGCCCTGGCAGATTTAAGAGTAAACAATCAATTGAGCAAGTCCTTTTTGAGATCTTAATTTGCTTGAAAAAAGCTCAATGTTGTCGAGTTCCAGAGGCACAGTTATCGAGGATCATAGCATCTTTTGACCTTCTTTTCCAATCTTATGATCTTTCTTTCTAATCCATATTTTAAATATGTCGCTGCGTATCCACGCTTATTTATTTGACTTGTATTCCACTAGTGTACGTTTGATGTTTTCTCGGGGAGCATTTGCCAGAATAATCCAGTTTCTTCTACGTTTTTGTGCTGTCTTTCAAATATCCTTCTTTCCAAGCGCTAACCGCATTCAAATCTACACTACCTGACTCTCTAGATTTCAATTTTTTTCCAATGTCCCACCTTACTCTCCACCTATCACTCCAGCTCCCAGATATATCAGACGTGTACCAAATTCTTTGGGGAAGTAATTAACTTTTTCTACAATATGAGAGCGGCATCAAAATCTTCAAAATTAGTTGGCATCACTCTTTTCTTTTCACCAATTTTCTTACCATCGTCTTTTTCATACTGTTCTCTAATTTCATGTCGTTTTTTATGCGATGGGATAAAGTATGCGGCTTCATACTAAACTTGACAGCTAAATCTAGTTGCTTTGTGTTGGGAATCTTCTCATAAAAGTTTATAATCTCGTACTTTTTTTCAAATGTTCTTGTTTGTCGCTTTCGTTTGACTTGCTGTGCCCTGTTTTTAAATAAGAAACAAAAGTTCTTAAAAAATAAAAAAATTAATATTTAGAATTCTCAAAAAGCTTCTAAAATTAGAATTATATTTTGTAGAATTGCGATCCGATATACACGAGTGATTTTATTTTGATTTTTTAATACTGGATCTGGTATATTTCCGATTTTTTTAACAAGAAAAACTAAAGAAATAATCATGGACAAAATATTTCGCCGATATATCCGAGTTCTACTGTATTATCTGTGTGACTTTTTATTTTCTCATACTTTTAGCCTTTGAGGACAAATGGGATATCAGTTTCCCCAAAAATGAAGACTGTTTGCCTTATTCAATTGAAAAAGAAGGGAGATGATTAGTCTTCAAAATTTTCCTTCTCAAAGGGGCTAACTTATATTTGCTCTACTCTTTCGCAGATTTTAGTGAATTTCTATCATTCCTCACTTTTTCAACAAAGTATTTTGATTTTGATTTATGCGTGCAAGCAAAACTATTCAAACCTGGATTTGAATAAACGTAGCGTGAAAAATGGTTGGCCAAAAATGACGCTTTATTTTGGTCATGCGTTTTATTCAAAAAATTCGGTGTGCATTTTAGACTGCTCTGCGAAAGGCAAAGAGTAAGTTATGCAAAGTAGTAACTCACTATCTCCTTCTTCAATAACCCGTTTTAAAAAATGAAACTGACAAGAAAAAGTCAGACAAGTAGCTTCTATTGTAACATCAATAACGGAAAACG
Organism: Nectonema munidae; assembly: GCA_030549495.1. Classification (NCBI taxonomy): domain Eukaryota; kingdom Metazoa; phylum Nematomorpha; class Nectonematoida; family Nectonematidae; genus Nectonema; species Nectonema munidae. The sequence goes on along the minus strand of JAUIRK010001047.1, from coordinate 837,112 downwards.
ACACCAAGATGAATGTGAAGGATGGTACTTTTGAAAAGGGACATTTAGTAACCATATGTGAAGTACAAAAACCAAACTGGGGCAAGTTCCTCCGCACTAAATTTTTAAAAAAATATTTTTTATATAAATTTTAACAAAAATTTTCCCATTAATTAAAAATGTATGAATAAAATTGTTTTATCAAGTTATTAGAATATACGAAAAATTGTTACTTTTGATAAGAATTGAGTCCAATTGTTTAAAATTCATAAATAATACAATTTCAATGTACACAATGAAGATGAAATGTAAGTAAAAGAGCTGAGTTGGTCTCTGGTGCAGGGTTTGACCTTGAACCACTGACAAAAAGACCAATACAATACCAGTTTTTAAGGTTTTACAGTTCAAAAACTGAGCAAGAAAAACAATTTTTTTTACAATTTTTTATAATTTTTTAAAGAAGCTTCTCATTTGCTTCCCCTTATTAATAATTTCTGCTTTGCCTGATTTGGGGAGTTATCCCTCATCAGAAAGAGTCCTAAATGTTTGAATAGTTAAATAAAATCTAAACATTTTTGTGCTTTTCCTGTAATGGGATTTAAGTTCACTAAAACGCTTCTTGGATCGAACGTCTTTCCTATATCAATGGTATCTGAGTATAATTGTGTTAATTATTAATTAAAAAAATGTGATCTATTGCAAAGTTTAAACTTATAGCATTCTCGATTTTGGTCATTTTTAAAGTTTTGTGCTGTTACTTAGAATTTTTGGTTTCTTTAGGCCAGAATTGCACGAAGCTTTCAAAACGGAAAACATTACGAAAGAACGTTTAGTTCCGAAATGTTGTGATGGATGGAGTGATGTAGATTCCAATTGCTCAAAGCGTAAACCATTTTATTAAATATTTTATATCACCTGTCACTCATTATTTTTGTGTTCTTGATTGATTCGTTGTCAATTATCTAGGTCGGGCTGTGATTTGCACCGTTTTTTCATTAACCCATTTAAGGCCAAGCAAAGCAGACGATATCTAAAAAAACGCAGACGATTTATATTCAAAGTCATTGAAAAAAGCAGACGAAGATGAAATTACTTATGTTCCAAAATGGGAACATTGGCCGTAAATGGGTTAATTACACTTTCCGAACATTTGCAAGCAATAAAAAAACATCTGACTTAACGCATATAGATGGTTTTATATATACAGCACACCGTTAGATGACAGTTCGCATACATTGTAGAAACCAGGGGTAGAGAAGGATTTTTTCGTTCTCATAGCCAGAAATCTAGTACACCTGCCCTTTAGTGTTTGACAACTATGGCGAACAACCATATGCAATATTGCAAGGAGTCATGCGTCAGCATATAGGATGATCCAGTTAGCTACTGAAAACTAAAGCAATCCATCTTTCCACATATAGCTGAACTCGTTTATGAATACAATTATGTTTTTTACTAATAAGAAGCAGACTTAGAAACTTATCTTGAGAATCAGAAACAAAATCAAATCAATAATGTTATTTTTAATAATTTAGACTTTTCATTTTGTTTGCTACACCAATTTAGAACAAAAATGAACTTTATTCAGGTGTACTTAATTTAGAATTTATTGCACGTTATTTGTGCCATAACTACCCATTAGAAGATATGTTACATTTAAACTCTTTGATATATAAAATTAAAACTCACTGTAATTTCCATAAGTGCTCAAGAAGTAAAAAAAATTAATTTTTTTAGACTAACTATCAAAAACTTTAGAAATGTTCATTCGTGAAATTAAATTTTTGGCGAATTTCTTTCCTGTTTTACGTGTTCTCGCAAAATTATAGTACCGTACAGTATGCAGTTTTGGAATTAGGATAACGATTATTGCCATTTCTTACTGCCTTATCATCATCTTTAAAACTGGTTAGGAACATCTTCCTTCTGTAAATAAGCGATTCCCCTCCTTTTTTAAATTTGCTTTCTCGCGCTCCCTAAGAGTAAAAAAGCAAGGCTGGCTTAGATGATTATTTCTGTTTGTTAGCGCTTGTCTTTCTTCAATGCATATTTATCCATAATTATAATTTATAAATAGCAAATGATACATGCTTTCCATGTAGTAGTAGTAGTAATGTTTCACCACCATATACACTCAGCATACGCACCCATTTACACTTCTGTATCTTTTAATCTTCATACCATATTACACTGTTTCCAAGAATTTTCTTATCTCACTGACTAAGGCACTACTTTTTCCACCATATGTGTGTTGTCGTATTATATTTCTCACGCTTATAACATCAATGCAGAGTTCATTAGTCCAAACTCAGCAATTATAATGATAATTTCCCTAAATACACTCATATTTTACGATCTTTTTGAAATATAACGAATTTTTCCGAAGATTATCACAATCTTCTGAAACTCATATTAGTTAGTTTGAGTTGGAGGAGAGGTGATATGAGGATTTAATTGAAGTTTTGTAATTTTCGAAATAATAAAATTCTATTTTCATTTTAAAGATTTTTCTTGAATTCTCGTTGTCTTGCGAAGAATTTTAGGAAGGTTGTTCATTGTCCAGTCAGTGTTTATGATATAGAAATTAGGTTACAATATGGAAAAAGTCTAAAATGAATACAAATTTAAATGAAATAGTTAAAAATTTTACTAATTAATTATTTAGTCTAACGTACCCCTCATACTTTATAAATAGCATAATAAAAAATAAATGTTTCAAACCAAAATTGCTGTGAAAATCTTCATTCAAAGTGAAACACAAAAGGTATTTATTTTAAAGCAAGCAAATGAAAAACATGGATTGCCTTCTTAATGAATGCTTTAACACATTGCAATTTTCACTTTCTATTTCTTGTTGCTAGGCTCTTGCCTGACTTTATAATTTACGGATAAAACTCACTGTAATTTCTCTTGTTCATTATAGTGAATGAAGCACAATAAGTTTCATAGGATACACGCACTACACAGGATAAATGTTATGGTATTAAATCATCGAGGGAATTTTATTACAATTTTTTTTCCAAATTTTATTGGCCATAACCGAAATAGAGGGACATTCAAAGGAGAAAATGAAGAAAATCAGGTCTCAATAATTTTATGAGGGTAAGCCGGCTTGGCCAAAAATCCCCATAATTTTTTCTTGATCCAACTTAATATTTGATGCAGTTTATGTATATGATATGTGTATCACTGCTCACAGACTATGCTAAGAACATTTCAAGTATAAACAACTCAAGTACACATTTAATTGCCTTTCTTCAATTATATCATATACGATATATATATATATATATGTGTGTATATGTAGAAAATAGACTATTATTATGGATACACATAAGATATCTCTTTTTTGAAGGAGTTTGTATACATACACTTACTCAGTCTGTTTGTTTTCTTCTTCTCAAGAGCTTATCAAAAAAAGCTGATGATGCTATTTTATAAATGTCTTATATATAAATTAATACTATTGTTGTTATTATTATTATTATTATCTGTTTATTCCATTTTCATCACGTTTCAGAGAAGTTTATATCCATTGTACATACCTTATCTTATATATATACTATATAATAGTGTGTATAAGTATATAGAAGTAAGCCTCTGATCAAGTGTTGGTATATATAATCCCACTTCAATGACATCCGCGCATATATACATTGTATTATATACTGTGGCGTATAACAGTTTTCTGCCACGACTAAAAACTATATTATTTTTGTTTTTATTTTTTTTTTAAATATTTTTCTTGGATGGTAAAAATAGAAATAAGTGTTAATTTTTATATTAGTAAAAAATTTAAGAAAAGACTTATTATCCTAATAAGTTCCAATTTGTCTACAAAACAAGTAGTGTTGGAAAATAATTAGAATAGGAAATATTTCATCAATGTATACAAAAGGCGCACTTCTACAAACAATTTGAAAAGTTGTATTCCCGCTAAAAAATCAGCTTCGACGAAGGTTCAATTGAAAAAAGATCATTGTAGACAAAAGAAAAAGTAATATAGAGTATATGTCTGATAGGCTGTAAGCTATTTTCAGCCATGAAACAAAATGGCGTTTTGTTCTTATGGATGAAATATGTTATGAGACTTTAATCATAAAAGAAATGACGATTTTTTTAAAGGATTTATTTCTCACTGGTGATCGAAAACTTTTGCACAGCACTGCATAAATTCAAAAATTGCTATCCAATCAGACCAAAAAACTTGCATCTCCCTCATTTAAAAAAAATCGCTGCATTTTTAAATATATGGATATAGTTTTAAATGATTATTTCAATAAATGATCTTAAGACGCTTCTTTTTTTCTTTTTTTTCATAAAAACTTTATGCAAGTTAAAGCCTAGCTGTCACATGTTTCCATAACTTTGCCCCAAAAACGATTATAACTTGCCCTAGTAATAAAATTATAATGAATGCTTTTATACACATGAATTAGAAATTCGTTCACTTCGACGCACTCTCGACTCAATTGAAGATAATTTTTTTGAATAAGTTTTAATACTTGGACTTGTTCACAAGATCGACTTAGATCTACGGTAGTTTGTAAGATATGAGAAGCAATTCTTTATTCAGCGTATACAATAAATTATCTATGTAATTCTATCCATTTGTGTTATCTCAAAGTAACGGATTCTTTCGATTCAACTCAAAAATCTTTAGGCTTTGGAGTGGGTATAAAAACAAAAGTGTGCATCATCAATAATTTATTGAGCAAGAAAGAAAATTTTGCCGAAGAGATTAACTGATTTTGAAAGCTTTTTTAACACCAATGATCTTAATTATATGTTGAAGAGTTAAACAATCTAAAGAAAATCTTTCGAAATTAACAAAAATTTATTCTAGAACGTATCTTTATGGATACATAGATTATATTGATTACAGTTCCTAATTATTCAAATTGTATTGATATAATAACTCCTTATATTCTACATGTTTTACATTATTTTTTTATTCTTTGTGATGAAAGGTTAATCTATTTTCAATAAATGTGATTCTCTATTTTCAATCAAATTTTATCATCTCCAACACGTTGATTTTAATATTAGTTTTAAAATAAGTTCCTTGTAAAAATAATAAACAATCACAAATATTTCATTTACAAAGAATTTGAAAAAATTATGATCAAAGTTCATCAATACTATTCATTTTAATAAGAATTTTTTTTGTAAAAAAATCAATTAATTAAAGTATATATATTTTATTTTAGCTGTGTGTATGCCCCACTGCGTTAACGGAAGATGTATTGGAGCATTTGAATGTTCATGCGATCCAGGATGGAAAGTTACATTTTTTTCTTTTCTTTTTTTCATAATCATTTCAAATACATTCTTTTTGTATTTGGAATTTATTTTTGAAATAAGTTTTAGTAGTTCGATTCGTTATCATCAGTTTCACATTCATCATGAACATCATCATGAACATCATCATCATCATCATCATAATGATTATAAACATAGTGTTATATTTTTTTGCTTAGGGGAGTTTGTGTGTCGATAAGTGCGAATTTGGTTACTATGGTAAACATTGTTTTCAAAAGTGTCAATGTAATCTCACATCAGCCACATGTGACCATGTTTCTGGAGTGTGTTTCTGCAAAGCCGGATACACGGGTGACAAGTATGACGTTTGGGTCTTTCTTTATCTCTCTTTTTCATGCATGCACATTTATATAGTCAATTCATAACTCCTAAAATTTTTGCAATTTTTAATACTTTCAAAGCTTTAAAAAGTTATTAAGTCAGTTTTAAGAAAGAATTTTATTATATCAATAAGGTGATTTCTGGGTCGTACAATAATAGGCCACGAAGTAAAGGATTGGACGGTAGATTTAGAGGATTTACTTTCAGGCAAAGAAGAAAATTATATTGTATAAAATAAATTGTCTTTACCTTATTTATCGCTAGATTCATTTTTCACACACTTTTGCCGTGATCAGGGTACCCCATCCTCTTACTAGCCTAATCCAACACTGCCTAACTGGGCGTACCACTTGCAATGGTGTTTCTAGCGTGGCTAAGATGCCTTTGATTCTATAAGATGAAATACCCGAATAAGAAAGATGTATCTATTCAATAGGACAAAAGTTTTACTGCCCTAACAATTAAATTTCTTTTTAAACGGTCTGATTAGGCTAACTTCATGATCCACTCCCTAATTATTTATTATGACAAAATCTAAGAGAAATTTTGAATGGATTATAAGTTTTTTTGATTCTTCGCTTTGAAATGTTGTTCTGGGAGAAAAGCTAACTCACGATAAGTTCTTTTGTTAATACATTTATTAAAATTCATTAACTAGTAGGGGTCGCTTTAAGGATTCATAATCATAGAAAAAATTTGAAAAGGTGACTTTGATTTTACAAATTTTTTCACCGCTTTTGTCAAAAGCTTAAAAAGAAAAAATAATATCTTATGTGCCTTGTATAACAACGAAATACATATAAGGGGCTGAGTAAGGTTGGTCAGATACTGCGCTTCGATAACTCAAGATTTTGGGTTTGGTATAGCATCAAGCCTCCTTTCCTCATAGTTCGATACGAGCTGCGCTATTGTTCTTTCTTCGATGAAAACACTCCCCCTCCCCCATTACCCTTTACACTGTATAAATGAATATATTCATTAGTCACACTTAAAGTTTTTTCTTCTTAAAAAATCAGTTTTTTAGCCATAACTGGTAAAAAAAAATTGTAAATTCTACGTGACATTAATAAATAATTTAATTTTTTAATGTATTTTCTCAAATGTTTTTTAACATCAAGAAACACCTGATTAATTGTGCTATTACTAAAATCTAAGAACAAGTATATTTTATTCGATAGACGTTTATGCTCGTCTTTTAACCGAATTCCTTCAAGCACATTGGATACCTGCGTTTCATAAAGTAAAAATAAGAAAAAAACGATTAGTTTTCAAAAACTGTGCCCGGTATAAAAATGTCAAAATCAGAAAAAAATTAAAAACTTGATATTTGTGTTAATTAAAAACCAGTCTTTCACATTTTTCTTTTATACATAGTTGTAAGGCAAGATGTCCAGTCGGCACATTTGGCTTGGACTGTCAACACACTTGTGAATGCTCACTAGACTCGATTTGCGGACATGTCGATGGTTCATGTGATTGTTCCTCCTTGATACCCCCTATTCTTCCTCCTTCCAAAATTCAATTCCACGCCATGAATCACTCTCTCGACTCATCCCAAAATCTTTACCACGGATTCTCTGGCAAATTCTGCAAAACTCCATGCCTCTTGCGCAATAAAGAACAGGATATCGAAGATTATCCGGAAAGAAATGCGATTCCAGAATGCATCAGAGATTGCACAAATTGCGATACAAATAAAGGGGGACTTTGCAATCCTTTTACAGGAGAATGTAGGTATGGAAATTTTATTCCTACTCGTGAAATTTGTTATTTGGTATATTCTCAATTTTTTTGAGATCCTCTTATTTAGCGTGAAGTTTTTTCTATTTTTTAAATCTTTTTTTAAAGATAAAGATTTTTTTTATTATGAAGGATTTTATTATGAGTGATCGAAGCGTGAGTTTTTTTGTTACTCAAATTAATATAACATAATCAAAATAAAAGAATAGAATGGGAATTTGGGAAGAAGAGTTGAAATTTGAGAAGTAGAAAATGACAAAAAGTTGGAAAAGATCCACGGAATTACAATACTATTACAATACTGAACAAAAATCAGTATTGCTTGCATCAAAAATGAGTCAAAATCATGTTTAAATGAGTAGACCATGTTTATTACTAAAACTGTAAATTTGCTTGGGTCAATAAAATCACCATCAATTAAGTGGATTTCAATTTTAAATAATAATAATACGTATCCATTATTTTTTAACTCTCAGAATTTCTTTTATCCTCCGAGTCCGAGGACTTTTTTGCTTGTCTTCCTTGAATTCGATAAAGGATTTACTCAAAGTAAAATGGAAATAACTCTGCATAACTTTTTTCATGTGCTAAGCCTGACGTATGCGATTGTGCTGCATCTTCAGAGTACAGAAGCTAGCTTTTATAAATAAAAGTATCTAACTGTCATTTATTCAATTTTTCAATGTAATTTTTGTTTTTTTTGTAGAACCACGAAAATGTGTACATTTAATTTGTTAAAATTCAGATATTTATATGGGTGATAAATTAAAAATTTTACAGCTTTTGTTGATGAGAGCCAATTGGGTATCACGATATTTCTTTCAATGTTGCTAACGTTTTTGGATGCTAATATTTTTTTTCAAAAAAATGGGTAAAGAAGTTCTTTTTCGAGTATTGCAATTTTTAAAAAATATTTGCTAAGTAAATCTAAGGCTAATATTCACTTGATTTTTGTATTATATATTTATTGATTGCAATTATATTTACTTGTTGTTTATAGTTTGTAAGTTGTTTGATGCGCCAGCATACATAAGCCTCCTATGCTGATTTACAGGCAACCGCACATTACCCGGCCCTATTTATTTATTAATTATTATATATTATTTACTTGTGCACAATGGCTTCGATACCACAAGGTCTCGGGGTCGATCCAGCATCAAACGTTCTTTGCTCATCGTTTGATATACGCAGTGCAATTGCTCCTTGTTGATAAAAAGACGCCAATAGAACTGTACCTTCACTCAGAATTTCTTTTTGAAAAGATTTATAATGAGACATGGTATTAAAAATATTTTTATTAGGAATTTTTGAGGATTAAAATTAATTAATTTATATATAATAATTGGGCAAAGTATTATTACGTCTGGATATAAAAAAATTTTTTTTTTAAATAAAATAAAATATTAATTTATAATGCTGGTTGTTTTATTTTTAAAATTTCTCTGTCTTCCCAAATTTGGCTAGGGTTTTCATTTTTGAAGATAACGATCAATGTTTTCACTATGAAATTTTAGGTGTAAGTCTGGCTTCACTGGTAATTCCTGTAATTTGAAATGCTCTTCCAAAACATATGGCAAAAATTGTGAAAAATCTTGTCATTGTCTAAATGATGCAGAATGTGATCCAATTAGTGGTGAGTGTTTGTGCACAGAAGGTTGGACCGGAGAGAAGTTATCCTTTTTATTTCCACCAATCATATGTTATTTGATATTTTGAGAAATTAGATTATATTTTAATACATGCCAACTTACAAAAGTCTTCATGGGGAATTTTCTCGCATACATGATAACATTGTTCTATACATGATGAACATATCAATAAATTGTTATTTTTTTATTCCAAATTTGATATAGTTATATATATTCATCAAGTTTTATACGATACTAAAGTTTATTAGTTGTTATTTTCAACAAAGCTTTTTAGAATATTTAAATAAAAGTAATTTTATTAAAAAGAGTACAAAAGTGTATATAGACAAAGATATTATATATCATTAAAAAAATGATAAAATAGCTTATTTCTTTATTATAAACCAAACATGCTTTTTTTTTTATCAGGCTCTAACATGTGCTGTCCAACTTTAAATTCATAACAACTTGTGCTAATCTCTGCTGTGGTGTTAGTATGATTGATTAGCGTTCAGTTTAGAATTTTTTACTTTTTGGAAAAAAATTTCACTCCTCAGTCTTTGTGTTTGGAATAGATTTTATTGGCCAAAATCAAGATAGTTGACTTTTTATTTGTTATATTCTCGTCTGTTTAACACAGTGTGTAGAGTCTGAGTCGTAGCTATATTTTCAGTTTTGGGAGTCCGTGTTGAATACATTAAAGAGGAATTTGTTTTCTGCGTAACTCACGCTTATGTGTATCTACTTTGTTTATCATCGAATATGATTATTTCGGCAGTTAAAGTCAATAAAATAAATTTTTTTTGTTAAAAGTCAACATTTTTGAATTATGTCAATATCTTGTTAAAAATGTTTTTTGAAATTTCTTCCTAAATTATTCATACTGCATTTTTGTTTCATTCTTTTAAATCTTTCAAGCTCAATGAGGCACTGGTGTCTCATAAAATAAAATGATCTACTTTGAATCATATAAAAAACGTATTTAAAAATTAGCAAACGATTCGTTTTTAAAACCTGAGCCTTTAACTTTTTTAGATTTACCTTAAGCCTCGATGTTTCAATATATTGCAAGTGGCAAAACTGTTTAAAAAAAATTTCCAAAACATAATTATGTTTAAAAATTCTTTTTATTGAGTATTTTTTGTAAATATCTTTTTCATTCCATCTTCAAGGTGTCAGTTCCCTTGTCAAAAAGGCTTTTATGGCAAAGACTGTTCTCATCGCTGTCTCTGTCAACACTTTTCAACATGTAATGCTGTGGATGGGAGTTGTCTCTGCTCAGATGGATGGACTGGAGGCCGCTGTGACCAAGAATGCCCTATCGGCTTTTATGGCCAAAATTGTACGCACTCATGCAAGTGCCGCGTACCAAAAGCCATATGTGAGCCCGTTTTCGGAGATTGCATTTGTCCAGAAGGTATTTTTGCAATACGCCTATTTCAATCTTTTAACAGCATTCATTCATTGAAGAGGATGTAAATATTTCAATCTTCGTGCATTTTCAAAAAGTTTTCTGTTATGTTTAAAATAATAAATCTCTTTTGATCATTTGAATTGGTGAAGGCAATCTTTAGATCTTATACTCTTTCGTATTTTCGCTATTAAATTCTGCTAAGCAATTCGAAATTATTTTTACATGTCAATTAATATTGCGTTAACTTTTATAGGTTTCATGGGAAGTTACTGCGAGATTACTTGTCCTTCGCACTTTTTCGGCCGTAATTGTGCGAAAAAGTGTGAATGTAAGTACAGTTCTGGCTGTGATTCAGTTACCGGCTCCTGTCACTGTCAAGAAGGCTGGTATGGGTCTCAGTGTTCTCTTGGTATGTACACGCACCAGCATATTATTGTCACACATACACATTCATAGATACTTGTGATCACATACATAATTTCATATAGACACACACATGTGCTACACCGACATATATAAACATACATAAATTATCACAAAAATAACACCACACTCATTAGATACATACTAGAATCGTGTGTAGGCAGTACAAATTCATCTATACCCGTCCCGCCGCGCCTTGCATTTTTTGCCCGCTTCGCTCCAAGATGTCAAAACTTCGCCCACAAAAATCTTCAAAACTCTTATCCGGCCGTTACCCTTCAATATGAAACCTAACATAACATGTCAGTTAGCAATAGCCTCAGAATATAGACATTCACTACAGTCAATTCGTAAAATAAGTCTCTGTTTATATATATTTTGCTACCAGAACAGGCTATGTAATTACAGTGGCACTTAAAAATAGACCCAAATATAGAAAAATTAATTTTTTATTTCCATTCTGTGATACAATGTAAGAATAAGCTTTTAACTTTTTTTCCATTCCCATTTCAAACTCTGAATGTTAAAGATGAAAATTTGCAATTATTGACACCACTCGACCACATACACTTGCGACATAGACTTGCGAATTTATGTCGACAAACTCCAGATTGCGCGCACTAATGAATACACATATGCACATATCTTATGTTAAAGGTATAAAAAAACAACTTCTGATGGTTGTTTGATATTGGGGTTAAATAAATTTTATATTTATGAAAAGATATATTCATCCTATATTTCTAGTTTGTCCACAAGGAAGATATGGTCTAAATTGTAACGCCACTTGTGATTGCCTGGACACAAGCATTTGCCATCCCGTTACAGGAACATGTGTTTGCCCGGAAGGCAAGATTGGCGAAAAGTGTTCCCTTGGTAAACTCTTGTTCCTATATCCTTAAGTCAAATGGAAAAAATTTAAGCTTTATATAGTTTTAATACCTCAATCAAAGAAGAATTTTGCAAGAGAATCATGTGTGTCTATTATTAAGAAACTGTGACTACATATTTTAAAAGCTAACCTATCATATTAGATATCTTCCTTCTAATGCAACTAAACATGTGTTTTTAATTTTTTTTAGAGAGACTATCATTTCCAAGACTGCTAAACAACTTTAAAATGGCTCAGCTTAAATAATTTCGGAAAGTTCTAAAATCAAAACTTTTTCTAACACTTGATGTATAGAGATTTTTTTTATTTATTTCCTGTATGATGTTAATATGTTATATTACCATGCTTACTATAGAATAATCACTTTACTCTTCATTTCGATAAAATTTAAAAATAAAAAATTCAGATTTATTTTTATTATTTAGATTATTAATTATGCCTATTATAGATAATGTCAAACTTTATTTTTCTAAAATTTTGGATTAATCTTTTCTTTGATGGAAATGGAGAGGCGGTTTCCATAATTTAGATATTGATTTAATTTTTAATGAAAATGATAAGCATTGTGATCAAAAACTTGCCTAGAAATTATAACGATTAACTTAAAAAATTATTTCTAAAATTACTATAAATAATCACGCCTTGATTCACAAATTCTAAATTATAATAAAAGACCTTTTTACATTGTCTTTTGCAAGTAAATAATACAAATTAAAAAAATTCATTTAAATTGTCAGTAAACTTTGTAAATTTTTAGTTTTAAGTAAAAAAACTGATTTTGAAGGAGGCAAATTTGTACTTTTGTTTGCCTTGATGATAAAAAGGACGAAATATTCGAGAATTGATAAATTCCTATTGTCACCACGAAAACCAAGATTTTTTCAAATAAACAGTATTAACAAGAACATATATTATAAATATGTCCTATCTATATCATATATGATTGCTATTTTCTTTCGTTTTGCGCAGACTGTTCTCCAGGTTCTTTTGGCTTGTTCTGCCAATTCCAATGCACTTGCGCGGGAGAAAATTCTATCGGACCGTGTGATAAAGTTTCAGGCGCGTGTCATTGCAAGTCTGGCTTTTCTGCTCTTTCAAATTGTTCGGAGTGTGATGTTGGCTTCTTTGGCGAAAACTGTTCTCTTCCCTGTCCTTCGTCATGTCTTTCTGAAACACCCTGTCACCGCTACACTGGACAGTGTGTGTGCGATGACATGAATACATCTGCCAAAGAATGCTTGCGTAAATCATCTATTTACCATATGTGCTTTAAACATCTTCGACAACAAAAAATATACACAACTTTGAATCCATCTTTCAGGGCCTATATAAGTAGAAATGATAGAAGATATTTTAGAAGGTGACCAGATCTACCGTAATTTTAATATATTAATAAACATCAAGTTTTTCAAGAAGAAAATTATCAATTGATCATTCTCTAGAAATCTTTGTTATATCGTCGAAGCCCTTTTGCACCAATTATGTAGGATAGCTTTACGGCATAGAAGAAAAGATGAAGGATATGTTTTGGGCTGAGTGACATTGCTATTAAATTAAATACTTAGTTACACAGTTGATTACTTTGTTGTTTAGTCAGTTAGTTAGTTAAGCTAGAAGCATAGTCATTTCTTCCATAATTTTATTTATTATTTATTCTGTCAAGTTTTTCACCAAAATGTGTTATTGCTATTTTTGTCGCTATTTAGTTATGCAAATCTTGATTCTCATTCAACGCGCTATTATTTCCCTTTTTTATTTTTATAATTGTTTCATAGATTTCAAGTCTTCAAAATTTGATGTATCCCAAATTTTGGATAGTCTTCACAATTTGCCGTTAGCATATGTGGTGGCGGCAGTTCTTGGGATTTTGTTCGTCTCTTGCCTCTGTGGCTTCTTATTCTTCTTTATAACGTGTTCAAGGAAAAATCATGCTAAAGCTTCTTCTCACAAACAAGGTTTTTCGTCAACTTTTTATACTTCCATTTTGAACAAAGTAAAACTTTGTTTTACTGCTAAGCGCAAAGTATTCGGACTGGCAATAAAACTTTACTCTTTGACGCACACTAGTTGAAATACAAGTCTTAAAATTGAATCTAAGAGTATACAGTATTTTATTAAAATACAGAGATGAAGAACTCAAACTCAACCAAATTTCCTTAAGTATTTTGTTAGGATGGAAGTCTTTGCGTGCCATTTTCAAATTTCAGTGACGTTCCATCCCACCTCCTTCTTACATACTGTAACTGCTTTGTTCAGTGCCTGGGCTCAGTTGATTTTTTTCATTAGAAAAATTTTAAGTACCATTTTTAAAGAATAATCATACAAAACCCATGAAAGGTTTCATGTTATAGAATTATATCACATTTTTGTATTTTACTATAAAAAAATTTATACTGACATGGACATAATTCATTTCCATCAGATGAGACAGAAATTTTAAAGTTTTCTCTCATTTCTAACAGGGGGCTTAAATATTTTAAGAAAAAATATTTTTTTAAGGTATTATATGTATATATATTTCTTATATTGCCAGCCCCGGGGAATATGCCCCTCTGCCCATTATGTTACCACTCTGCACGTAGTAAATTGTATTTTAGTTATAACGCTACTTTTGTACTTTCCAAAAACATACACAATATATTCATGAAACATATTGTATAACCTGAAACAATATTAACCCTCTGGATACTGATGTTTTTACCAACTTAATGTTACTGACGAGCGGTCCACAGAACACCAACAGTTTATTATTTAATATCGCCCGGCGATGTGGCTCTTTTGTATGATAGGAAAAGATGTTTAAAATATTTCCGTACTTTTTTTGGTGCTTAAAAGAATCATATCGTTTAGGGTTTAGTTAACATATGATTATCAGATAAACTATTTTGTATACAATATGTCACTGATTTTCACAACGGCCGATTTTGAAGCAGATAGTGAAATTTGTAATCTTTCTGATAGCGATGTTCCCTGCATTTTGAAAATTGGAATTTCACAATTTTTACCCATCATTCGCATTTGAGAAACCGCTTATTGACAACTTTGCGAAGGAAGCAGAGTATGGCCGAGGAAATGATGATGATGAGAACTGCTAAGAAATGAAACTGGCATGGATATCATGCTGGCAACATTTCTGTCCACTTTTTTCACGAATTTGCTCCAAAAACGTTGTTTCTAATTAAGATTCGAAATCTTCATGCATTCAAGATTGATATTTCACGTTAATGCTGAACTGGGTGCTAATGTTGATTTCCGATCAATCACTGCCATATAAACTCTTTTTCATTTTAAGAAACGGGTATTTTGAATGTTCTCAAATTCAGATTCATCGAATACGGTTAAGATTTAAAGGATCTCCGATTTATTTGTTGGCCTTCATTAACCCATTTAAGGCCAAGCAAAGCAGACGATATCTAAAAAAACGCAGACGATTTATATTCAGTCATTGAAAAAAGCAGACGAAAATGAAATTACTTATGTTCCAAAATAGGAACATTGGCCGTAAATGGGTTAAATCATAAACCATCTTTGTGTATGCTTAATTGTTTTTTTTTAGCAAAATTGATAATAACATGGATACATTTCTTAATAAACATTTAATACGCAAGTCAAAGGATTTCTATGGACCACTAAATCAAAAAAGTTAACACTTCGTTATTTTAGTAGACGTACCTTTTAATAAAAATATGCCGTTGATTGGTAGAAATAAAAATTTCAAACTCTTTATTAATGAAGATCATATTTGAAACTTAAAATAAGTTGCATGAAGAAAGACAGAATTGAATTCAATTTATTCTTTCTTAAAAATTCTAACGGATTTTAGTATATTCTGTGAAGCACTGGATTTTTTCGCGTACTACTCGTTGTTTACTAATTTTTATGGAACATCTTTACATAGATTCATTTACCCTAAAATGGTTGGCGTTTTTTAGGGTTAGATGACTCTAGTCTAGTGACATGTCTAAAAACACTCAATGCTGTCTATAAATAATTTTTTGAGACCTTCTTATTAATAAACGAAGGAGTGATCCTCAACTAGTATTCACAAATGTCCATATTAATCTTAAAATTTGTATACTTTAAGCCTTTCCAGACCTGTCCACCATTTCTTCATGTCATTTGCTCTACCAACAAAGTCCACATCATCTGCCTCCATATAACAATCACTATTCACAAGAAAAAATAGCCAACGGTTTTTTTGTTTATCTAATAATAAATTTTTATTTATTTTTTTAGAAATATGTTTAAAAAATTTGTAAATGTCCTTTTTAGTATTTTAGACTCAATGTCTTACTTCTAAAAAATCAGAATATTTTCTGTCAAAATACCATCTTTTAAAACTTTCACGAAAACATGATCTATCCGGTATTCAGAATGCACACAAGTTACTCTATTTATGTTTTGAGAGAGTTTCATGAAAGTAACTTTATAGGAAAATAATAGCGGGATGTAAATTGTCGGGTTTATTTGATTTTCTCAAGTTTCCGTTTGTGCAAGTTCAATTGTATTTAATTTATATATATTATATGCAAAAAAGTTGTTTGAATTAAACTCTCCATTCTCAACGATCATATTGCATTATTAATTGAAAAAAATTGTCCAAACTAATTATGCTGAACGATAAAAAGGACGAAAAAAGTGTGCGTATCTTCCTTTCCTCAATTTTTTTTATTATAAATTCTCTTTAATTTATTGTCATTTTTTGTTGAACATGTTTCATTTTTATTTTCTTTCGTTCAGCATAAAATGATTATTTTGGAAATTTAACTAAAAATCGTTTATAGTATAATACAGTGTGAGGTTTAGCCACATAGCCCATTGCTGGGCGTTTGAAAGTGTTGCGTGGTGAAGTTAATTTTATTTATTAGTTCGAAATCTCATTTTATCCTGTATCCGGTTGTCACTCCCTAGCGTTTCAGATATTGAATCATTATCAGTCTTTTTTGTGTGTTCAAATCGCACTTTGAAGTGTTCTCGGTGATGTTTGCACTGCTTTCCATTCGCTGTTGACCGTGATCCTGAGCCAACTAACTGTCAATGCTTATTTCTGACTATTATTTTTTACTTGTCAATTTTTGTTTATATATATATGGTACAAGCTATGTTATATATATATCGTACAAGCTGCATTTATCCTTTAATCATCTCTCAAACATTGTCCTCTAAACCAGGGGTCGGCAACCTTATGCTAACGGCGTGCCAACTTAACACTTCTCAAATCATCTCGAGACCTCATATGTATATTTATCCAGACCAAAATTAACATAATTGTTTTATAATTTATTTAATTTTTATATACATATTTACATAAATATACAATAATAAGTAAAATTATGATTAGCAATAAAAAAATTATATAAGTAATTAGTGCTTGACTCTGATAACTTTAGCCAACTTTTCATTATCGGCACAATACTAAATAAAAATGGTTGCGCATAGCTAAAATACATTTGATTACCTTTAAGATCTATTATTATAAAAACTGTTTAAAAATTTATTTTACCTTATGTGTAAATGAAAATTTTTAATTGTAAACCTTAGAATTTTTGCGTGTCACTGAAAATGTGGCACGCGTGCTGTAGGTTGCCGACCCCTGCTCTAAACCATGATTTACTAACATTTTTGTAGTCGCGACCCGATAAAATATTTTATTTAGAAATGAAACATTAAGGTACCGTGGGGTGTTTTCATCGAGAAGGCACAATTGCGCCCCTTATATCGAACTATGAGGAAAGTAGGCCTGATGTGGGATCGAACCCAAGACCTTAAGTTATCGAAACCCAGTATCTAAACTCACGCCCCAATTAACACGAGATTAATTTTACCGAGTAATGTTAAAAATACACACATTCCAAAAAAGACTTCTACTTCAGTTTAAAGCATGCACCCCACTGACTCCCACTTCACAACCCTATATATAAACATATATAAAATTGATAATACAAATCGCGATTTAAGACTACTTTTGGATGTCTCTGGAATCACTTGACTAGCAAGTTTTGAGATCCATGATTTAGTGTTAGTAAGATCTAACGTCATGTCATCAGATTTCTATTTTGTTTTTAAATTGACCAGAGTCGAAAACCATGTCTCACGCAGGTTAGAAGCAAAAGAGACAAGAACACCTAAGACTATTATCCTAACTTTAGAGAGTTAAACATATCACACCAAAATTGTATATCTCTTATTTTTCTTAGAACAGATCTCGAGCCAAAGAATCGTTTCTTAAATTTATAAAAAATCATCTTGAAGCTCATCAGGAATACTGGAACCACCGAGTTCTTGTTAAAATGAGTTTTTCACCAAAGCTTAACTTGTGAAAATAAAGATAAATTTCCTCTTCTAATGAATGGAGATGTTCGATGGCAGCATTTCTAAGTGTTTGATTTCGAGTGTTTGAAATTTAGCCAAATATCAGAACAATTTTCAAACATTGAATCACTAGTTTTTTGCCTCCACTTTTGGAACTTTGAAATGAAAGTTGAGAGACAATCTTGAAAATAAAGATGGCGAGTTTCTTTTCCTTGTAATTTTAAATTTAATTTCTTTAGCTATCCAAAAATACGTGAAAGGTAGCTAACGTTTTGATCCCATACTTTATTTGTAAAATATGCTAACAAATCCTCTTATTTTGAATTTCTAAATATAATTTGATTTCAATCTTCATTTCACACCCACGATTAATAACATTTCCTTTTGACAACCAACGAACTGTCGTGTAAAACACAGGAACTTCATGTTCAACATTCATATCTTTACAATTTCTTTAAAAAGTCTATTGTTGCGTGGTGAAATTTTTACATAGTTTACATTTTTCACTACAGAGTTTTTTTCCTAAATAACTTTCTATGCACACCATAGACTCTTTGATTCCACCTGCATTAAGACACGTGATTTGAGAAAATTTGAGGAATCTTTGTAGAATCTAGAATTCTTTGAAATTTAAAGTTGTGTTATATGGATGATGAAGTATTTTTTCAAGTTGCTCAACTTCTTCCCATTCATCATTCGCTAAGGTTACTTCTGAATTTGGCATATCAATAAATGAAGACTAATTATAGAAGAGCTTCATCAATTATTATAATTGGATAAAAAATAATTATAGCTCCATTTAACCCATTTAAGGCCAAGCAAAGCAGACGATATCTAAAAAAACGCAGACGATTTATATTCAAAATCATTGAAAAAAGCAGACGAAGATGAAATTACTTATGTTCCAAAATAGGAACATTGGCCCTAAATGAGTTAATTATATATAACTAGAAATTGTAAGTTCTCTGGTATTCGATCATCATCACCAACAGTACACTGGGTGAAAGACCTGTTTCGGCTATTGAAGCCTTATCAGTTTCACTTAGTGTGTACGAATCATGAGGTTTGAACTGGCGTCTAGTAGATAAAAATCATCAAAGCTAACTGTTGACGGCTAGTTGGTTGATGTTCACGGACAGCCACTAGACGCCAGTTCAAACCTCATGATTTGTACACACTAAGTGAAACTGCGAGTCTTCACTAGCCACAACCGTTCTTTCACACAGTGTACTGTTTGTGATGATCGAATACAAGAGAACCTACAGTTTATAGTTATAACTAATACCCTGTACGCACACTTTATATATATAAATTGTATATAAAATAAATTTATTGTCTGTGTGTGTAATACGAGTATTGGAGTAACAAATATACTTCCTTACTCTTTAATCCTACTCCTCATTCCTGCATATAACTATATTGGGAATCGGAGTTGGATTTTGAACTCCTTTTTTGACTTCGGCTTAAGGCATGCACCCCTCAACCCTATCTCTAACATACAAATTTATTTCTAAACTTTCTTTAATTCTTTTTAGGTCTCTGTGGTATGTCGAACATCTTTCCAAACTCAGCATCTTCAATTGTTAATGCTCCTCCTCCGATTTACGCGTATCCCAAATGTGATCTTCAGGATCGTCATAAATCTTCCGACTATCATGTTTACCACGAACTCAATTCACTTTATTCCGTTGAACCATTGAATGAAAGCTTTTATCAAGGAACATACCTTTATCCATCTTCCCTAGAAAATCCCACTTCCGAAGAGAATGATACCGCAACCAATCATTCTCGTCTTCCTCTCATCCCATTTTCAGATTCCCAATCTGATGTTGTTCCTCCTCCAAAGTCATTGGAGTCAGAACAACCAAAATTGGATAAAGATAAATCTATTATTTATCATTCAACCCCCCAAAAGGTTTATAGCGATGGAAACTTAATTTCTGTTACAAATTCTCCGTAATGCTCACCCAATTTTCCTCTCAAGTATAAATTTTTAATCTGTGAATTTTTCTTCCAAAAGATCTTGTTATTCTCAAATTCTATTAAAATTATTTTGAATAACCTTCAGTATTCTATCATGCATTTCATTATTTGTTCTTTCAGAGCTTTAACATTTGTCCATTTGAAATTCAATCAAATAGTTTCCAATCAACAAATCCTTAATATTTATCACGATATTTATACTTTTCTTTGATAATATACCTTTTCTATTATCATTTAAATTTTCGCATTTTTCAGTTTTGTTAAAATAACTCAAAATGCCAACATTTTTATATCACCTATCTATCTATATGTACGTGTATCAATTGTATACTCCATTGCTCAAATTGCATTTGTACCCATAGATCATCACCACCAACATCCCTATTCTTTTTATAATGTTTTATACGTTGGATTTTTTCTCCTCTGTTCTCATCTTGTTGTGTTTTGTGCGTTTTTTTAAAGATTTTATTTTAGGTTTATTTTTCTCCTTTTATATTTTTTGATGTTTTAAAAATTTTAATTTATTTTTTATCGCATAAAATCAATCTACTCTTTTAATGATCCTTTATACCTTCGTTATAATTCATATCCTTTCATCAAATTTAAGAGAATTTTCTTAACTTTATTTATGATTCCTTGAAAATTCACGAAATCCACAGAAGCCATGTTTTATTTACCTAAAAAGACGACGCTGGAAAAATGATCCATGCCAATTTTTAATAGCACAAAATATTTAAAGTGTAATAAATTTAATATAGTAGAAAAAAAGAATAGTAGACTGATTGAATAATTTATTGAAAAGGCGTTTCTACGAAGCGCCTAAGGGTATATGTGCAAAATAGCATCTCTTGAATTTCTTTTTATACAGGGTAGTAACAATTGTTGTCAGACAAGTTTCAAATAGGTTTTCATATGATTTCGTACACGTATACATCAGTTTGATTCCACGATATCCTGTCCCCTCTCTTTTTAAAAATAAGTATCAGAGGATTTCAAACTATCTTAACCCTTTCATTACTTACGAGAAAAATGAGACAATATTTATTAAAAAGCAGAAGATTCATATACAAAACTATTTGAAAATGCAGAAGAAGGTAAAATTGTTTATGTATCATATATAATACACTGGTCACGAAAGGGTTATAATATGCCTTCATATTTTTTATTAACATTTTTGCAAAATTTATGAGGGGATTTTTTTGTCTTTCAGCCTCGTCTTAAGTTACATTTGGACCATAGAAAAAGAAAAAAGGGATAAGGTGGCTTTCCTTCGAAAAATTTCATTTAAATAATATCGTTAGATAACAAAAAATATTAATAGATATCTCTATCAATTGTCATATTAAACCTTTATAATTTCTTTATTAAAGTTTAACCCTATTAGTGCTGGGCTAAATTTGTCCGCTCAAGTGAAGTAAAGTGCCCCCCCCCCCCTATTTTTCTCAGATATTAAGTATTTTTAATGTTACATATATATTTCAACTGCTGAATTCAGCGGTGATATTCATTTTTTTTATGAAAATCAATCAAACCTGTCAAAAAATTGATTTATCTCAAAAAGAAATATTTTATCCGAATAATATAGTTTTTTTACACATATATACCCATTTTCAAGTATGTAGAATTTAATGGTCGTGTTCATTTTTTATGAAATCAATAAAACCTTTCAAAAAAATCGATTAAACCTGTAAATCAATGTCAAATATATGAACTTGAATATAAATTCTGCTTGCAGTGTTTCTCTGGTAATTATTTTCTTAATTTATTTAATAAACGAACTTTAGATGTTTAATTCACTCAAAATATTTCATTGTTCAGTAACATTTGTATCTCGATAGGACCTCCATCTTTTTGGCTACATATTCGTTATCGGCTCGTAGTCTCTACGTCATATTATAATTTACAGTATGTAATTTTGCAGTTCATAAGCTCTTTTTTCATTAAAAATTTATGTTCTTCAATTTGTGTTTGAAAAATTTTTTATAAGGATAAAATTACTTTTTTCCTCTCTCAAAGCATTCTGATTAAAGAATCTTCTTGATGATCTTAGACTTTTTTTTTATCAGTATCGTGAATTTTATTATCATGCCTGAATATTTGTCAACCAATCTCATTTCAAAGGTTTTTTTTCTGATGAATCATTCGTGATGTTCATTGTTCAATTACAAAAAGGGTGTCCACGTTCTTCATCTAAAAAATTCTCTCTTTGACGCAAAAGGAAAAAGATGGGCAAATTCAATTTTTAAAAATATCTTGATAGTGACTAAATTCTTACATATTGGCATCTGTGCCATTTTTGATAAATCTGACCTATTCTAAATTTTCAGATTTCCTAACCATCTTAGTTAAATGATAATTGTAATCCTAGATGATAAGCTATAGATTTAAATATTTTTCATTTGTAAGAGGAACTTTTTTTCAGTAAAAATCTTTTTTGAAGCATCTAATATTAGATCATTTACCTTTTCCTAGTTCAGTAGAACATGGTAGATCTTCCATTTGGAATACATTATTTTAAATTATTTCTTTTGATCACACGTTCTCTTTTCAATTAGTTTTCAGGTTGCTTCCCTCTCTCATACAACTTCAAAAGATTTTATAATACGTTTTGTTTGTTTTTAAATAAATATTTCATATTCAAAATGATTGAAGAAAGTATTATAAACCAAAATATACAAAAAAAAAGTATATTTTTATAACTAATATACAACAATTTTTTGAAAATTTTTTATATAACTGATTTTCAGACATATATTACGAATTCAATTGCCACTTCGAAATATTTTTTAACCATATTATCAAAAATGGAGTACAGGAATATAATAAGCATAATCGATTTGGTATAAAAACAGATATTTTATTCTTTTGAAAATATTTTTGAAGACAGTATCTATAGAAGTAAACCGCATATTTGATTGAAGCTTTCAGATATTTTAAAACCATAAATGCAAAAACCTGAGTCCAAAAATGAAACGAGCATTTGGCATAAAAACAGATATATTATTTAAATTTCAAAAATATTTCTGTACACATTTTCTAAAAAGTAGCCATGATTATTGAAAAAATTAAATATATAAATATAAAGTGTATGGATTCCAAACTGTATATAATTATAAATTTTTCAAGGTAGTATATAATATAGATCCTAAGTTATAAGGTTAAGTACAGATAATGTCAAAATTTTGCTGAAAAATATTAATTTTTGATTGATAGTTTTTCACATGAAAGTCATTCAACTACTATTAAAATGGTATCAAAAAATGCAGCTAGCGATTTTAGGAAAAGTCACGAAATTTGAAAGGATATGATTCAACCAACTTTGTACAATTAATTTTTTTAGTTAAGGGGGAGGGGGCGTTAGCACAAATAGGGTTAAGCTAATATGCACTTTCAAGACAAATACATTCTCATGAAACATCTGCTTCAAACTAATTAATGTAATTTTTTTTAATTAATTTCTTTATATTTTTTTCTAATATATATTATTAGTTAGAATTAAATATTTTTCGAAATGATTCTTTTTTTTATTAACATCTAAAAAATGAGCTATTTATCATTAATAAAATTTTATGAATATTTTTCTTTTGAACAAAGTAATAATAATAGAAAAATTTAGTAAGATAAAAAAATTGAATTTTCATTAAACTCAATGCCATCATTTTAAAGTTCACACCTCTTAGTTTGAAAATAGTTTAGTCAGAGGAAGGAGGATGCATTTGGTCACACCTCAGAAATCTCTTTCAAATCTATCAAAAATTCACTCCAAATATTTTCAGATCTGTTTTGGTCCAAGGCCTTCTCCAATTTTCACTTTTTGAGAGCTTTCAAAATAACCTCTAATGCTATTTTATAAGTAAATGATACTATCGAAAATTTTCAAATACTTCTATGCAAGATTCTGTGTTTCAGAAAACTACGTTTCAAAGTTAAACTCCTGGTCTGGTGTTGAGAATAAACGCCGCACAAATTGCATCTTAAAAAAGCACACATGTTAGTAGATATATACCATGTATTTTAAAAAAGGTATATTAAAGAACCGATATTAGCATTTTCTAATTGTATTAGTGGAATTTATTTAGCCAATATAATTGTAATTAAAATAGAGAAATCAGGAATAAAAAATCATTACGTCATTGAAAGTATTCTTACTTGAAGGGATAGTGCTCATTTCATCCAAAAGATTTCATTTTAATCCTCAAAGTGACTACTCATAGCGTAGGGCTTTCTAGGAAAGTAAAAGAAGATGCAAAAATAATTGTAAAATTTATTGCAGGATAGTTAAAAAATGAATATAATAATTTTACTCCATTTTTTAAATGAAATTTCACTTTAAAGTTCACAAAATAATGATAATATTTAAAACGTAAAAAAGATAATTTATAAAAGAGTCACAGTGGAGTACTGAATACAATAATTATTTTATAATTAATTGTGTATGTGTGAATTGGAATTACATACAATTAAAAAATGTCACAATCACGATTTACAAACAGACATAAAAATAGTTGACAAAATCAAATGCTATAACGCAGTTTCCACATAAAATAATGTATGTTATATACTATTTGTACAAAAATGATTTTAATTATTTTTATTCGCAAAATTCAATAAAAGAAGTGAAGTGTCTGAGAACACTCCAGTCGTGCGATAAAAATGGGCGACAAACCACGAACTAGCCGACACGGAAACACATATGGTAATGAAAAGTGCCTTTAGTAGGCAAAAAGTGCATTGCTAATCTTTTTTACTCCTCTTCATCGATTCAATTCTTCTAAGCAATTTCTGATTGGTTAGCTGTAAGTTTTGAATTTCATGGAACTGCTCTTCAATGATGTTTTGTTTGTGTTCCACATTTTCATAAAAATCGTGTTGCTCTCTCCACAATTCTTTTTCAACCAATATGAGTCTGAATTAAAATAATTAAATTAAAATGTTGGAATGATTTATTATTTCACTTTATCAATAAAGTTCTTTTCTTTAAAAAAAATCATACAAAAATTCTTCTCCACTTTTGTATCGATATAATCTAATTTATATGGAAAAAAGTTTGTAATTTTTTACGGTGTCTCGTTTAAAGTGAGTTAAAGCTTTACATTCGAAGTGTGTAGACTAGTAGTAGAGCAATGGTTTCCCATATTACATTCCTGGACTGGCTTCAATTTATATGTGTTATCATAAAGACGTACTTATCATAAAAACTTTAAATATAAAGTATATAGAAAAAAGAAATAGTTTGAAAATTGCGAATGCGGAAGTTGAAACTTAAAAGTTCTGAGGATGAGGATGTAAACAATTTTGCGGATGATACGCTTCTGTGGATATCATCTTTAGGGTTGAATAAGTTTAAAATAATACACGAATACGATTACTTAAATCGGTTTCATTATAGAAAAAAGATTAATTAAAGAATACAGAGAAAAAAGCAATTTCTTGTTTTTACATTTTTTATGTTATCGCTTTTGGAATAAACAAATAATAAATGGGAAAAAATAATATCTACAATCCTAAATCCTCGATCCAATAAATCCTAAATATTTTCTTTATTAAATGAAATACAAAGTTCTTGAAAAAGTAAAAAAAAAATTGACCAGAAGACCCCAAAATATATGATTTTCCAAATCCCTCTAAAAACCCTTTTTATGTATTTGTGTGTGCATGTACCTGGAGATGATGTTTTTAAGGTTTTCCTCCTTCTGCTTCTCAATCTTCTTCATTTCTTCCTGGAAGAGAAATTGGGATTGCTTGAGATTGTTATTTGAAGCAGGAAGTTCCTTGCCACTGTCGCCATTGTTCGCACTTGCATTGTTGAGGAGGGCGTTCTTTTGTTGGGTGGTGAGGCAGGAGTAGAGAGTGCTGGGTTGTAGGAGGGAAGAAGCAAAGTCCGGGGGTGAGTCTGGGGTGTTGTAGCTTTGGACCTTGCTCGCAACCGACATTTCCTGCTCCAACAGCTTCGACTTGGCATGCAGCAGGTTGTATTGGAGCCGAGCCATTTTCCTCTTCAACGACATGATTTCTAGCTCGTACTAAATGCGAGTGAAACTTCGTAACTACATCGTGTATCATCTCAAGATTTATGCCAATGATTTTCTTTATAATTCTATATGTATCGTGTCGAATTTTATAGGAACTCAGTTTATACAATAATTTTATACTTGGATAAGTCAAACATTCTGTTGTGTCAAAGATAAATTTATCACTTAGAACGTATTTCAGATCACAAAAATCACCAAAGATCCAAATCGTACTGAACTGAACTTCGATATTTTTCGTATTTAGTGTTTTTATAAGTAATTTCAAAACGTAACTTATCGTGTCACCACTGCCGGAACATAAATATAAATAAGAATAATGAAATTCGAAAAAACCTCTTCTGAAGTACGAATTGGCTTCATTTGGAATGAACACGCTGAAAGGTTGTCTTTTTCTTTCTTTAAAATGGCGGATCTAAATTCATACAAAAATTCACAAATTAATAAAATAAGGTTAGAATAATTTAAAAAAAAAAGAAGAAATATTCTTTAGAGAAAGTAATCGAGGCGCCAGATTTTGAAAATTGAAGATCAAAAATTTTTTTTATTAATCGCGAGTAATTGAATAAAGAAGACGGATCTAAATTAGCCTAGATTGTATCTTCTTAACCCATTAAGTCCCAATGTTCCCATTTGGGAAGATAAGTAAATTCATCTTCGTCTGTTTTTTTCAATGACTTTGAATATAAATCGCCTGCGTTTTTTTAGATATCGTCTGATTTCTATGATAATTAATGGGTTAAATGTCAAAAGTTAAATAAAAATGGTAACTAACTACCTATTGTTACAAAGCTAATACCGATCAGGAAGATTGCCGAAGATCACATGCCAATGAAATCCCACTAATGAAAAAACGATAAAAATATGTCACTTTTCAAATTTAGATATATTCTTGAATTACGCCAAAAGATGATTTTAAATTGTTAAATTAATTTAGCAAAGAAATGCATAAACCTTTTTCTCATATGAAAAAAGAAATACCAATATTAAAAAATTGTTTTTTGAAATGAAATCCTTCCCATTCTAAATTCTTGCCTTAAAAAACATGCAAAAATGATATTAAAATTACAAGAATCAAAGTTTAACTAAAAGTGCTAACAAACTTTTAACTACATAATTTAATTTTTAAAATGGCGTATTTTAACTTCTAAAGTAAGTTATTTTTGAATTATATGGAAATTACTCCATTCCGTTTTCGCGTAGACTGGGGCACCAATTTAAGCTAAATACTGTGGTCTCTTTTTTCTAGTATGAAATCGGTTATAAACACGCTCACAATACAATAGTAACTAAAATTTCGAAAAGGTATTTTTCCACTACTTTATATTATAAGCATTATAGAAAGTGGTTAATACCGTAAACTCAAAGTATCAAAAAAATACCCACCCACGGTACAGAATGGTTTGGATAATCGCGGTACGATACACGGCACCTAATTTTTGGGTTTAATTGATTCAAAATGTGAAAGTGTAAAAACCTGAAAGATAATTCTTTATCTTTGGAAGGGAGTTCCATCGTAACGGGAAATGCTAGAACAGATTGTGTTTCATCAGTGTTCACATATTTCCCTAAAAAAGTATAATAATGTTGTTGGTGCATCAAAAAGATTAACGCACTGCTTCTATCACCTTGTACTAAAGCTAAAGATCCATTTTCAGAATATGTTGCAAAAAGAACATTTAAAATTTAGAAAGCGCTCTATCATAAACTTTTAATACTTTGAATTTTTTGGGCGTGAGTAAGGTTGGTTGGGTCTTGGGTTCCATCTCGCATCAAGCCTACTATCTCATAGTTCGATACAAACGGCGCAATTGTGCCTTCTCGATGAAAACACTCCACGAAAAAAAATAGTTTGAAATATCGGAAATATACAATATAGAAAACTTCTCGGCACTAATTGAGATAAATGAATGAATAAGCCAGAGGTCGTGAGAAAATATGTCTAGAATGATGGTCAATATACCAGTCAAAAGGGAGATATGGTTGCGGAGGTGTGCTCACCTGCATTCACAAAAACTAGAATTAATTTAATGACTTCAAAGGTAGGAAGCTGGGAATCGGTCAGTTTTCACTCAATATGATAGATAAGTCATCATATATACCATTTTTACTTATAAATAGTCTTTTTTCAATTCCAAAATGTTTTTTTTTAATTCTGAAAGCTCTTTCCAAAATACAAAATAAAATTGAAAAAAGAGTATTTAGGAGTTAAAAAAGAGAAATTAGAATTGAAAAAAGAAACTAACTCTCTAACAAATTAACAATATTAATTAAAATGCTATATATATATAAATAGATAGAAAAAGTAAAAGGGCTCTCGATGATTTGGACCTAATATTTTATATTGTTTATATAAAAAGGCTTAAAAAACGTTTTTTTTGAAATGTAAGCATTTCAGTGTATGGGTATCTAATGCCAATATGTACGTAGTACGTATTTATTAGAATGCCTAACACAAACTCAAATTCTAGACGAAAGCCAACTCCGACAATAAGTTTCCAAAATGCTACACATTTAGAGATTGGTTGAGCACTTGTAAACTTTATGCAAATTGAGGAAAAAAATTGAATCCCCAAAATTAAGGGTAGAGTGGGGAGGGGGGATCACCCAAGCATCCAGGTTAATTAATGCATCCCTATAACCATAATAATTTATATAAATAGGTTGGCATAATCAATGTTGTGTATTTAAAGGAAAGTTTTTAGGTCCAAGGTATTCTGAACTCAATTATTCATGGCCAAGCCCTTCGATCCACCAATGATTATGAATTTTTTCAATTTTATATCATTTAAAAGACTTGTTTGGTTTGTGAGTATACTTTCTATATTACTTTTCTTGTTTTACAGTTAAGTCTTTGAGATAAAGTCATTTATATTAAATTTTAAAAAACTTTGCCTCCCCCCTCCCCCAATAAGTTTGGAAATTTGCGTCTCTGCTTCCAACATATATGAAGCTTTTTGATCTAATACATAATGGAAGTTTTATTGATTTTTTAAAAGACTAAAACTTCATAATTAATTTTAGTGAATAATGAATATTACTAAAATCCTTTAATTGAAGAATAAGAAGAGGATGAATTGACAAAAATATTGGTTGACGAACAGGATCAAATAACAAAATAAAAATGAAGACGTGTCAAAAATATCAAAAAAAAGACGTAGAAAGTTAAAAAAGGAGGAGTAGGAGTGCGTTTAAAACGCTATTAAAAAACGAGGACACGTATGCGCTGGCTTGATAAAATTCAAACGGTAATCGCTGGCATAAAGTAAGGGCAGTTCAGTGATCTAGTCTCATTTATATATCAATGCACAAGCTATCTTAATAAGTTGGATCAAGGAATCCAGGTTGCCTATCCACAAAGTTGGGATACGAACCATCAGGCATAAAAGTGTCATAATAATCAGTCAGGAGTAGGGAAATTGGTTAAAAAGCGACTCGAGAATCTAGTGGCAAAATGAGGTATTCGTAGTTTTTGACACCATCCCCATCTCCCTAAATATTCTTCACATGCGGAGGAGGGGTTGCTGCAGTGCTTAAATATTTTATCTCAAGAAGTTGTTAGTCTCGTTTCCACTTCTCAACAGCCAAAATGAAATTAGAAATTTATTAGAAGTATTAGATTTTCATCAAAATTGAGTAATTAGTATATCAAAATTGAAAATGTTTTTATGAGTAAAAATTGTGCACTAAGTTGGAATGAGTGTATTAATTTCAATGAATTGCACAGTTAAAACTATAACACTCTTTAAAATTGACTCTACGAGAATCTGCTCTGTAGGTAAAATTAAATAAGTATGCAAATTTTGAAATTATAAAATTTTAATATATATTTAGAAATACATTTAACTCAAAAATCAAATAAATTAACTAAAATTAGCATATATCAAATAAAGAGTTTGCAAAATTCAGACATACAATCTCGAAAAAGTTTCCATTTTTTTCTAATTTTTAACTTTGTTTTATTTTATTTTAAAATGGACCCATATTGCTTTCATGGCTGCTGCTCAAAATTGAGGATGATTTAACAATGTATCGGTGTAATTTTTGTGCAGAATACGGAACATCGGTAAAAACTTTCGGAAAATGAAGACTGTGTACAAACATTTAAAAGATCAAATTAACTGATCATGCAAAGGAGCTGGTAAAAAAAATAAGAAAGAGCCAATGTTTTAAAAAAGTCATTTACGGTGGTTTTTATAAAAACCCAAGCATCACAAGAAAAGACTAAATCCGAAATAAAAAATTCCGTTCTCATTCAATTTGGTGCTTTAAGTCGTCAACTTTGCCAACAAGAACTTGCTTTGATCAAAAGACGTCCTCTGCTTAACTTTGCAGGTTTTGCTTTTAAAGTCAACTGTGAACCATCTAAGTATTGGAAAGAATTTCATTACGGTTCTGAACATCTTTCAGCTGAAGTTGTAAGAAATGAAGCATTCAATGTTATTTTAGATGCTTGAAATGATACCCTATGAAAAAAACTGTATGCCTTTTGATTAATACTGGTGTTTATGGTAGCCAGTTTCTTGGCATTGTTGAAATTGACTATGGAACTTATCAAACACTTTTCCCTGAGAGTACTTGCTTTTATGGAAATACTTTCTCAGTTCAAACAAAGTTTTGTTTTTAACTGATAGATTATACTCATATAGAAATCTATGGCAGTGGTTCCCAACCTTTTTTTATCCCATTCCCCCTTTTTCAGTCACTTTTTTACCTGTGGACCCCTACAACTGAATAGTTTGAGCCAACAAAATTAATCAAAGATTTTTGTGCAAAGATGATTCTAGTCCTCTGATTAAATCGTATGATTCATATAAAATCTGAGAAATCGTAAAGCCTGACATAAAATGTGAATAAAATTTTTTTCCAATTAAAATATACATTTTTCAAAAATATTGTAACTAATAAAAATAATATATAAACATTGAAAATATGAAATTTAAAAAAGGGAAAAAAATATTTATTTAAAAAAGCTCTAAATATATATATTTATATTGATTTGGAAAATAGAAGTATTAAAGGAGATTCAGCATAAGTAGTTTGAAGTAGAATTTCCATGGACCCCTTGAAATTCTTCCATGGACCCCTGGTTAGGAACCACTGATATAGGGGCTAACAAAAACAACAACTATGGACTGGTCTAACATGGGTTCGATGTCACTTGGTGTGTTGGCATTGACTCAAATGAAGCGAGTGCAATGGTAGGGAAAAATAATGGGATGCTTAAACATTTCTCTGATATAGTAAGGTCAGAGAGAGTGCTTAAATGTGAAAAGTCTGTTTTGTATCATGTGCATTGCACATCTCATCATCTTGTACATGCTTAAGATGATGTGTATCTACGTGTTAAAGAAGTTAGTAGGTTATGTAGAGCATCTTATAATTTCTTTTTCAGAAGTAGCACCAATAGAATTGAGTACATTAAACTATGATGTAAAATTTGGAGGAAACGAGATAGAATGCCTACATCATTAATTGAGACTAGATGGATTGGAAGATAGCGTTGTATTGATGTGCTCAATCAATACCAAGAACAAGTGCTTGCTTTCATCAATTCAAGTGAAGGTATTTTAAAAGATTTTATCAAGATTGTTTAATAGTTTATGTCGTATATTAAAAGTTTTTGCTGTACTTAGTAAACAAACTCAGATAGAAGACACCACTGTGTAATTATAAAATATTATAACTGTGATCGAAAAAGCTCGTAATAAGTTTGAGTTTTGTGAAAATTTAAGGTTTGAGAGTAAAGAACTGAGGAAAGTTTTTTGGAGCATCTTGGTAAAAAGCTACCTCATTAATCCGCAGAAGTTTTTAAACATTTTGATTTTGGCCTTCTTCCTATAAAAGTTGAACGATTTTCAATGAAGTTATATTTTCAATCTCAAATGTTGTAATGACCGTGTTCTAATTTTTTTGATAAAGACAAAAAGAAAACAAGCATAAATAAAACATTATGCCGAGATATGAAGATAAGAAGTATCAAGCGCACAACCAAAGAAGCCGAAATTGGGAAACATTTTCAAACTTTGATAGATATAGTGACATGTATTCCTGCTTCTTCATCTGGAACGGAGCGTGTATTTTCATGCCAAATTGAGTAAAATTAAAATACCTTTGAAAACGAATAAACTTGATCAACTCTTAGCTGTACGTCTTTTGTCAAGCCAGAAGTTAATATATTCGAATGGAAAGCTAGAGGCTGCTATTCAGCTTTGTTGGGCTGAGAAAAATGGAAGAAAAAGGAGTGTTATCAAACTTCTGGGCAAATGAATACACAAACACCTTTGGTTAATTTCTTACCGAATGAAAAAAATGCAGATGAGAACTTTTTTGAAGTAAATAATTAGGATGAAAGCACTTCAGATTCCGAATCTTTTTCTTCTATTAAAATGAAGGCTAAATTGATCGCTAAAAAGTAAATAACGATAACTGGCCCAACTGGGAACATGAGGAAATAGAAGATGATTTGTCTGAGGCTGGGAAGCGGATTCAGAAACCGAAAAATAAAAATCTTATTCATTTTTAGTATTCATTAAAATCTAATAAACTTTTTAAAATACAAAATTTTAATCCCAAAGCATTTACTAATACTGATATAATGTTTATTAAAAAAATGATTTGTAAAAACAAATACAATTTTAAGTTTGGAAAATATTTTACATAAAAAGAAGCACATATAGATTTTTATAGATACGCTAACAAATAATTTGTTTACAACTTAATTATTGTTTTCTAATATATAAATACCTCATTCAAAATAAATTGGAACTAAAGACATAAATAAAAAAAAAGTGTAAAAAATTGAAATTTTTTCAACGATACCTTTTATAAAATCAATTTTTCGGCAATGAAAAAGCTTAGCAGAAGCACTCGGTTGCTGTTACGTTTGTTCCCCATTTCTCTGGCTTAGTCCCAATAAATGAAGAATATAAAAAACATTGGATTACGCGATGGAACAGGAGTTAGAGTGAGATCCTTGAAAGAGGAGGAAATTTTGCGAAAATTTTGAAAGTGATGATGCACAAGAAGTTGAGGTGCCACGGGGGTGGTGTTGTCGTCACGTAGAGGTGAGACGTAAAGTGAGGAGCATGCTGATGAAGGAGAAGATGAAGAGGAAGATTCCGACGAAATGGTTGAAGAATACGAGGATTCGTCGTACTGATGAGAGTAATCTTCTTTCAAAATATAGAAGGGTTATAAAGTATTTGATTGATTTTTGAGCTGTCCCTCAATTAAACGGTGATCTGATTGACGTTTTAGCATTATATATCTGGCTATAAATCTTAAAATTTATTTTTTGTGACTTAGACACATCATTATAAATATGAGGATAAAAAGGAAGTCTCCGAAAGAATGATTGATGAATATGAGGTTTCGTTGTATTGATATAAAGATATCTTCTTACAAAATAAAAAAGGGTAACCGTTTAGCAATTTTAAATATCTAATTGGGTTTTGAACTGTCATTCAATTAAACGTTGATCTGATTAACGTGTTTTCGCATTATATACATGTTACTTAGCTTAGAAAATAAAATCATTTTATTTGTTATATGAAAATTCATTCAAAAAAACAGAAGATTAATGTCAGAAAACTATTCCCTGAAAAGGCGAATCCAATTGTAATTAAAATTAAACAAAAAGAGTAAAGTTTCAAACAAATTTATTTGAATAAAACAAATTCTGGACTCCACGACTCATTATCAAGTTGAAGTACTAAATGCTTTGAATGAATAGGATAAAACCGAATTAGTAGCCTCTAATCACCACTAGAGATAATCTCTCCTATTCATAATTTGTCTAAGCCCTTTTTATTTCAAAGAAATGACCCTTCAGCCCTTTACATATAATTAAAATTATTTCAAATTGGCAAAAAATTAAAAGGTATTTAATTGGATAACATTTTTAATACAGTTAATGGTTCTAAACATTTAAATTTCACACACCTATATTTAAATCAAGTTCATTTACTCAATTTTATAAAAAATATAAAAATCGTTAATTTTAATAAAAGAAATTCTAAAACTCAAAATAAATACCAGGATTTTATTTGAACAGGAGTAAACAAGTCTTTGTTTTTGATTTGATAAACAAATAATATAATTATTTCAAAAAATATCGGAAAAAAGATATAAAAGTGAAAAGTAATACGTTTTTTTCTGGAATTAACATTTTTTCCGTTCTGCTGTAAAGAAGATTTATTGCTATTGTTGAGGTTGAAAGTGTCTTTTTCGTAGATTTCCTTATTTAGATTACAGACATTACTCTCCTTAGATGTAAAATGCATGTGAGAAGTAGATTTGGAATTGTGGCACTTATAGATGTCATCCAGTTTGCAAATGATCTCCAAAAGTTCACAAATTCGTGGAGACTTCTAAGAAAATTTTTGAATAATAATAATACATTGTCAAATAAATATATACGTATACAGTAATACAACCCCACTTTACGAAACCTCGGAATTATGGACTCGTCTTTAAAAAAACAAATTCAATGAAAAAGTAACAAATTAAAATGACATATTAGTTACATTCGTTTTAAAAGCGTTTTCCGCGGGCGTGGTTCGGTGTTGGGGGTAGGCCGTGTACGAAGTGCAATCGTTTTTATTCGATCCTGTTGTACGTTGAGCTTAGGCTTCGTTAAAACGTTCTGTAACAATCATCTGCTGATCTAGACAACTCATTCATTTATTCTCTTTCTTTTTAGATGAATTACTGATGCAGTAAGGAGCTCGTTCTTTCAAAGAGACCCTCGTTGTTGCTCTA
This sequence comes from Nectonema munidae, assembly GCA_030549495.1. Lineage (NCBI taxonomy): Eukaryota > Metazoa > Nematomorpha > Nectonematoida > Nectonematidae > Nectonema > Nectonema munidae. The sequence continues at coordinate 802,306 of JAUIRK010001047.1, read as the reverse complement.
CGTATCGGTGGCTTATTTTTATTCTTACTTCAACGGTCAATACGATGAAAAGAAACAATCAAAAAATAGCTAGCTTGAAAAGTAAGAATATTCAAGGTATTAAGTAGCAGGATACATTTCGAGCGAGATAGTAACATTCATATCCAAATGACCAGAATCAAGTTCTAATATTATACGTATTTGAAAACTAATTAAAAGTTTGTGTAAATTGAAGAGACGATTTATAAAATTAAGAAAGGCATTTATATATTTTTTGATAAGTTTAAACTCATATGAACAGTGTGCCACCGTTTCAGCAAATGGTAAAAAGGTGGAATTTGAAAATGTATTCTATCAGTTAATAATCTCCAATAAAAGGACAAATTGGCTTAGCACAAAGTTCAGTGAGAACGAGCCAGTGCAGATGAAGATTCTGATAAGAAGTTTCCTCAATTAGAAAGCATCATTGAAGAAGGAAAATACAACATTTAGAATTTGATGAAAAATCCTACCCCTTCTGAAAAATAGTGCTTGAAAATAACTTTTAATTCCAATGGAAAATGTAGATTGCCAGCTTTTAACGCAGCAAAGGATCGATTAACACTGCTCTTTGGTGGAAATGCTGAAGGTGAATGCAAAATAAAAGTGATGTTCATTCGCCATGAAGAAAAGCTACGAGCGATAAATGGAAATGATAAAAAAGAAAGGAAGAAAAGCACCCCCAACAAAATTGCATGGAATAATACAGCTACTTTATTTGTAGAATAATTTTCACAGAATTTCATGGGATATGTGAAAAAATATTGCTAAAAAGAAAGGCCATCTTTTTAATATTTCTCTTGTTAATTGATGTAAATGCAATATCATTGTCCAAACACCAAAGTAATGTTCTTACCCAAAACAACACTGCGTCCCTTTTACCCGTGGATCAAGGAGTAATTGATATATTTAAGGCTTAGTATCTAGGAGCATACTACAAAAAGTCAGGATGAAATTTTGCCGCCTCCAGTTTTTAATGGTTCTGGTAGTTTTGAAGAGCCAAAGATTGTAAGCAACCCTAATAGCCTTCATTTTATTTTGATAACATGAATGAGTAGCTTCATGATGAAAAGAAAGAACTCATAAAGGGCGAATTGATTGAAATGGAAAAATAAGAAACAAGAAATGAAAGCTCCGATGAAGAATTTCTGAAGCTGCAGCATCCAATGGTTGCTTGCGTCTACAAAGACTTGATGAAGCTTTTACGAACATTAAAAACGCTACCAAAATATTTGAATCTAATGACCCAAATGTGAAAGAAGTTCTAAAATGGCTTCAGATTTGTTGAAGGCATACTCTTGTTACAAAGAAATTTATTATGAAAAGAAAAATAAATCTACAAAACAGCCGCTTGAAAACATCATCAAAAAACATTGCTGGCTGAGTAGGACACTTCAACTAAATAAAATTTGTCACTGTCTTGAAAAAATGGGCTCATTTTCTTGAATTTGTAAAGCTAGCACACTAGTGTTTTTTTAATTTGAATTAAAAAATCAGATAATATCCAATTGATTTAAAAATATCCTTTTCATCCCTTAATTCAAAACACTTTTTAAAATAAAGCAGAAGGAATTAGATTTCGTGATTAATTAGAATGTTCATTTGTTTGAATCGAAAATTTTGTTGTTTTTTTAAACAACTTAACAGAACTAAAATTTTGTCATTTCCTTAACCCTTAAGCGTAATGCTGTCAAAATTTATCTCCAATCGTAAAGATTAGTACGTTAATCATTTCCTGCTAGGACGATGTCTAATTATCTTCATCTATTGTCTGTGAAAAAGACACAGCATGAAAGTCTGATTTGACGAGTTAATCAATAAACCATTTTCGCGTCTCACATCTTTATAGTGTTTCAATATTGATTTTTCTTGGTAAGCTTTTTTCTTTCCTTACTTTTGTGGAAAATGCATAATAACCCTTTCTCGTTGCAAAAAAATCATTTCTTAAGAAATCCATATCGATGAAAGTCAAGAAGAGAGTGATGAAGAAATGGCTGATGTTGAAGATGATAAGAGTGATATACATGTTTTTTCGAAGATTCTGAGACTAATCCTTAAATTCTATATTCTTGAACTAAGATAAAAGAAAGTAATGACAAAACCATCGCAGGCTGGCCCTTAAATAGCACAAGGTAAGGATTCTGTAATTAGACGTTACTTAGGTAGAGGTAATTCTAGATTCATATAGATGAAGATATTTCCTTAGCCTTAACTTGTGGTAACATAATTTACTCTAGTATACCCTTTGCGAAAAGATCAAGATCAAGAATATTATTAATTTCAAATCAAAAACGTTAATAAATCTGTTGAATGAAAAAGATTCTTTCCATCTCTTTTATTCTGAATTCATTAGTAGAAATATTCTGAAGTTCACCAATCGTAAAGTTAATGCTATCAGATATAGAGCTTCATGTCTGTTAGAAAGACAAAAAGTATACTAACTATAAGAAAAATTTTATGTACGAGGAAATTCTTGCTTGATTCGGTCTCTTGATTAGAGCTGGAAGTGATAAAGAGAACATGAGCGATTTACAATAATTGTGGACGCCCATAGCCGTCCATTTTATAAGGCTATATAACGAGACTGAAATTTTTTCTGGGAATACTAGGATTCGACAATTCTCGGAATAGAGAGGAAAGGAAGGAGAATGATCGATTGACTGTCATTTCTGAAGTTTCGAGTATTTTCAATACAAATCTTAGTAAATACTATATTCCAGAAGCCTTAATTACAGTAGACGAGCAGCTTGAATGATATAGAGGAAAAATTCCCGGTGGAACTTATATGCCCTCAAAACCTAGAAAATATGGCATAACGATTTTTTGGGCGTATGAATCGTCAACTGGGTTTGGACTAAACTCTTACATATATTCTGGAAAAATGGTTCAGTTCATAAAAATCTTGAAAGTAATGTTGTCACAAAACTTCTGATACCATATGAAAATAGTGGAGAAGAAGTAATCACAGATTGATATTTCACTTTTTATACTCTCTGCAGTAGCGCTATTGAAGAAAAATATAAATCTCCTTGAGACTATCAGAGCGAATAAAAAAGAAATCCCTGTTACTTTCAAATCTGGGAAAAACCGAGAAGTTCCTTCTATATTCACACTTTATGATCATAGAAACAAAATGTGCCTGTTCCAAAAAAGGCAAAGAATGTTCTTTTACTTAGTTCTTCGAACTCTAAAGTAGAGATCTTAAATGAATATGATAAACCCAACATTATAATGGATTATAACGAGACAAAAGAAGGTGTTGATACAATTGACTCCATAATACAAGAGTTTACTTGTCGTCGTAAAACTAATCGATGGCCGGTTTTACTCAATTACAATGTTGGATGTTTCGTGGCATACATGCAGGCTAAAAATCGGTTATAACATGCCAAGAAAAGTTTTCTTGAAAAACTTGTCTCTTCAACTCTCTTTTTCTTTTGCCTGTGAACGTTTGAACAGGAAAATTTTGAACAGCCTAATAAAAAGTGCCAGATTATATTACGGGATCAAGATTCATGAAAGATATATGATGAAACTATATATCCTAAAAATCCCTTTGTATGTAAAAAATCCACACGATCAATGTGGGTAATAAAGCAATATGACCAAAATATAAAAACAAATAAAAAAGATTTATGTACACTGCATTGAAAAGTCTTTCAATCTCATTTGATTTCAATGAATATTTTCCATCATTTTACAGTTTTTTGTGGAATAAATATTGATTTAAAAAGTGCGTTTACAAATAAGGCCCACTTCTTTATTATTTGGAACTAAATCCTTTTCTTTCTGTGAACTAAACTTCTTTTTCTTCAACCTAGCATTTTACTTTTTGATAATTCGGTCTTTTCATTTTTTCAATTGATCATATTTATGAATCTTTTTACAAAAAAAGTATATACAGACGTTGAAAAAAATATATATTTTTGAGGAGAGAAAATAACTTTTTCATGTAAGCATCAAAAATATTGTAATTAGTGAACAATGGTTAACTGTCCAATGATAAAGTGCCTTAGTGATGAAAAGATGAGTGATTAAATGAGAGATGATGAAAAGTCGTAACAACTTTTAAAGATAAAATGTATAATTAGTGAAACACTTAATAAAATGAACATATAAAATCCTCTCATTGATATCTCTATATTAAATAGCAGAAAAAATTGAACCAAGGAAATCAAAGTATTAATAATATTGACAGATTGTAATGACACAGATAAAGACCACCCTTGAATACCCTCTTAAAAATTTTTAATGTGCTTGCTTTGAATGTAAACTTATATAATGCTTTTACAAATTTTTCATAAATTTGCAAATTCAATCTCAAAATTATAAATGATTAAAAACACTTTTAGAATAAATCTTGATCGATAAAAACCACTTTAGGAAAAAGACCCATTCTGAAGCTGAATTAAAAGGGGAGCAACTAGCATGGTATGAGATTTTATTTATAAATAGCTTGATAAACGCAATATATAAACAAGTAACTGGAAGTGTTCTATCAAATATATATTATATATATGTGAAAGAACGTCAATATCTTATCTACTGAACTTTAAAAGTTAATAAAAAAGATAGCCTCTTTGAAATTAAAGCTCATTCAAAGCCTATTTTTTAGCAAAAAAATGATAGGTACTGTCCATTAATATGAACTATAAATAGAATCCTTATCAATGGGCCAACAACATCTTTTTAAATGAAACATTATTCTTAAAAAAAGACGAAAACCACAAGGCACAGTCAAAGGTACTTTAATATTACCCTATAACTCAAGTTCTTCCCTAAAATTTGGGCTCCCAATTGTAATGAGAAAATCGATATAAATTTTAAATGTATCAATAAAATCGTTTTATCGAACACAGAATAGAAAAAATTAATGACAAAAGAGTCAATACACTAAATCAGATTGAAGTTACATCCCAAAAAATTAATTTATCGCAGCAAATATCAAGATTGAATGGTAAATTTACCCAGAGTTTGGCATTTTGTTCAAAAATTTCTTTAAATCTGGCAAATAGAAAGGCTATTTCTTTTCGCGTATTGAAGCTTTGTCTGGAGAAATTGAGTGTGTTGATGTTGTTTGTGGGAGTTGTTGTTGCCTGAGTTAAAAGAGATGACGAAATATTTTTGGTGTCGCTTTTGTTAGAATTATTATTATTCGATTTTGTGCAGTGGTGACGGCGATGATGTTCTTTATGAGTGAAATGAAAGGTATTGTGCGCCTCCTTCTGGAAGAAGTAACGCTTTTTAACGCCATTTCTTGTTTCTTCTAGAGATTCGTTTCTCTCTGAATTATTATTGAAGCATCTTTCCCCTGAAGAATAAAATAAAATGTCTGCATGTTGAAATTTTAATTCATATCCATTATATACAAGGTTTCAATTCTACTCAACCAACGTAAAACTCGATAAAACTCAGGGGTTTTGCAACTTAAGAATTACCTTAATATTTTTGTTGTTTACATGATCGATCACTTTTATTTCAGATAAAAAGTAGTAAAATTTAGGAAAATAAATTATCTTTATTCTTATTTTGTTAAAAATTTCTAATGAGTTGCATTTTATAATAAAGTTTTGATCTAATAAACCTGTATGCTTTCTTTTAAAAATGAAAAGTTTTTACAAAACTTTACAAAATATTCTTGTTAAAATTTCAACACAGTTTTGTCCAAAAAAATCTTGGTTTTCAAGAAAAAAAAACTTATAACCTAACCCATGTAACATATGTGTTATTTCATAAATATAAAAACGAACCTTTCGGACTCGCGTTCAGTGCTGAAGAAATGGATGATGATGATGACTGAGAATTAAAATCTTCTACCATTCCAGAAGAAAAGGCTGAGGGATTCTGAAAAGTGGAAGAGTCACTGCCTTTAGCGATGTCCGTGGAAATAGTGTATAAAAAAGTTTTCATTGCAAGAGTTTCTCTTTCCACAAATCCATTCATAAAAATCATATAATTTTCTTTACACCCAAATCTGGCAAAAAAATAACAATGTAAGTATGTGTAATTTTCATCCCATCATATTATATATATAATATTAGATATGAGAAGACAAATCGAAAAAATTATTTCAAAAATAATTTTTGCTTAAAATTAGAAAAATTAATGCTTATACAATGTAGTCACTCAAATATATAGGAATTTTTTGATTTAAGTAGAATTTTTGATTATTATTTTGACTTTACATTATTATATGTTACAAATAAAATGACTTATTAGTCAGTTGCTTAAAACTTCCGTACTGAAGTATAAGAGATTTACGAAAAAGTAGCAAAAATTGTTTATTATAAAAATATAAGTTTTACACCTCACTTAGAAAATAACCAAATACACAATCTTTCAGAAAAATATTGAAAGTTTAAATGTGGTTAAATTTTCGGTTAAAATTCTTTATATATTTTATTTAAAAATTTTATGACCGATGGTGCGCTTCAAAGTTTCAGTTATTTCATAGGTGTGCTCTAGGGTAAGAAAGTTTGCGAAGCATTGAACTAGAGTAATAACGGGATTTAAAATTTACTTTATTTGCACATTTAAAAACAGACTAGCACAGATTTAGAAAAAATAGGGAATTTTGCGAAAAATGGATGATCTAACAACACTGGCTGAAGACTATAAAAAATTGAAATGATCTTCAGCTCGATACAAAAATAACAAAAGCAAAACAAAAAATTATCGAAGTAAAATAAACGAAGAATGATATCGTTGTAAAGAGTACCTTAGCAGACTACTTGTACAACTAACGCGAATCTTGAGGAAACCAAAAGCATGTAGACTTTTGAACAAAGTTTTTCTTCTCCCCTTTATTTGCTAGAATTTTGTAAAGCAGAACTCATTCAATATGAATACCGCCTGAAATCACACTAACACGACACCCTTATCCCTAGTTAAATTTGTGGGAATTTTATTGCATCTCCTTTATACATAAATATATCGCAAAATGGTTTAATGAAACACTGGAGTATGAGAGAGATAAGTGGGATTTAAAATAATGAGCGCCGTGGATTCCAAAAACTTAGAAATCGACTTAGACTGAAGTTTGTGAGTCTTTGAGAAAAAGAGATACACCATGAAACTGTATCCATTTCTATTGGTGATATGCACGCATTATGCAGTAATGATACGTATACAGCACGGGTACTCAATTCTCGAAAACAATATGTTTTGATAGGCTGTTCGAATACCGAATTTCTCGAAAAATGAAACAATTTTTCTCATAAGATTCATATGTTTTGACATCTTTTCAATAATTGTGATTATCGATACCTCACTACAAAGCACTAAACAAGTGTAATCAAGATGCTTGACCAGGACTAAATGAGTAGGTTGCTGTTGCTTCGCACGCGAACTTTCGCTCTCTGGGTTCAGGAAACGAAATTTTGTTCGAGAGCAGAGGAAAACTTGAAATTTATTTGTACGAGAATATTGTCGACAACATAAGTATAACTAAAATTTTGAATTAGCGTATTGATTTTTTATATACGATATATATATACCTTTTCAATTCTATTTTTTATTTTAGAATAACAAATAGAACGTTTAAAAAGACAACATCCAATTGAAAATAGAAAAAATGGTATTTATGAAAAATAATTTTAATTTTGTTTCGACTGATGAAATATCTCTTCATTATAAGCAATTTATAACCGAATTCATGCTACTATATACAGTGGCGTATTCAAGAGGCGTTGAGCCATAGCGCCCTTGTTAAAATGAAGTATCGATATTTTCAAATTCATTTGACTTCCAGTTTATTTTGTAAATATATGATCTCCTTTCATAATAAACATGTCGTTATGATGATTATTTTTAAAAGATCTCCTCCTAAAATAATTTTCTCAATACGATACTCTATATATATATATTCACATATGGCCTTATGATTCTGTCTACGCTGCTATTTTAACTTCTGTAATATACAAAAAGACAAAATGATATTTTTATGTTCGTGATAAGATTGCGCTTACTTAGCTGAATTGGCCAGGGTTTGGATGGTTTTGGCGATTAGAGTCAAATTGCGAGAAGCTTTCGGATTGGGCAAGTTTTTAACGAGGCCAAACAAACTTGGCGACAAAATGCATGGGCACAGGAATCGAAGAAAGATGCAGGAAGAGATGAAATTTTCGACAATACTCTCGCCTTTACCTTCCGAAATTAGGCGAAGGCGAATGCAACCAAAAAGCTGTGATAACTCCCTGTAAAATAAAAGTTATTTGAATACATGCGACAAATGTGAAGTAAACCCCAACCTATAGGCGAACACTAGTTAATAAAACAAGTTATATAACTAAAATTGAAAAGCATAAATCATCTTTCACTAATCCTTTGAGGATCCGGAATCGCAATTGTCGGCTCTCTTGTTCAATGCAATTTTATATATTTAAAACGGACAATTTTCATTTCTTGGAAACAGTTAGAAGATTACTGTTGTTAGAATACTAAAATAAAATGAGGCTTTATTAAATGCAACACAAAATTTCATTCAAAGAATATATTTGAAAATTTTCTACCATAACAATTTCGACATAGCCAAACAGATCATATAGGCCATTTGTATGTCTAAATATACTTCTTGTCGAAAATTTTATAGACGCCAAATTCATCCATAAGTAATTCTCAATATTTTTTTAATATATTTGCACTATAATTAAACTAGAAATTTATTAAACTAAATTTACTTGGGGAAGTATTTTGTTGAAGTGATGATTTTATGCCAAACATTTTCACAGAGAACAATCAAATTATGTTGATTCTTTGCCAACTCTGACTTTACGCCTTTAATGCGGGTGGGGTCGACTTCACAGCTGGCATTCGAGGAAATGACCGTTGTGACAAAGTGACCCAGTGTGGCGGCTAAGTACTGAGAAGCCACGCTCTTCATATAAGTCTCCATGGCCTTGGATGAGATTGAGTTTCCGCGAAAAGTTAGGCTTTCACTTTCTATAAAAAGATGCCATATGTAGCTAAAAATCACTCTTTATATATCTTAGTAGAGTTATTTAACCTTTTATATGCATGGACCAGGGATGGATTAACCAATCGGGTTGAGGCAGTGGTACCCCCACTTTTAAAAATATACTTTAAAATAATATTTTTTTTATGAAAATATAACACCTTGACCTAAAAAAGATTTTATAAATATTTTGGGTACACTTTTTCAATTGCGACTTTAGAAGTGTTATCACTTGTCAATCAAATAATTACGCCAATAAGATTGTTTTAAAATATACAAGTTTTCGAAACATATAATTTGCATAAATATTCATCGTAATTTATAGACGAGACACGCCTTCCTTGTATTGAGGTGGATATCTGAAAAAAGTTTAGAAACTGTGTTAAAGCGATATACAGGTATCCCACGATTAATAGATCCAAGAAGATAACCATGTTAGTTAAAATCGGGAAAAAGATGGTAATCAATCATAACAATCAACTTTTTTAAGAGTACTAATAAGAAAAAGTATTATTAATTGAGCAAAATTAAGGATGAAACCTTCTTGCATTCGCCATTTTTTTATATAATATATCTTAGGATTGAATTCGCAAAAAAAAGATAAAAAAATCCTTTACCCCCATCCTTAGTGAGTTCGTTGAGAATGATGTCTGTGAGAAATTCGTGCGACTTGTTCAAGGATTGGAAGACGCGCAGAAAAGAAACGGATACTTCCTGTTTCACTTTCACAGAGATCAAAGGCTCCATAAACTGACACACCTCCAAGTAGTGATGAGAGAGAAACTAATTCAAAAGGCATATACATCATGTAAAATATCACCTTTATATTTATACTATGGGGCGTCGAGTGGCGTATTTGGAATATACTTTTCAATTTTATAAGTTAACTTTTATCGATTAACTCTTTTAAAATTAACTTAAAGCAAGGATTTGGCAGAACACTATGGATAAACATTTATACCTTTATCGATAAAAAAACTTTTTTAAAAATCAACTGGAGGAGGGGATTTGATGTAAAAGATCCATAGTCGCAAAATTATTTGTACACATTCAGTGATCCATAAGCAATAAATGATCACACCTTTACTAAGTTCAGCTTCGTGTGAAGCGGGGAGGGAATGTTGAGTGATTCCAGCAATCCAATAGTCAATATCAAATTTAAATGATTCGGGAGAAACGAATAGCTGAACCCATTTGTGTTAATCTAAAAGCATCAAAGCTATGCATTTTCTTCTAAAAATTTGTTTTGTTTGAGGTAATACAAAGGCCAAAAATAGAAGGAGTAAATGTAAGGAAAAGGGTGGATGGCAATGACCCATCGTCTCCTACCCATAAATGAAGGTATATGCGTGAGCATGAAATTCAATTTAAATTCAGATAAAAAGTAATGCTAAAATTAAAAAAATATATATATTTACATTTAAATTCAAGTGAGATAGAAAAAGGAGAAAATTTTAATTGCAGTTGAATTTTGTTTCAAATTTAAAAATTATTTGAATAATTGCAGTTTTTATTATAATGCATGAAGGAGTTTGCAATAGGCATTGTCTATAATCTATCGGTCATTGGATAATTGAAGAGAGCGAGTTCTCACACTTTTCTCAACACAAGAAATAGGGTTTTCTACTTCAAAAGATACAAAACTGATGAAAACTCACAAATTTTTCTAAAAAATAAATATGTTAGTTTAGATACAATATAAAACTCTTGATGTTTTCGCTATCAAATTAAAAATTTTAAAGAGATCTTTTTAACTTTTATAAAAAAAACAAAACAAGCTTTGCACCAAAAACCAGATTTTTCTTAAGAAAGATGAAGACTTTTCCTAACATTGTTGACAACCCAGACGCGCTTAAAAAATTTATCACCGAAACGCTCAAATATAATCAACACACAACAGATCCACAATTAATGCAATATAATTTCGCTATAAAGGTTTTCATTAGAAGCAGTTTGTTAGATACATAAAATAAAATACGGTGAATAAGTTAAAATTAATGAAATAGTAAAATCAATTTTATATTTTCCAGAGAATCTTTATCCATGGTAGTCTTTTAGATGCTTACCTTCAAAAAAGTTTCATAAAATTTGAGAGGAAAAATTCTGAGAGTTTGAAAGCGCGCCTTAATCCGAATCGATGGAAGGTTAGTGGAGGATGGAAGGAAAACGGATGAAGATTTTTTCGAGAAAAGTTCATCGTGTAGAAGAGGAGGTTGACAAGGACTGCACTTCTTAACGCACATGGCTACCGACTGAGAGGGAGGAAAGTCTCGCAGAGATGAGGAAAAAAGAAGAGGATTCAAGACCGTATACATCGTTCCTTGGTGGTGAGGGTGATGAGTTGAGTCTGCACCCCCACACTGACAGACGTCAGCGCCAGGATTGTTATTATGACTGTTGTTGGTGGTGAGCAGTTCAAGGGGATACCATTTTTCGTTGAAGCAACTTGAGGATATGTCTTGCAAGGGAATGTGAACACATCCTTTGAAGCAAAAGAAATAAAAAAAATTGAAATTAAAAAGAAAAAGAGGACTATCACATTGCTTGCATTCAAATTATGGGGTGGGGTGGATGTATTTACTCTGAACATACCCAATTAATATACTCATTTTATTTATTAAGAAATTTATTTTTATAGAAATTTATTTAAGTATGCACCTTTTTAACCCTTCCTGGTACAATGGGACACCGCTGTCCAATAAAAGAAAAGTCGTTCGTTTTAAGGTATATAAACACTCAATGAAAATGAAACTTTCTTTCTCAATGAATTTTTGAATCAACTTAAGATTTTAGGACATTGGTATCTCATTGTGCGTGAAAGGGTTAAGCTATATATTATATATATTATTGAAAATAATAGATATAAAGCTATACTATCTTTACCGGCCAAAATTATTTGGTATAGAACGGCTAGCCCGCCTGCCCCTCCCTCATATATGCAAAACTGACAAAGTAAATGAGGTAAGGGTAGTGAATTCACAAAAGTGTTGTAGAGAGAGACCAAGCTAGAGCTAAAAAGTGGGGCAAAACTTTCGCGCTCCCATAAATAATATTTCTATATCGCAAAAAAATTGTTTTTATCATTTTTTCAATTGAGCGGAAAAAATATTTTGATATAAATTTTTAGTGTATCATCGATAAATTCGTTTTATCGAAGACAAAATCGAAGCATTGCTTTCAATCCATTTTTAAAATAATTAGGCATATATTTAAAAACTTGATAACAAAAGTGACTTTTTAAAGTGCTTGAATAATAATTAATTAATACTTTCTTGCTAGACAAAACTTTAGAGGCGCATAATGATACATGTGTGTACTTTATATAAAATTTTTTTATTAAATCTTTACAAATATAAATTAGTTTAAAGGTGAAAAATTGAAGACACAAAAAATTTTGCCCGTAAAAAAGTGCCTTTTTAATTTAAAAAAAGTTCAGATATTTGTACAAAATTCCTCTCTGATTTTTCATTGTGAAAGAATGCAAAATGGGTTCTTACCAATCGGAGAAGATTTCGCGTGACCATTTTTACGGCTTTTACGCCAACGCTCTCGAAAAACACTCACGCAAAGGGAAAATGAATTTGGAAGGTGCTCAAAGTTGAATGTTTCGCTCCATAGACAGACATCGGATTTCAGCTTGGAGGAGGTTTTTCCAGAAAAAACATTATCCAAGTAAATCTCACAGAAGTAATTCTTTTTTGCAGGAATGCCTTTAGCTTCCAGAATGGAAATCTGAAGAAAATTTTCGACGAGGAAACAATTTCTGGAGAAAAAAAGAAGTAAGTATTTTAAGGGAGAAAATAGATTCCAAAATGTTAATCTTTTCTATACGTCTAATACATAAAAAACTAGAGTGTGCCGTACGATTCGTTGAAGGTGCCGCCAAATATATTATTAATACATTACAAGTATTACTTTTATTGGTTTAAATTATTTTTCTGTTTTAAAAATTTTACACTTAACTACTTTTTTTGTAGTAATCATTAAATATCACAAAAATTATGATATAAGAAAAGTTCTTTATCCTACAAATTATGTTCACTCCCAGTAAGTAAAATACTTTTTATTTTTCTCAAAATTATGCCAATAAACTAAAATCTGAAAAATAAGAGTTAATATTTAGAAACAGAATGTAGCTCCTCTACCATAAAAGTGAAATAAAATTGTGTGCATTTTTACGATATATGTTACTGCTTTAATGTGGAATAAAAATGACAAAATAGAGTGAAAATGTAAAATTACTTGATAGAAGTCTTTTTGGTGGAAGTTAGAGATTTTTTACTTTCTATATCAAATTTTCTTTCTCCGCAGTTGAGAGATCTGGAGGGAATACTCTTAGAAGACTGTGGCGAGTAAGAAAGATTTTCTTTTAGAGATCTTTTAGCACAAACAGAAGAAATTTCTTCTAAAAAGGAGTCTCCAACAACGATTGAAGGCGAACGTTTATTGTTAGCGGAATTGTGCAAAAAGTTACGACTAATACCACTGCCTTCTTCGCCAGCCACATTTTGGACTATGATCTTGGGAGTTTTGAAGTGCATGGAGCGTCCAGATCTCGGCTCGTTTTCAATTTGGTTAGTAGGCATTTCCAAATCTTCTTCACCCTCTGCAATATTCTTCAACTCCTCTGATGTTCTGTTTTCACACAAAAAACTAAAAACAGCATCATACTAGTAAGAACATTGAGAAATTAATTTTCAACTAAGCGGGCTAACCCAAAGCCTCAATGTTATAATTCAGCACACAAGCTACCCTGCTCGGGGCAGATCAAGGCACGCGCATTTCTGGGAAAATCGAAAGTAATCTGCATCAAATCCAATGCAAAATAATAATTAAGATGAACAAAGTCAATTTTTTAAAAATATTTCCGGTTAACGAATGACTGTTTTTTGTTATTTTTTAAGTCAATAAAATCAATTTTATTTCTTAAAAAGTCAATTTTTTGTGTAAAGTTTCCATTTTTCATAAATTAAATTAAAATATTATAGTTCAACTGTTCCAGTTTTAATGTTTCCTTTTAATGTTGTTTAGTCCTTAAAAATGACAAAGAATGTTCAAGATAATTAACAAAAATTAATTTATCAATTAAAAAGTATCCTAATGAATTTACCTCCTCTCCTTATAAAGATTTGTTATGTAAAATTGTTGTTAGACATGATAAAACGTTTTTAATAAAAATCATAGAAAAGGAAAAAAGCACCAACCTGGAATCAATAAGAAATCTATTTAGAAACAGCAGATAAAACGTTTTCAAGAAATCTAATAAAATGCTTCTTGGAGTCCATCATTCCTTTATATACTTTCTTCCTAGTGTTTATATAAAATTACAGAATTGTCAAGCGACGCATGTGCTGTTGAACGATCTTTCTCAATGCTGAAACTTCTTCCCAAAGATAGAAATTTTTTATCTTCCAATGTTATTAATTATTTTATATTTTATTACAATTCTGATTAACAATTTTTTGATACAATAAATTTACCTCTCAAGTCTCAAGTTTTTTCAAATTACTATATATTGTATTATTATGCTTCATTTTCCCAAAATAAGAAAAAATTAAGACATAATTATAAATAAAATTTTATAGCCTCTTGAAATGAAAAGAAGAAAACCAAGGATGCTTTTCACAATCACTCCCTAAAAACATTTAAAGCTTAGGTCAATTTTTGAAAAATTGAAATATTTTAAAGTTAAGCAGACTGCAGCCCAAATGTGGGTTCTTGATAGATTTTAACCTTTCTTTATTCGACACAAAATCTCAAAATCGGATAAAGTCTGGGCACTTTATTTACTATTTTAAAGTTGATTTGCGCACCCAAACTTGACGTTGGTCACATCAAATATATGAAGGATATAATCGAAGATTTTTTTGCGTTATACTTACTATTTTCCAGAAATTCCTTTTGAGCCATAATTTCATTATATTTTACATTACCCAAAACAAGTTCATAATTTTAGCCCCCTTTTGAGCCTTCAAACAATACGTTTCGAGGGAATACATAACTATTTCAAGGAGCTCTTTCATACTACAAAAAACAATTCACAGTTTCAAATGTCGTTATTTTTTATGTTTTTTTGCTTCAAGGTCTGTGATTTACTTTAAGGATAAAATACTAAAGCTTTCTTTACCTGAAAATATAACTTTAGACTACTTTACTAAAATTCTTGATGATAAATTTAGTTTGGCATACAAAGATTTCAATTTCGATATGGAAGAGTTTATAGATTTAGATGAGCAAAACATTGCTTCTGTTAAATGTCAGAGAATAATAAAATTGAAAGTTATCAAAAATCTCATCCAAAACACTGAAAGTAATTCCGAATTTGGAGGTATGTTCACTTTCGTCTTGTTCTACTGTCAAAAGCATTACTAAAGAAATTGATGATGGGTGTTTTTATATTTTATACTATTGGAATGCTTTATCTTTTATTGTTTGGACAAATCGGTTATCTTTTCCAAGAAGTTTTATTCAAAAAGGTTTGATAAGAAAACTTGAAGAGAAACTCGAGAAAAAAGATATTGGGAATTTACTTCAGACTACCATCTACATCTACTCTTCTCATTTCAAGAATGGAATGTAACTCGCTATTGAATTCTAATTCTTAAAGCACCGTTTTTTCTAGATATCTAACAAGTAGCATGGTTGAGATGTTGATGGAAGAATTTCCTCATATATTTAAAGATTGCGGCCTTCCTAATGATTCAGCGAAAGTAATAGATTTTTTAAGCTGTGTACACTTGGTTTAAGAGATAGGAAAAGTTTCCTTTTAAAGTGATATCTAAGAAAGAATTGCTTTCGAGCGTAATGTTACTAAAATATGTTCTTTAATTTGAAAATTTATACATTTATTGGAAAGAGAAACTAAAATTTAAATGGGGTAATGAGGGTAAATTTCAAGATAACAAGATCGACGAAGTCTTAGAAAAAAAAGGAAAAATAATGATGATAATAATCAAAGAAATTTAAAGAAAAATTTAACTTTTGCCAGTTCTGAAGATATAACTATCATCGAAGAGCATATAGATTGGCTCAAAAAAAGCATACAATAAAACTATTCAAGATAATGTAGCTGTAAAAATAAGGATGGCGGGAACGTACCTACATAGAAGAAATGATATAATTTGTTTAAAGTACCTCAAAAATATCCTTTTCTTCAAAAAGAAACTGAAGTAAGTTTTATTCTAAAATTAATTAATTTTTAGATTTTGATGCAATTCGAAAAACTAAAGCTCGAGATGCTTAACGCCCATATCAAAAACACATTAAATGATTCAAATATAATCAGTCCTGATTTAACTTGTGGAAAAGTAAAAAAATCACGTATCGTCACTATGAAAAAATTCTACTGGAATATAAAGAAGAAGCATATAAAGAACGCAAAAAATGTATGAAATCTTTCTTATTTTTTTTAGGATCTCAAATTACTTCTAACAATATTTGGCATCACAAATCTTTTTAAATAAAATTTTTTGAAAATCTTTTATGCTATCAAAAAAAGGAGATAATGGCAAACCTATTATGATATTATTGCACGATGAAATTTTTTCTAATCAAAAAAATTCTTTTCTCTTTACCTTGATGACGTTTTAATGAAAAATTTACGCGTTGATGTAAAATCCCAAAGAAGAAGAAATTTGAAGTAAGATCAATTCTGTTTGGTATCACCATTGTGGAAACCATTTATTGAAAACTACTGTCAAAAAGCTTTTATTCCATCGCCTTACCTTACTGTTGATGAACAATTATTACTTTGCAAAGCTCGATGTAAGTTTATACAATACATGCCAAATAAACGAGATAAGTTTGATTTGAAGTTTGGATGGTTGTTGACGTGGAACATAAATATTTATAACGCCTTTCTTACCTGGAAAAGAAAGTGGGGTAAGAAACAATGTTAGTTTACCAACAAATGTCATCATCATAAAACTTATGAAACCTTTATTCAAAAAAGGATATAATGTTTGCTGTTATAATTATTTCACTTCTTTTGATACAATTCGACAACATAGGAAAGAGTTTCCAAAAAATATAAATGAAAAAAAACAACTGTACGAAACTGTTATTCTGAGATCCAAGGAATAACCTTTTGTCACTTTGACTTCTTATCAAGCTAAAAAGTCAAAAACAGTCAATCTTCTTAGCTTTTTTTTGAAATTTGAAAGAGTTCAAATTTCGCTAGATGAAAATCCGAAGAAGTAACTTGAAATTGTAGTGTTTTATAATAAAAATAAAGTTGGCTTAGACGTTCTGGATCAAATTACAAGACTCTATTCGGTCAAAGCTTGCAATAGAAGATGACCAATGCATGTTTTCTACAATATAATTGATCTTTCTCTGATAAACAGCTGGGTTGTATACAAAATTGCAAATCTTCCATAAATCGCGGTGAATTCATTCAAAAAGTTGTTGAAGAATTTTGTGGTATTTTACAATTACAATCCACTAACAAACCCTGAATGAACACATTCAGCCCAAAAAGACTCGTCCTACTTGTTCTACGATCAAGCATCGCAATAGAACAACTGAAGTTTGTAACAATTGCTGAAATGTGCTATCAAAAGTTGCAAGGAATGTTTTGCGTAACTTGTTCAATTTTTTAAATATATTTTTGTATTAATTTTTTAATAAACTTTTATACTTCTAAAATAAAAAAATTGTGGTAAAACCTTCATTAGATAAAAGTTGGAAGCCTCAATTGACGCATTTTGTCTTTCTTCATATAGTATAAATGCAGTTCTTCTAGTGTTAAATATGGTATCTATAAAATTGAGTAAAAGTTTATGTGTTTATTAGGTATGTGATAGCAGCTTCCATTTATATTCTATATTACGAGAAAATACGCCATTGATTGTAAAGAAGAACGCACCAAAAATATTAATGTTGACAATTATTACATCTGGCGCATTATAATCCACATTTCTGTAAAACATCATCTCATAAACTATTTTCACCGATTTTTCGAAATTCCCATTTTCTCAATTTGTGCATAATTAAACACATACAGTTATCTAATTGTAACTTTGTTCTCATATTTAATTGTTATTCAATCTCTATCATACTATAGATAATCTTTTAAATCATTTCCCGTTATTAAAAAATGAAAAATTTTGGATTAAAGGATTAAGAATAATTCACAATCAATCTTTCGACATTTCACTGAAAAGAAAAGGAAAAAAGGATTTTTAAAAATCAATATAATTATCGCAAAATTCCTTTTTTAACAAAATGTTTCTCATTTTTTTTGTTTTAAGATGCATTCCATTTTTGATTTTTTGTCTCTAAGGGTTTTTCTAGTGTGTTCTATAGTGTTCAGCGCAGCTACTCAATGATTACTTTGAAGAAGGATATAATATATTATTTTTAACTCACTATTCAATAAAGGGGCACGCATCGAGTAAGCACGCCCCTACTCCCAATTTTGAGCACGTAGCGTTAATACAGTTGATACACCAGTATAGCTTTGATAAGAGTTTGCTTTTTCCAAAGAAAAGTTTTACTTCAGATCCGTAGCATGGTGTAAGTAAATATTCCTAGTGTAATAATACAAGTAATGTAAAGAGTGAAAGAATCCCCCGCTTCTGGGCAAAAATTCAGTCAACATTTTTTTGGCAAATAGTTCAGAAAAATTAATTTAATTTAACTCAAAATAGAAGAATGGGTGATAAATGGAATCTGTAGACGAAAATTATTAGGAAGAGTTTTTGAGCTTAATGGAATGAAGAACTCAAAAGAAAAAGTTACGGGTTTTCGACATTTTTTACTTTAGTGTGCGATTTTTAAAATTTTCTAGAATCTCAGTACGCGGTTTAAACAAAAGGCTTGAGAAACTCTGCTCTAGAAAGCCATTCATTCCCAATTCTTTGTATATTGAATATTCAAAAAAGGTTTTTTTAAAACAAATATTATTAAATCGCTCGTGGGTAAATTTTCTTCTAGATCCTCCTGGGAAGGGGTAGAAGCGATCACTCCCTTAATAATTTGGGTCTCGCACTGCGTTTAGCTTTATCTTCATTTTCTATTTTATCGACGTATCATAACGCCTTCACCATAACAAAAATTTCATATTTGAAGGCATTTTAGAAATTATTTTTCATATAACGAAAATAAAAAATAAATTGAAAAAAATTTAAAAAAGAAAATAAAAAATATGATGGAAAAGTTGTGAATAAAAGGTGAAGTCTCGAAATACACACTAGATCCTTTATAACACAGATATGGCAGGGTCTACTGGAACACGTGTTATACGTGCTCCAGGAAAAAAATGGTTGCCAAAACACCTCCCGCGTTATAATGGACCCACATTATATTGGACCGCGTTATATTGGACCCACGTTATAATGGACCGCGTTATATTGGACCCACGTTATATTGGACCGCGTTGTAATGAATCCAATATGTGTTTTTAATTCTCTCTTTTTTTTTATTAGAATTTTCAAATATTTAAAATAAAAAAAGTGAAGCTTTGCAATAGTTTCAGAATGAGGGTAAATAAGAGGAGAGGGAATACCTTTCTGTGCGATGGGAATAGTATCTGGATTCTTCAGAAATTTCAGGCTTTTTGGAAATTCCAAGCCAGAAAGATTTTCTTGTTGCTGTTGATGTGGAGGATGTTGGATTCAGAAAGGAACTTTTGCAAAGAAATAATCCAGAGAATAAGTTCTAAAAAATTTTTACAAAATATATTAAGTGTTTTAGGGACAGTAAGTTATTGTTCGCATAAAAACATGTGGTTTTCACAGTAGTAGACAGGAATGCCCATTTTTACCGAATAGAAAAACCGAATAAAACCGATATTTTCCACACAAAAATAGTTTACGGTAAAAAGGAGCTTTATATTATCTACTTACAAGATCATTTTCATTCCAGAAAAAAACTCGTATTATATATTAAGAAAAAAGGATTTCTATTTTTATTTGTAGAATTGTAAAAAATATCCACAAAATACGACGCTTTGGAACACAATTCTTAAATGACTAAGGCATCGCAGATCTGAAGAATTTTTAGGACATATGACGAAACACAAGGAAAATAATTATACTGAAAAGTCTAAACTTTTGGAAATTACAAATTTTTGAATAAAATAACAACTTTTCTTTTTATATTCTCAATTAGGAATAAGCTGTATAACTGTTTATGCTAAAGTTTAGATCTAATAAAGCTTTGCTTTTTTCACTATTACCCCTGCGTTAAGTAATATCATAATTCATTCAAAAAGAAAAGCAGAGAATTTATTTTGGAAAAAAAATTACTGAAAGGTTAAATGAAACACTTTACAAAGTTATTTTCTAGCATTTTAAAAAGATTAGATCCCCTTTTTGGAATTCAGCTCAACCCTAGATAAATGCACATTCCTAGCTTAACCCTAATCTTAGATAAACGGACATTTCTAAGATTGGAGTTTAAGTGAGGTGAAGATCAGGAAGAATTTGGAAGTTTTTGAGAGCCAGTGCGATACCAGTGTCGCAAGAAAGGAAAGTCATCCATCTCATTCAAATACCGTATATACCCATGTAATGTTCTACCCCATGAAATGCTCGACCCCCATTTTTAACTGCAAATTTTTGGATTTTAACATACTTCATGTAATGTTCGAGTCTTGATTCTAACAATAGCCTAAGCCTAGGCTATGTTAACATTCAGTGCTTGGCATTATGCCTAAATTTCATAAAAAAACAAACAGTCGGTACCGTAGCCTAGTCTAAGATTGACATTTACCGGTAATAACTATTAGCAATGTAATATCACAGGGAGCTATAAGAATTTTTGCCCAGAAGGAAGCTAAGAAAATTGGAATTTGAAAAAAGAAATTGGAAAACTATACCCCATGTAATGGTCGACCTCTAAATTTTAGGCCATAAAATTGGTCTTCAAATATCGAACATTACATGGGTATATACGGTATATAAAATTCAATTAAAAAAGAAAGGAGGGGATTAATCTTCAAAATGTTTGTAAAACTAATATCTGCATTATAACACTCTCACGCTTGTGTGTCTGTCATCACGGACCAATTATATTAGAGGATTCCTTCTAAAGTTGGGCATCTCAGAAGCAAATAAATGTTTCGACTCCACACCCCTGATTGGAAGCGAGAAATCATTTTTATAACTGAGAATACAAGGTGAGGATTGTGAGATTTAGGATCCTTAGAAAGGATTCATCATGAGCGTAGTCTAAATAAATTCAATTGACATTAAGTGAAAACATTTTCAAAGTTGTTTTAGTTTTAAAACACTTTCTACTGAATATATTTGATATATATTTAATAAAATTAAGAATTAATTCAAACTAGTTTTTACAATTTTCTTCTTTCCATTTATTTTTCAAGGGTGATTTTTCATTCCACAAGGGTACACCTTCCTCTTGACATGTGAATTATAGGTTAATTTTTCAATTCTTTTTTCCATGTTTCTCGATCTTCTGCCTTTTCAATATTAATATTGTACTTCTTCAAATCTCTTTCAGCCGCATAATTCCATGTGATGCTTGGCCTCCCACGTTTAGTTTTTCCTTCAACTTCAAGGTACATCACTTTTTTACGCATTCTTCTTCATTCTTCCTTTCCATGACCCTTCTATCTTAGTCGATTCCCACAAATAACCATTTCCAAGTTTTCAACATCTAATCTTCTTCTGATTTCACTTGTATAACAATCATCAACAATAGCTCTAAGCATTCTATTTTCAAAGTTTACTAGTCTGTTTTCATCAAATTTGTTTAAAGCCCAGGTTTCACTTGCATACAACAATACCGGTCTAACACATGCTTTATAAATTCTTCCTTTAATCCAAGCGTTTCTTATTCTTCTACTTACTGTAATTTCACAAGTTACATCCTCTTCAACAGTATCTCCAAGGTAGACAAAATTTTTCAATTTCCAATGAATATTTTCTAGAAATATTACTACATCTTTTGTGAACCCATTTATTACATTCTTTACAATATATTGAATTTGAAGCAACTCCTTTATCGCTCACACCACATGGCCATTTTTCAAACATCCAAGCCTTAAATCTAATTTTCAAATCTTCTTCTGATTTTCCTATAATCACTTAATAATCATAAGCATATAAAATTTGATATGGTAAGCCAATTTTTACTTATCTCTCCTAGTACAACGATAAACAATAATGTGCTCAGTACCGATTCTTGATGTAGCCCTGTCTTTATCTCAAACGAATCACTATCTCCATATTTAGTTTTTATCCTTGTCTTAGTATCTCTATATGTCTTCATCACAAATCTTACTAACCATTCTTCTACTCCTGCCTTCCTAAGCGCCCACCTTAGGATTTCCCTCGGTACCCTGTCATATGCCTTTTCTAGATCAATAAACGAGCACCATAATTCATCATTTTTCTCTTTGAATCACTTGTCTAATGATAAATATTGGATTAATAGTGTCTAAAGCCAAATTGCATGCTGTCTAATCGTATATTTTTTCTAAAAGTCTTTCTATAATTTTAAAGCCATGTTCAAGTTATATTGCTCTAAAAAACTACATTCTAAAGCAGCCCCTTTTCCTTTATATATAGGTGTCAGTTCGCTATAAAACCATTCCGTAGGTAGCTTTTCATGCTTTATAAACTAATCACATAATCTTTTGATAGCTATCACTCCTATTTCCTCTGAGGGTCGTATCATATCTGTAGTCATTTCAGTCCAGCTGCATTTCCAATTTTAGTTCCACCAATTGCATTCCTAATTTCTTGTCTGAAAACTCTCTATTGGTCCTTCTGCCATCTTCATCTTTCTAAAACTACATTCATTTTCAACATTCAAAATATGTTTTCCATCTTTTCAAATTTTGCAATTTTGTTATAATGAATAATATATACATACTTATACTTGAGGACAATCGTCCTTATGGAGGAAGTTGTGATTGCTAGGGTGCTAACACTAACATTGGTCTAGTGATTAGAGTGTAGGGTCTTGATGCAGTCGGTCTGGGTTAGATTTGGGGTTAATGACCATCCCTATCATCTGTCCAGCTATGGAAGAATATTCTTGCATTGGATGCAATACCGACAACTAAAAACAATTCAAGCAAATTAAGGAGTGCAACATCCTCTTTATTCGAGTATTTCATTCTTGTGGTCAGTTAGGATAAGCCAGGTTGGATCTAATCAATGACGGGATGGGACATCTCCATCCCTTCAGATGCTGATGAGTAGCTAAGACCCGTATTGGTCTAAGAGCTTGAATGGAACATATAAATTTATATATTACAACGAAGTTCTAGGGAGTGGTCAAATCATCTCTAGTTATTTTATATATAATTTAAGAAATCAGAATCGAAACTACTGTTGCGCATAATTAATTTTAAATATTAGATACCATAGAATAAGTATAACTACCTGATTGAATCAAACTTTAAAAAAAAACGTTCGAATATAAAAAATAAAAAGATTAAGATGAATGGATTGAAAAACACTCTATCGCTTTGAAATGATGCAGTAGGAGTGACAAGGTGAATAAATGATTTAGGACATCCATGCATGCTTCAGAATAAAATATTTTCCACATTATATGCTAAAGACGAGAGAGGTGCCAGGTGTACTCTTGGGAAAGAGTTCAACCCAGAATGCAAACACACACATGAGTTTACGAAAGCTTGTTCCATGCAATCCCTCAGGAATAAATAAGTAAAGAAGTTAAGAAGTGTTATAAAATAGTTACCTGTCAGTAGTATTACTATATTACATTATAGAGGTAAGAAATAGGTACTGTTTTCATAAAATCTCAGTCTTCTGATATATTATTATATATGCAATTAGAGTAGAAAAACGTAATGCATTTGTACCGAGATAGATAGGAATTTTAAGGCATGAGAAATCATCATTCATGCTTAATTAAATTAAAATAATTAGTTCAAACATATAGCAGCTTGATTCCTTCTAACACAATACTTACATTGTATTTCTTACCTATCTTTTCATCTAGCGATCGTAATACATATACACAAACCCGAATATTCTCTGGACACACTGATGAGATGATAAAGGAGTATAAATCGCGGTCAATTTATATTATCAGGCAATGCATGTAATGCCTAGTCAATCCCCGAATCCAGTAGTCCGTGTACTTTAGGAATAGTCAAACAATAAAAAGTCAAACAAAACAAATAAAAAATTCACTAAAAAGAAAAAGTCGTTAAATCAAAATAAAAATCGCTGAATTTAGCAACTTTTTCTTTAAATTGGCAACACAGGCCACAGCAATACATCTGAGCTTTTTCAAGAAGGACGACTCTCTCTCTCTCTCTTGCAATAAAATCGGAAACTTTTCTTCAAATCAATACGACTGAATTAGTGATTTATCATCCCCGCATTCCTGGCGAAAAGAAAACAGCCTACACAGGGGTGTCAAACATAACATACGGTCCGCATATGGCACGCCAGGAGTTACAAAGAGACCCTTTAATAGGGGAATAAATTATCTCATTGGAGAATGTAGCGGCGGATTGGCTTTTACTTAGCCTGGGAACAATTTTGCAGAGATCACTCATTTTAAAAATGTTCTTTGACTCAAAGATTAAGCTTATATTCTCTGGATGCCAACAACAACAGGGGCGCACATCAATGGTGCAAGCTGGATATCACGCATTAATCTCACTTCCATGGCGTTGTTGGGCGGATTGGACGCTCTCTTCAGCTACGTCTCCGATTAAAACATGGGATTTTTTTATTTTATAATAAAAATAGATGAAATTGAATACTTTTCAATTCTTGACAATAAAATCAGATTAAATTTAGAAGTTATTTTTCACTTTTTGCACATTATAAAATTTAATTTATAGAAAAAGTATATGCCGTTAAATATAATAAGAAACATATTCGAAATTTTAATAACTATCATATAAATTATCCAAAATGTTTCTTTACTAACAATTCATACGTTTTTACAGCTCTCCCGACCCAATAAACTCAATGCAGGAATTTTAGCGCTACGGCCACGTTTTGTAATCAATAATAATCCAGACTATTATTTCATTAACACAGATCACATGGAGATCATTCTTTCTAATACAGTGATTCTGAAACTTTTTTCTCCACGCCCCTTACAACATAAAAAAAAATACCCCCCTCCCCTTCCTTATTAGATAACAAACATAAAACGATATTTTTATTTGAATAATAAATAGATGTTAATAATTTATATATCAAGATTCAATGAAAATTAAGGTAGCAGTAACTTTAGTTTTCGGAGATTTGGTAGAGGGGATTTTAGTAGCGATTTTAGTTTTCGGGGATTTTGACTAGGAACCGACTCAGCCAGGTTGAGAATTTGGGATATAGAAGAACGAGATACAGTGTCGTAGCTAGGCTGGGGCAATAGGGGCCATGCCCCCCTCCCCTTGCACCTTATGCGATATCCATCTCCTTTTTACGGCTTTCATAGTCGTAACAATCAATATTAAAGTTTTTCCTAGCTTGTTGATAAAAGTACGTATTAGGTGTTCGTTCTAGTACACTTATTGTCAAATTCTTTTCGTTGATAAACGGATAAATCATCTTTCGATCACGAACATGTTATCGATATATAGTGAGGTTTCAAAAGCGTTGACACTTTGTAAGATGCTGTACAGCTTTACAAATAAAACCAAAGTCTCTAAATTTTATGATGGACGATCGATAAAGGGACTTCTAGATCAGAGATGGACAGACACAATCAAAGTAGTCGTTGAAAATTATTAAGACTTGCAAAAACTTTTGGTTTACTGTTGTAAAAGAAATCTTATGACAGGTGCAGAAATCAACATTGAAGCTGAAGGATTGTTGTCTCAGTTTGAAGAACCACAACTTGTTTTTGCTTTATTGATTCTCAAGATGCTTCTTAAACTGGTATCTCCACTAAACTTACATTGTCAAGTAAAATTTTCATTTTAAATTGCGTAACTGATTATCATAATGATACATGTAAACTAAATACGCATTTAGTCTTACAACAGTGATCTCAACAGGGCCGTATCAAGAGATCGTGGAGCCCAAGGGCAAAGGTCAACTTTTCATAATGACCTAACTTTATTAATTTTTTTCAAAAAAAAGTGAAATAAAGTTTATTTTTTTTTAATGCTACTTTATGATTCATAATACAGCTCTGAAAAAAAGTAAGGCATGATCTGAAAATCTTGGGGCATTGGCAACAGCCTAATGGAGCCCCTCACCCCTTGCTCTTTCTTTTCTCACTCATCCCTGCCCCATTCTAGCTTAAAAAGTGATTTAGAAAAAAATGCTCACATTTTTATTAAGCCACATAATTCAGATATATACTGACTGAGTCGAAGACAGTCTCCATTAGATGTTCATTTTTCGTGTTTTAGCAGGAGCAAAATTGGATGACTTCGTCAAAATCAACACAATCGAGAACTTCTTTCTCACTGCTCATAAGAGCCAGACTTTGGAGGCGGGCTTACCCTATAGTGCTCCTTAGGTAGGACTTAATAAGTTTTAGCTTGCTGAATGACCTTTCACAGGATGCAATAGAAGTTTCAATTGTCAGCATCATCCTCAGAGCCACTTGTAGATTCGGACAGTCCTGGTGCGAGGACAAGAAACCAAGTAACTCCATAGCGTTTGCCGGTTTTTCCTTCAGAGGTTTTAAAAGCATTTGAATGTCCTCAATTTCCATCTCAAGCTCTGCTGCGTTGACGTCAGTGACATGAAATGGCGCCAAGGGCAATTGCCCCCGCCCCGTCCCACTGCCCTCCCCCTTGATACGGCCCTGTCTCAATTGCTTTACTAATATGGTGGACGCACTTATAGAATCTCTAACCTCTTTGCGTGGAAATGTTCATTTTTTTAACGAAATGAAACAAAAAGCTTTAGTGATGACAAATCAAAGCGAAACAACTTTGCTTCATTCTAAAAGAAAACAAAAAATGTCATCTACGTTAGAGAATTCCATAACTCTAACTACAATTGGCTTTCGTCAAAAAGATCACTTCTATGTTGGCATTTACAATGAAATAATAGATACATGTATTTAAAATGCCAATTTAAGGTGAAATAATGTTATTCGATTTTAAACGGAAAATTTACTTTCAAACATTTTAAAATGACAGATTCGAAGAACGTAAGGACATTATTTTTAAAGCTGTAAAGTCTTTAAGTCCTACTGATTCTGACCTTTTTGATTTAGAAGCAATGAAGATTTTGGCTGAACATTTGGTTATACTGATTCACTTTTTTGGAGTGAAGTCGAATTTGCTAAAAGTTATATCTTGAAAAGTTTGAAGGATGAGAAATCAGAAAACATCAAAGATGTTCTTTTGATTATTTTCCCTATAAAAGATGCCACCAGAAATGTGTACAAATTATACGTCAGTATAATTCTTATAGATAAAAGAAAATAAATCTATAGATGGTTTCATTGTTAAGGAGCATGGGGTGCCCCTAACATTTGAGGTGAGTACTGCTTCTTGCAAAAGAAGTTTTTCATTTATAAAACGAATTTTGTAGGATCAAAGGACATCGATGATTCCTGAAAGAAAGCGTAACCTCATAATTTTGGCATACTTGCGGGAATACACAAACAATATTAACTATGGTGAAGTTTTGAAAGTTTTCGCAAACACAACTCGTAGGCTTCAATCATTTTAAAGTATTTTAAGAATTCAGAATGTGTGTTTTTAGATATTGATAAATTTGTTTGAATTTGAGATGAAATAAAATATGAAGTTATATTTTAATGTTTCAGCATGTTTTCGATTCATTTTTTGAAAATTTCTCCAATGAAAGGATCAAGAAAGTATAAATAATGTTGTTCACGTTTTTTTAGTTTTTAAAGTGTGCCCCCCTACAAACTTTTTCTGGCTACGCCACTGACGAGATATAAAGAGAGTATGGAGATGTATGATGTAGAAATGAAAAAATGAAACTTACACGATATATTTCAAGATTATAAAATAAAATTTTATGACTAAGTGTCTCTGTGTTTGTTTAAGTAGTCGATTGAATTTTATGCAATAATATGACTACAATAGAAGTGGAATAATCAATAAATAAATACAAATCTTCATCACCAAGAAAGCTCTTCTCTACTTGATGATTAAAGATGGTGTGTTTATTTGTTACATATAAACTCTGGTGTATAAATGAATAGCTAGTATACACGCAACACACTTTTTACGATAATAATAATAATATAGCGGTTACACATGACTAAAATAGATCTCGAGAGAGAGAAGCCGCCTACCATGATGTTCATCATCATTCACATGAATAACATCATTAAAATCACATCAGCACTCTATTCATAACATCTCATTCATCATCATAATCTATCCCCAGTATCATCATCAGTATCCCACAATCATTGAAATATCGAGCGATGCGTTCCGGTGATGAAGAAAATTTGGCATCTGGAGACAGACAAATATTTACAAATCAGATATGGACACCGAGCCCCTTGTCTCAGATTTTTGATGTGTAAATTGAGGGATCATTTTTCCTTTACACTTGAGGATCAGAATTTTGAAGACTAAGCACTCGTCTACTTTCTTTTTCCTAAATTTTTTTACGTTTAAAGCAGACGGTTTAGTGAGCAAAGTAAACGATGTTTACTTTAGTTCGTCGTTTTCTCATTTAAGTTTGTCCCATGTCTAATAAATTTTTTTAATTCTTTTTCAAAAAAGACCTTTTAAGCCTACCTTTTAAGCTACTTTCTTCAAGATCAGCATTTTAATAACGGTAAATTTGATAAATATGTGTCAAACTTTTCATAATTTGACATTATTAAGATCAAATCTTTCAACCAAAAACTTTTTCTAACTAAATGTAATTATAAATATTGCCCTTTTATAGTTCAATTTTGAATATTAACATTTTTTGTTTTAAGTTTTTCCAATTTATAATAAATTTCTCAAATTATAAAAATTTAAAAAATAAAAATAAAAACAGACATTAATGAATGATAACTCAATTTCAAATAGATCAACTTAATCTGATCAATTTTTAAAAAGACACGACTTAATTTGAAAAAAAAGAAACTAAAATTGGAAAAGAACGAACTTATTAAAGTAAAAATGGTGTAATTTTTTTCAAACATAAGTTTGCTTTGAACTTTATTTACTTCTTTAAAAATTTTGATTTTTGTCAACATTTTACCAGAATCTTTTAGACTACTCATCTGCTTTCTTTTTCAAAAGAATTTTATATATTTTAAGCCAAAAATGATTTGTTCGGACATCGGTGTCACAAAATCATTGTAAAGAGTTTCAGTGATGAAAACTCATCGTGTTCTCATGATTATTTAAAAATTGCTCTAAAATGTGTTCATCATCATCGTCATACTCACCATCATCCACAACATCATCGATCACATCATCATCGGGCGCATATTCATCATCTTTCTTTTTCTAAGCAGTCGTCACATCATCAGCATCGATTTTCTCATCATACACAACAAAACCAAGCTAATAAATCAGAAAGAATGCTGTCATAATAACGAGAATAATAGCAATGCACCCACCATTCATGTGCGAACAGTAAATAAACTCTAATTAGCTTTATAATTGGAATGCTTAATCGATTGACAAAATAAATATGGAGTCTAGGAAATTTTGATAGACAAAAATAGCGTCCCTTCTCGTCCGTCAAGACAAAATTAGGACAACCAAAACGACATTTCGTCGAGAAATATCAACTATAAAACGGCGCCCTTTCAACAAATTTTGTCACCAAAAAAGAGGCACACAAAAAATCATTCGCTACAAGTTATGAAGACGGTTCATTTTCGAAAACGTCATCGTATATTAACATATTTGATTAGGACAGCTAGTTATGTAACAAGTACAGTTCAGGGACAATTCGGCCTCAAAGCAATATAACCTGATTAGAGGCAGTAATATGGCCAGTAATTTAAACAGGGGTCCACAAATTTTGGGCAAGGTAAAAAAATGAAATAAATTATTTCATTATTTATGAAATAAATTAAAATTTATCTCCAAAAAATAATCATTCTTTCATTCTAAAAATTATCATTCTTTCTAAAAAATTCTAAAAAATAATCATTCTTTCATTCTTTAATCTTTAAAAGATTAAAATTATCTTGTGGATAATGGTAAATGTTAGGTTTATTTTGATTGGCTATTATTATAACTCGTTTGAGTACAGTAAAAGTATCCTACTTCTATAGCTTAACTATTGTCTGCTTTTCACTGTAACAAATGGGTTAAATTTGTAAAGACTGTAAAAAATATTTTTTCACGAGATATAGCGATTATTTTGCACTTCTTGTATTATTTTCTGTACAAATTCATAACGATGAAATTATTCCGTATCACCTACTAGGGAATGAAATAGCTAATTCAAATAATAAATTAAGACGTGGAGCAAATTTTCTCATAAAACATTAGAGACGTTCAATTTCTACCTAAAAGGCCCAAATTTAAATTCACAACTTCAAACTTCTCAATTCAAGGATCCAAGTACTTAATGTATTTTCAAACAATTTACTCTACAAACTAAAGCAAAATATGAATATAAGATGATTTCTTGATTTTTTATGCTAGTAATCTCGTTTGGTAACATTTTGTTGTTTAAAATGCGAACTGTTGACAATTGATGTGAGGAAGGGTTGAGAAAAATCTTTTAGCTCGTGTCTTTCTTTGTATACATCGATTTTTGTCTATGACCTTTCAAACTCTTTCAGTTTTCTGGTTAAGACCCAATGAAAATACACAAAGCAATACATTATATATAAAATATTTATATATGTACATTCACAATGTTTATGCCATTTGTTGCGAATCTGCTATATGATGACTGCAGTAAATCGAGTAAGCTCTCCTAGTGACGGGGATGCGACTGAGTATCGCACTTGATGAACAGGCGCTGAAAAGTCCCTGTCTAGTGGGAGGTGTAGTTTCGTCATCATCACTCTCCGGGGTGCCACTCTCTATTCTTGTATATGGTGTTCTTGGAGAAATGATTTCTTCCTCTCGCAGCTTTTTCCTCACTCGATAGCTGTGGATATTTAATACAATTGTTTGAATTATTTTTCACCGTCAATTAACACTAGAAAAGCCATGGGATAGCATAGATCTATTAACTTTTTTTGTTAGAGATATCTTCAAGGCGAATGTTTTCAGTCATTAAATATTTTTGAGTATTTAGGTTAAATTTAATAAAATTTTGTCAATTAAGATAATTAAATTTTTTACCCTGATGTTTCACATAGGTTTAAAAACGAGATAAAGTTTGAAAAACAAATATATTTAGATTAATAATAATACATAAAATATTTAATTATTAAAGTAAAATAAAGTTTTGCCTCTATTTTATAGCAAACTGTTGGTTTTTCTGTCATAAAAAATAATATTACATGATTGGTCTGTCGGCGAAATACAGACAGGCGTGAGAGCATTTGGTTGGATGAAGCCACTCTTGGTGTCGGAGTATGAATGTCAGAATGACAGGAGAAAAAAGATTGGGAAAATTCGTAAGTGAATTATTTAGCGGATAGCGTCGATGTCGAATAAGCCTAAAATCTAACTATCGAGTGTCGGATAAAGAGGTCTGATTACCAATGAGTCTTGTAATACAAGCCTCTTCATATAGTCTTTGGAATAGCGACATTTTTGACATTTGAACACAAAATACTGAATCGACTAAACCAAGGATCTCAAACAAAAAGAAACTGACATTCATTCAATTTTAGATAGTGTTTGCCAGTCTATTTTCGTCAAAAACTGTAACTCCATTTGAAATGTCCTATCGCTGGTATAATGTAACTGCTGATCGATCAAACTGTGGGAAAATTGATGAATTTATCAAGCTCATGATAGCTATAAATCCTACTTAGGAGATCCAAGAGCTATCATATATTTTCAACATACCACTGATAGTCTATCCGAATACTTTATTGCGTCCTGAGGTCATTCAATTTGAAATTATTTGAGAGTGTATTAGTAAAAAACAATATATAAATAAACACTTAATTAAAAACTATGAATGCAAAAAGAATAAATTTTTTATATTCCTAATTATATGCTAACTTATTAAAAAGACAATCAATCGATGGTTTTATTTTTTCGCTTAAAACTTGATCGCATTTTTGTGATAAAAAGTCCAGCAGCTCTTTTGAATTTTCCAAGTTTTTTATTGTTTATATTATATAAAATATGTTTTACAATCTAACATTTTAGTGTATATATAAAAATATATTTTATATTTGGAATTCTAGATAAATTTAAAAATGCCAGATTTGAGAATCCGAATGAAAAATTTATCGGGATTCAAGGATTTCCTCTTCATCGGAAACAAACTCTATAAATGAATGTATTTTTATCATTTAAAATATGAAAATTGTCATTACCTTAACTTTAGAAGCTGTGAAAGCACCACTTTTTACGATTTGTGGCAAAAATGGAGTAGAAAGTGAGACATTTTTAGAATTCATATATATAATTTGCAAAAATTCTTGAAGCAAAATTGATTTTGGAGCAAACGAAAAAGAGAATGAAGAATGAGATGGTAAGGAAGTAAAAATGATTAAAAAAAAATCACTTCAACTTTGAATCGTCAACTCCAGCATAAAGGAAAGGTTGTTTTAGTGATTCCCATTTTATATAAGTATTTAGATGGCGTTAGAAAAGTTTTTGAAAAAGACAATGAATCCGTTGATCATGATGGAGAAGAATTTTAAGAAGCAAATAGAGAAGCTAAACATCCTTTTTCTTCTCATACACTTCCTCAGGGTTATCTTCTGAAAGGTTCTATCAACTCTCACAACTTTCTCTTTTTCACGAGAGTAAACAAAGAACGCGTTGTTTAGAAGAGCAAAAGGGACATGGAGAAAGAAGAAATGAGTGCTTCAGAAACAAAATAATTTCTTCTGATCTAAAAACAACACAATTTCTGTTCAAATAATCATAAAAAAAACTTGCCTTTATTCCTTTAAAAAATTCTATTGCCTTACCCAACGAGGAGAGCGCTACACAAATCAGCATATTAAAAACTTTTGTTTCAATCAAATATCAAGTTGACAATATTGAAACTTTAGAAATGTGACCATAAGTTTCATAGTCATGCAGTTTGCCGGCATATCTGCATTGCTTAATTTGTCCGATATATTATATAGGCTTGCTTATCGACGAATCTTATATTCATTCTAATGTTGTGGATAGGAATTTGAGATACAGTCAAAATGAGTTGCTACATGACATTCTTTTCTAATGGTGTCATGTTAGAGCACTATTATAGAAACTACGTTACTTTTTTGTTGTTTTCTCAACTCCATAAGTATTGCGCATATCATAAGAGGATTGCAAGTAAAATTTAAAACTAAATCTCAAAAAGAAAATGATTTATGCGAATTAATTCCATAACCACAAATGCTATCATATAATATACGACTTAAAAATAATAGCCTAACTCCCATGAATTTAATTATTATCATCGGCAAACCTTCAATCTCTAAGGACACAAACTGCCTAAATGCATTCAGGGCTGCGGAGCTGAATTGAAATAGGTTAGGTTGCCGCTTCAGCTCATATTCAAGCTGTGCTCCAGCCTTGCCAGCAAGAATTTGTTACTTTAGTTACGCTGCTATGTTTGCTAGTTAGTTGCCAGCATTGCTAAGCGTATGGGAGATTTGATA
The DNA here is from genome assembly GCA_030549495.1 of Nectonema munidae. Lineage (NCBI taxonomy): Eukaryota > Metazoa > Nematomorpha > Nectonematoida > Nectonematidae > Nectonema > Nectonema munidae. Next base: position 768,732 of record JAUIRK010001047.1, on the reverse strand, counting down.
GTGAGAATGCATTAAATTTGTAGTAACGCTCGCTTTCGCTCCACTCACTCAGTAACACCAACTGGGCTCTAGCTCCTACCAAAATTATCTCGCTCCATGGCTCCGTGTTTCGGCGCTCCCCAACACTGCTAAAAAAATATTACCTATTCTACTTGATATCTATTGTTTAACACACATTTGAATAATGTTAAAAGATTGGCTTTTAATTGCTTTGATTATTCACAATTTTTATTCTATATGTTATATAATGCATAAATACATTCCAGCCAATTAAATTCATTCCATTCAGCCAATAAATAGATTATTTGACAAATCGCTTATCGGTACAACTCTAATTTCTATCCATACTTTAAACACCGTATTACTCGCATAAAGGAAGAGATACTGGAAAAATTTGACGGTGAATCAAATTCCAAATTGTATTAGATGCTGACTCCCCCACCTTTAAAATCCCAGACTGTGACTCAGCAACCCTGGGCATTATCCTAACAAAATCAAATATTCCGAATCTCTTATCTTGGCGACTTGTGACAACGGGTGATAACAAAAAAGATGTTCAGTTCAAGCGGAGTATTGTAATGACTAAAGGAGGAAGTTTTTAGAAGTTAGTGCGAAATGATGGAAGTTTGACCGTATGGGATTCATTCCGAAATTATCTCGTCGACAAACTGAGGTGAAAAACAAACTAAACGTAGAAGACACGTAGATCATTGTTGTTAGGCGTAGTAAAGGGAGAGGGCAAAGTGGCAACTGCTCTGAACGCCACAAAATAGGGGCGCAAAAGTCTTATTTTTTTGCTCTTACTTTTTGGAATTGATGAATTAACTCAAAAAGCATTGAAATTTGACGTATAAAATTGTGCAAATAATGGTTGCTACAGTTTGTACTCTTATTTTGTATACCTATTTACCAGAGATGTATCAAAATTTTTAGGTCTTTTTTATATAAGCATATAAAATGTAGGCCATAAAACTTCGAGGGCTTCAATATTTTTTTACCCAAATCGATCACTCCAAGTTAGCCGTTCTATTCAGTTTTGAGGGTTTTGAAATATTATTATTAAATCTTCTGGATCACATGAAGATCAAACAGTCTTAATGTATCATATGAAGAAAGCTCACCCATTCACATGAAGAATAACCACCCTAAAAGTGTTCACATAAAAAATAGCCACCCAAAAATGTTCAGGGTACTTGTTCTTCATATGATCCAAACTTTTGATATTTCAAGTTACTGAAGATTCGGAAAAGTCTAAATAGCTTAGGCTTAACACATTGAAAAAGTGATAATGTAAATTTTAGTTTCAGTAAATGTTTTACCAAATTTAAAAAGAACGGAAACTCAAAAATCATCTAAACCAAGTAACATGCGTGAAGCGACGTTTTCACTATACACATTTGTTCAACTCTGGGAGTGCTATTAATTCACCAACGCTTTATGTCATCGCTCAAATTGAAAGAGTTCTTGCAATTAAAATTTAGTGCTAATGAGTATGCATAAATTTCATTTCCTCCACAGCTCATTCACGCGTCCAATAGATTCTGATGAAAACTGACACAGTAGCACAAAAAAGAGGCAGACATAATCTCGTGGTACGGAGTTGCTTACTAAATGTTCCGACTGAAGAGCTCTGAGCAAAACTAGAAAAAAAATCTAAAAACGTAAAATTAATGAAGTAATGACGAAATTCAATAAACAGGAGACAAGTTTCAAAATTGCATCGCCCGCCACCCTTCATAAGAAGAGAAATGTGAGAGCGTCTAGGTCAAAAATAACTAAAGTAAATATTCTCCCTCTCTAGTAACAATAAGGATATTTGATATGCTCTGCATATTTCAATGAATATGATATGCATATATATATTACATAGCCAATGAGAGTTGGTCTTTATTTGCGTTTGTTTGGCAAAACAAGTAGAGTGTGTAAATATAGTACAGCATTATTACTAGTGGTAGGTGGTAGTCTTATAAAATAAAGACGCTGATATATGTACATTGTACAATGGAAGAAAACGAAGAAAGGCGAATATGCACGAATGCTAAAAGTGATATATTTGTTATATAATAATATATGTCTTGCTTACTCCTTTTGTAAAATTTCCTTCAAAAAGGTAAAAATACAATAGTTATAAAATATAAAATTTATACAATACATATATGATAGTATTGTTAAGGAAAGTTATTATATATACATATATGAATGTCACAGTGAAATATTCTTTACAATGAATAAGAAAATGATATTTATTGAAAGACTGACTCTACACAACTATATCACCGGTAGTTAAATACAATGGAAAAGTGTACGTTAAAAGGCATCAGTTTGTATGGAACACGAAAACGCAGTAGATAGCAATGAAGATTTGTAGGATAACATAAAAATGGTACATCATACAAGCATTACAATTGATGTATATAATAATATAAATTATTATCAATTTAAGAAAAAATTATCGAACACTTTTGCTCACAAACCATGTAACTTCAATTTAGATACAGGAAGGTGAAGAAAAACTGATTAACGGCTTTGATCCTAGATCTGATTTCTTTTTCAATGAAATTTTGTATATTATAAAAACAGACACCGGTGCCACACTGACCTTCAAAGAGATAACGAATTAACAACGAGAGTCGAATTTAAAAAATTAAAGATCATCTGCCTTTATAAATCCTTTTTAATACAAATCTTCTGTTTTACATTAAATATCCTCGGATAATAATTCTTGATTTTAAAATGGTTAAAACCAAGTAATCTTTTGCGTCATTTAAAAAGAACGGTGAGATGTGAAACGGGCTAAGACTTTTCAATCTAAAAAATGATTTTAGATCAGTTAATTGTGAGTAATGAAATTAATCAAAATTACTATATTAATTTAAAATTAATGATTCTTGTCCCAATTAGAGCAAACGCTACTTTTGTTAAACCCGTTGTGAGTAAACATTCAATATTTGGCAAACATTAAAGTTTGAGCCTACAACGCTTTGAGGACCAGCATGACATTTGCAATTTACAAATAGGACATATACAAAGTAGTCAGTTGTTCTCTTTTCTAAGGAATTTAAACAAGCTACGTTTTGATATCGGAATTAAAAGTCTTGCAGCCATGGTTGAAGCTTTGGAAGGTGAAAAGTTCGCCTCCAAACTGCAAGTATGTGTATGAGTCCATCTCCAAATCCTTCAATTCCGATTTTTCTGTGTCTACACTTTTTAGATAAGTATCGAATGAAGTATAGATGCACATATAAGGTTTAATGCCAGTAGTGTAACCATTTCACCCCCAGAAAAGAAAAATAATAGAAAATGGCAATGGGATCACACCGATACTTAAATGGTGATAATCTAAAAATTTTCTGCATTAGTTAAAACTAAAGAATGGGATGTAATGGGTTAAAGCTTGAAAAAGAGAAAATTTTGATGGATTAAAAAAGAATAAATAAAAAATATTTTAAAAAATAACATAATTTTCAATTTTAGAAGTCAAACATTTATATCCGACTTTGACTCCCATCCTTTTTATGAGACTCCGACCATGACGCTGTAACCTTTACAAGAAGCAGAATTAAATTCAGATTGTTTTTTTTGTTATTAAAACTGGGACTGAAACCCATGATAACTAAAATTGCTTCATAAACTGATTTATTTGTATATAATCCATATTATGTTTTGATTTTTTTGACTCGCTAATTAGTTAAATTGTTTTTGAAATAAGAGTGTTAGCGATGGCTTCATTAAATTTAGTCAATTTTTGGATGAAGATCTAGAGTTTCTGTCTCGAGATTTCTCGAGTCTCATTTCTCATGACTTCAAGGCTTTTCCTGTTTTTTGATTCTCGAGAAAATTATTCTCTTTATTTTCCTATTTTTATTGAATCGAAAATAAAGAAATCATAAAATTTTTTATATGATTGAAACATCTAAACTATGCGAATCCATTGCAGAATGCTTTGCTATCTACACAATCTACATCTTGTGAATGTGACAAAAATTCCAATTGTATATAACATTTTATCTCAAAAAAGTAACTTTAAAAAATGAACCATTGAGGCCTTAGATTTTTCAGAAATTATTTTTTAATTTAGTTTTCCTTTTTATGTATCGATTCATATTTATCAAGAAAATTATTTTATTGACAAATCAGAAAGTGTCAGTGACGTAGCTAGGTTGGGGCATGAGGGGCAGTACCCCCCCCCCCCCCCCTATGTACCTCATGGTGCCCCCATGCACCTTATGCGATATCAGTTTTCGAAAATTTCTCCAATGAAAGGATCAAGAAAGTATAAATAATGTTGCTCAAGTTTTTTAAGTTTTTAAATTATCTCCCCCCCCCCCCCCCCCCCCAATCAACTTTTTCTGGCTAAGCCACTGTATATATATATATACGAAGAACATTGGCTGTTTAGCTATTCACAAACTGGCTTATATTATGTTCACACAGATACAACCATGAAAAGGAAATAGAGTAAAAAGTAAGGATAGAGATGCAATGCTTGGACCATGATACAAAGTGTAAGGTAATGTAAATCTTGAGTAAATATTAGTTTACATCATCTTAATAATTATTCCTTTGAATGTGATAAATTGCGTTCCAATTATTTTTTTGAAAGTAGACATGTTATTCTGGTCAGCGATCAAAGTAAGCTTTTCCATTCAATGAATATATTTGAACGCGTAATCCCAAAAAAAGTTAGATGGAAAGAAGCATCTTTTTTTATAATAAACTGAAAAAAAGTTAGTAGAAAGGGCAGAGTTGTGGAGTTAAAGCCAAGCATTTAATAAAACTTGGGAGTCAATTTTTTCTAGTATTTTAAAAAATGAAAAAAAAATAATCTTTGTAAGTTCTTTTGCCGAAACCAGAAGTAAGAGTAATTTGAGTATTTTCAAAAATTAAAGTAATTGAGTATTTTATAATATTACGTTTGAGTAATTTGTAGTTGGATTAGCATTTTCCGAGTTAGAATCGGATATTTACGCTACGACTCTGCAACTCTAACAAAAGTTTCTTAAAGGGTTTCCTAAAGCCAGACGATTGGTTGCGAGAAATTTTGTGCAAAATTAAAGTTGTCTTAATTGTTGCTTATAAATATTAATTTTTTAAGTAAATTTGTTTATACACAAATTTATGACTTATGAATTTTATCAAAGAACTTCGTTTCATGGATAACCAATCCACCAATCAGCAACGAAATTAAAAGAATCTGCTACAAGTCACATGAAAATTCATTCAAAAAGAAATCCAGAAGAATATTTTACGAAAATCAATGTCTGTAAGTGTTGAGACCATATTCTGTGTGTTCAATGCTAGTCTCGTTTAACAGAGTCACTTGCGTTATAATTTTTCCTTAGTAACCGATCCTCGGTATTCATCATGAAACCCATCATTCCCTTTAAGGTTTACGGACGTTGTCTGCAAACTGAGCTTAGCTCTGTTCATGTATTGCTGAGACAATCTTGACTAAGCCGCTTACAACGAAAACGTGTTATCATAGCGAACGTTTGTTTTAACTACAACACCGACTCATTCTTTATGCATTATCTCTGCCATTCATCTTGAATTACAAACATCAGTTGGAAAATCTGGCAAGACCCAAGAAGACGAAGATTAGGTTTATTAGGTTAGATAGCAAATAACTACAAATAAAAAGGAGAAAATGTGGGTAAAGATTTTACAATTAATCCGTCCATTAAAATTTCGCAAACATATGCAATGCACACATTTGATATAAACGATTTGAAGTTCTAAATTCTCTTTTTTAAATTCTAGAATGTCTTTTTTTAAATTCAAAATGTCCTTTATATATAATTTTTCTCTATATAAAAGTTTGCCAATTTATTGAACGTTTTGTGTAGATGGGGAAAATCTTAGATAATTTTTATTATAGTCTCAAATAAAAAAGAGCATTTTATTAAAAATAGTTACAAAAAAAAGTAAAGATGTGGCGGCAAAATATTATGAAACGAAATTTAACGTTCAAATCGAGTGCTGTAAAAATTTCAAAAAATCACTTACATCTCATAGCTGAGAACAAATTGAAAAAACAGTTTAGAAATTAAAATGGACAATTTGGAAGTTAAAAAAGATAGCGTAGAAATTTAAAAAATGATTTATAGCAATGGGTTACAAATTCTGAATAATTTTTGGTCTCATAAATGTCGTGATTTTTTATATGAAATTTGATGTGCTAATTTGTAAAAAAATATTTGTGTATAGCACCATTGTTCCTAATACGATTCCTTAAAATAATGCGTGAAAATTCATTACTAAATAAGTGAGTTAGTAGTTAAGTTAAGTTCGTAGGGTGTTTCTAAAACCTTTTCTATGCAACGGATCAATGAATACAGTGAAGATCCTTTATAACAAGGGATCTAATATGACGCAGGAAGATCTTGGCTCCCATTTTTTAATAGTCTAAAACTTAAGCTTAAACGGGCAACTTGGATTTTTTTCAAATTTTTTAATAAATTTATTTCTTATTTCATTCTGTGTACTTATACGTAGGATAAAATTAAACAAGGTATAATACGCACAGCTAATTTATAACGCGGCTTTGGAACTTGGACCAATCAGAAGACAGAATAAATCTCAACGATTATCCTTTAAATGTTGGTGTTTGAAAAGCCTCATTTATATTTTCGGAATTTTATCAGAAGATTTCATCTAATAAAATTTAACTGTCGAAGTCGTATTTTTTACTTATGGAGGGGAACTTCTTTATTCAAGGTCAGAAGTAAGAGTTCGTATTTTCCCTCCGACTTCGCAAACCGGATAGCAATAAAGAAAAATTCTTACGTTAAACGTTAATAATGATAAAACAAGTATTTGAATTTATTTGTAAGATAAGAAGGCTTTTGCCAAGCTAGTTTTACAATCACTACAAAAATAAAAATATAAAACGCATACACAATGCCACGTACTATATAATCCATACTAATCCTCTATTCGATACTGTTATCATGTAGCAAGAACTTGCTTTTCTTACTGGCCATTATAGAGATTTACGGCTACTATTTTTGCTTCAATCGCTGACCGCGTTAAACAGGTGGTCGCTATATAAAGGGGATTCCACAGAGTTGCCGCCATGCAGAAGTGACCGTGACGAATGTATATATTATATATAAATAAGCACAATAAATTGAAGCGCGGGATTTTGCCCAAAATCTAAACGAAATTTCATGAGCAAAACAAGATTTCGTTGTTACTAACTTTCAGGTTTATAATAGTTATTTAAGTTGGTGATCCGTTTGATGTAGACGAAATGGCGCGCATTTTTTTAAGGAGGAGAAAGAAAAAAACTAGATACGCAGCATCCAGACAAATATGGTCATGGTTTCGCAAGGTACTGACCGATTTGAAAGAGAGTACACTCATTTCGCGAACTAAAATTAAGAGTATACAGCAGCAAAGAAAATTTAAATAGAGTGATGAATGTGAAGATGTTAGTTATTTCAAAGATTGAGAAGAGAAGCAAATCCTTGAAAATGTAAACTAGATGTAGTGGCGGATTATATAAAAAAAAAAAAAGAAGACTATTCTGCTCAACGTCATGTTGCTTTAATTCGGGAAAATAAGTAAGCTTCCTGAAAGGACAACTAATTTTACATTTGTCGACATGATGATGTGTGTGATGCAAGCGGGTACGATGAATGTATGCGGTGCAGCGAAGGAGGCTTAAATATTGCTGAGAGTAGGGAGTGATGAGTTGATTGAGGTAATTATTTCGGGATTAAAAATGGGACTTCTAGGATTGCTGAAGACGCATCATCATGAGGATATTAATATTGTGATTATGATGATGACGACGTTTATGGGATTATAGTCAAAATATATAGATCGCTGCTTTCAATGACGATAAGGTAAAGCATGTTTTCGAGATTGATGGTGAAATGATGATAGTGGTGAAATGTTGGCAACGTTGATGATCTTATCAGGTTTGACCGACTCAGATTATGTCGGCATCAAATAACGGGTATGACTTTCTTACTCAATGTTTTCCAAAAACGTTGAGTATCGTTTTAAAATCATCGTATAAATTTTATAAAATTTATTTTACAAAAATTTTGAAGGAGAAAAAACGCCTGAAACAATTTTTTCAGAAAATATTTGTGAAATATTTTGCAATATTTTTTTGCAAAAAAAGGGTCAAAAATTTTAAAAACTATATTATTCTATCTACTATATTTTAAATTTACTTTAAAAATTGTTGAATAAACTTTTTGACGTTTTAAACTCAATGCTTCACAATGATACCCAATATTTTCTAAATTATTTAAAAATTATAATTTTTTTGAACATTTTGTTTTTTTTTATTTTCTTAAAAAAAATATAAAAAAAATACTTCTTTCAACTTTATCACACGTTAAAAAATTTTTGAAAAAATTAAACTTTCATTTTTACTCCTTAGTGCCTGTTTTCTTAAAGTCAATTGTCGGCGAAAATTTACTTATTTAAAACTTTGGGCACAAGAAATTATTCGTTCTATTCCTGTTATAACGATATTTTTGATGAAACGCAAAGTTTTTAGAAATTATTTTGCAAAAAAACACACCCTCAATTTACTCAGCCGACATTTTTTCGGGCCGTTAATTTAATCAACGCTACGACTGAATAAAGACCCCCTTTTAATTCTTTTGGTCGGCCCAAGAATTAGGTAATGACAATAAATTTAAAATGTGAAATATCAGGCCGCGCATATAGAAAATATAAGTAGGCGAGCTGCATTACTTTAAATTCCCGTAAACACCCAGAATAACGAGACGATATCTAATGTAAAGGAGATTTGTATTAAAAAGCATTATAAACGGAGAGGATTATATTTTGCTAAAGTAGACTCTGGCAGTTAAGGTGTTAAGATGGGGTTTTTCAACTCTTTGAGGACAAGAATTTTCAAGAATGATCATATGCTTTCTTTTTAAACGAATTTTATATATTTAACGGGGAAGATTTCATTACATCAGACACCGATGTCCCATTTTATGTCTTAAAGGATTTATAAATAATACTTGTACGTAATAGCCAAAATAAATGTCATTTTTGCTAGACATGAAAAGTTTGTAATAAAAATTAATAATTAAACTCAATAAAACTTAAAATATAAAAAAATACAGAAATGAATTCTAAATCAGATAAAAAAAATATCAATCAATCTTCATTTTAAAATGAAAAATAATGGAAAAAATAACTTAGGAAAAGAATTATTTTGGAAAAAGATCCCTAGAAAAAAATTACTTCGAAAACTCCTTTATCTGTCTATGTGCATGTTTTTAGTCAGATATTATATAGTGGACTATTTTAAGAACGAATGATATCCTAGACCATTATGAATAAAATATCTCATATTATGGATACATTTACTGCAACTATTAGTAAACCGGTTATCGACCACAGTCGACATATGTAGGGTTGCCAAACGTCCCGTTTTCCCGGAACATGTCCCGAATTTGGTCATTTTGTCCCCTGCCCCGCATTGACACTTCTGGGACACCCTTATTGTCCAGATTTTAGTTCACCATAATAATATTATATTTAACACATCAAAAAGGTTATTCGTTGAAACCTTTGTATGTGATTATAATTCATAGCTGCATCTTTTTCTTGAGGGATAATACACCATATCTTAATCTCGATTTTTTACCCTTAGTTGTTGTTTTTTTCTGTATGTTGTGTATGTTTGTATAGGTGTGTGTTTATGTATATAATTATTTTCCTTGTTTTCTTTATACCCCTTTTAAATTCTGCTGAGAAATTACAAGTGTACCGGATTTCTAATCTTGTAATCTGGCAACCCTAGACATATGTCGACTTTACAAAAATAAAATCGTCTGCGTTTATCAATGCTCTTTAATACAAATCTGCTTTACAGATATCGTGTGATTATTCTGGTCGTTAACGGGTTAACCCATTTAAGACCAAGCAAAGCAGACGATATCTAAAAAAACGCAGACGATTTATATTCAAAGTCATTGAAAAAAGCAGACGAAGATGAAATTACTTATGTTCCAAAATAGGAACATTGACCGAAAATGGGTTAAACTGAATATTGCTTAAATGCCACAATCCTTGATTAAATTTATCAAATCGTTAAATGAACAAATAATTGCATGTCACAATGCTTTTTTAACTTCCAACCACAAAAACTGGAAAATATATAACTATTTTATATGGTAAAAATAATTTACGTTGGAAATTTTTTAACTCTTTACCAGGGCTATGGAGTCAGAATAAGAGATTTGAAATTGATAGGAGTCGGTATCGAATAAACGTTATGGGGCGGAGTGGGAATTTTTAAGTATTAAAAAATATATTTTGAAGTATTTAAAAAAATGTTTGATCTATTTTCTTCAACATTATTTATTAAAATGTTTTGTTAGTTTGTATTTGCAGTTTAGTCTTTCTAGCATTTCCTTCAAAAAAAAATTTCAATTATCCCTTTTATCTAAGACCAAATAATTTATCTCAAATTATTTTTTCAAAAGTACTTGATTTAAATTCCTCTTTTTTAAAAAACTTTCTGCTCGTGCTTTGTTCCTTTACAAGGAAAAAATTTCATTCTTTAATTTTATTGAATTTTTCAGCAACCTATTTTTAAAATCGGAGTGTGAATGATTATTACGACACCGATTCATTTTCAAAACGCGCGACTGCACTGCCTCCATAGCAATGTAGATAGCACTAAATATTTGAAATAAAAGGGCAAAGAACCCATAAATTTTATTTCTAAACTGTGTAAAATTAGAGTGGCCTGAAAAATAAAGAAACCTACAGGCCTCCTCAACATTATATAATAAAGTACTGTTTGAATGGCGATTGATAAAAAAAATACTTTAAAAATTCAAAACTGATTTTTCATTTTTAAGCACAATTTTAGATATATAAATTTAAAGAAAATATATATGTAGTAAAAAGCAATACTCTTACGATTCTGGACTAATCGCTGCATCACTAATATTTTATTTTATAGGTTGACTTGTGCTAAACCACGTAGATAGTCATAGTATAGCGCGATCTCATATTCTTCACCGATAGCAATTACATACCGATGCTCTTAACCAATACCGATAATAAGGAAATATTTTAAATAAATAAATTTTTTAATTATTTTGTATTAATAGCTTTTAAACATCATAACAAAAACCTCTATTAAATTATAACATTTAATGAAAAAAAACTTCAATATAAAATTTCTCCCATGGTTACTTCTAATTTGTTTTTTACGATGCTAAAGTTTCCACCACAATTAAACATCAACTAAAACTGGGGATAAAATAATAGAAAATTGACATACAATTATAAAGTCAGACCCACCTCCCCTTCTGTATCAGCACCTAGTAGTGCTTCATAAATAAATAAAAATCTGTTTACGTTAAAATAAGAATAAAGGAAGATTAACAAGTTTAGATATGGATTATACGTAAGGTAGTAATATTAATTCTAATAACGATAAGAAAAAAACAAAATAAGAAAATTAACTTTGAAAAAAGGAAATATATTACTATAAATTCAAAAACTTCAAGTTTAAACTCTAAATTAAATATAACGAGTTTTCAGACAACAAAGATAAAAAATATTTTTAATAATAAATAACATTAAGAACTTAAATTTTAAAAATAATTAGTCCGTATACCTAAAAAACAAACTTTTTCAAGGAACATAAACTTCATATAAGTTTGTAGTCAAACTAAACAAATAAACAATAAAATTAAGAAATTTTCAATTTTATTGCATTTTACCTAATATATATTCTAGTGAATATTTACATATATCAAAATCAAAATCTAAATGTAGGTTTGTAGTTTTTAGTTTGTATGTCGTTTGATGCGCTATCCATACATAAGCCACCTAAACTCCAGGTTTGTTACCAGCATAGGTAACAAATGACATTATGATAGATAGGCATTTAATCTATTTACTAACGCACCTAAATATAATATATGATAATGCAAGCAGTTTTGGATGTGTCATTGGGATTAGGTATGGCTAAATATAAAGCCATTTTTAAGACCCCCTTTGCATCTTCTTTAAAATTTTCGTTATTATAACGAAAATAGCCAAGAGCCAAAGAGCTAATATTACTTTAACTTATATATAAATATGATATACATTTATCTTAATATATAATATATCTTTGCATAATTTTAGCGAACGACACAGAAATTTTGAAATTTGCCCCCTAAAATTCATTTTTCATAAATAAAGTACTTATGTCAAATAATATAATTCCAAAACTTTTTAGAACTATCGACACTTTTTACCAGTTTGTCCTTTTATCGAGTTTGACGATTTTTTTTATTTATAATTTATTGTAAAAAAATACTTCAAAAACAAAAATATTTAAATAGCAATTTGAATTTTTTAATTTTTATTAAAAAACGAGTAATGCTATATATTTTAAGAAAGATGACATTTATAATTTTTCATTAGCTCTTCAATATTAGTTTTCATCTTTCAAGGTACATTTTCCATTGGATAAAGATGGGAAAGCAAGAAGGACTAATTTTGGGGTTACGATCAAAAGAGTGCCAAACCAAAAGTGGGACAAAATCAAATAGTAATCGAAGGAATGACAACAAGGAGTGATAAAATTGGTTACTTCTTAAATAATCTTTAAAGGAGTGACAAATCAAAATTTGGTTAATTGGTTAAGTTAGTATAATTAAGTTAAGTTTATAAAGTTATAAAGTTAATTGGTGAGCAAGTAAGTTATATAATTTTTTACGTAGTTTGTTATTCAGTTAGTTAGTGTTAGAGTTATTGTTGAAGTCTTCTATTTAATTGTTCTCATATTTTTTGTCACTCTTTTGTCTGTGATTACTTTTTATAATCATTTTAATAAATTTAATTAAAAAAATTGTCACTCTATGTAGTGTAGGTTAGGGTAGGGTAGGAAAGGGAGAGGTGTCAAAGCACTGCCCAAATTTAATTGTTATGCTTGCAAAATTGCTTGATGTGATTAAGGAGAAAACTGTGCTCCACTAGTTGTCAAGAATGTTCTAAAAAGAAAGGAACATGAAGACTATATGACTTAGTGTAATTGAGTGTATAGCAAGGGATCAATTGTGCAAAATAGTGGCGACACGAGGTTCAGAAGTTTAGGGTGAAGGAGGATTTCATTCAGGTCAGTGGGAAAATGACCTAGGTTGCAACGCATGTATTTATGAAGTTGTGTTGGTGGGAGATAAAATAAGTGCAAAGGAAAGCTAGATGTTATGGTGTTTCAGAAGGAGCGTTGCAGAAGCAACAGGTTTTGTTGTCTAGGAGCTTTATGTGATAAAGGGAGGACTTGGAGGAGCACTGCCCGGAAAGCCACCTTATGAGATGTCAGGAGCGTGTGCATTTTTGTGTCAACCAGGATTGGTGAACTGCATCAAGATCGTTGATACTGGATACAAAAGGGGTTGTGGAACCGGTAAGAGACTGCTGCCATTGGCTTTGATAGTGCCAGGTGAGGTAGTGTAAGAAGACGTCTAGGTTGAGATAGGTCAGAGGCGAGGTGGAAGTTTTTCGTATAGTTTGTTTGGCTTGGTAATCAACATGTGTGTTATCATGGATGTTGGATTGGGCGGGGCACGAGAAAATAAAGATTTCAAAGTGGGCAGAGAGAAGGTGCAGTTTGTAGAAAAGTGTGGAAGCGAAAAAGGGTATGCCTCTGTAGAGGTGCAAGTCGTGTACAAGGTTTTGGGAGTCTGTGTAGAAATGGATGTGTGTAAAGTCTTTAAATGCGTTGATGCGTTGTAAGATATGCTCGCATGTAATTGCTTGACATTCGGCGTCGTATGTTGTGGTGAGATGGTTCAAGAAAAAACTTGTGGAGAAAAAGGGAGATAGAGAGTCACCCATGTGAAAAGCGAAGGAGAGTGCATATTTTTTTCGTGTTTGCGAAGCGTTAGTGAAAATCCTCAAGGTAGTGAGAGTAGAGTGTAGTCTTAGGTGCTTTATGTGCGCAGCTGCAAGCTTTTTGGTTGTAAGAATTATTATGTCAAACGGCAGAGGCGAAGAAAGGTGTAATAGTGCGGTGGGTGTATTTTTGGATGCATCAGATGCGTGTGTAGCTCGGGGAGTGATGTGCGTAGTAGTACTGTTTAGATGTGTGAGGGGTCGTGTAATATGTGTACAAGAAAGGCTGAAGTTGGAGGTAGTAATGACAGGTATGTAATGATGTAGCGACAGATAAGTGTATCTTTTAGTTGGATCAATAAAGGTTGCATTTCAGCATGATTTCTAAGATGGACGTAGGAATTGTGCGGTGTGATTTGGAGATTATCAGAAGGCTGAGACGGTGCATTTTGTGCAGAAAGGTGGGTGTAGAAGGGTGAGCAAGTGATGAGCCCCATGAAAGAATGCCATATTGGATTACGGGAAGAATAATGGATTTGTAGATGAAGAGAGAATGGTGCATGCTCATGCCCCATTTGTATGAGATGGCATTTTTTAGATGGAAAAGTGTTTGAGACAACTTTGTATAGGTGTTTTTGAAGTGGATAGATCATTTCAAATTTGTCTGTAATGTGAGACTGAGATACTTGATGGAGTGTGATGGTTGGCTGATAATGTTCTGATCGAGGAGTAGGGGTAAATGTGGTGAATGCTCTCGTGAGAAGTGAATGAGAGAAGTTTTTGAGGCATTAAAGGATATTTTGAATGTTTCAGCATTGAATTTGATGATGTTAAATAGTGAGGAGATATGGTTAAGGTTTTCGGATTGAGTGTTGCTAGAAAAGGAGAAAAGGAGGTCGTCGGAATAGCACTGAGAGAAATGTGCCCCTTTTTCAAGAAGTTCTAAAGGAGGGTTAATGAGGATTAACCAAAGAATGTCGGAGAGGCATATTGTTAACATGTTTAACCGGTTATCGACCACAGTCGACATATGTCAACCTTACAAAAATCAACTCGTCTGCATTTATCGATGCTTTTTAATACAAATCTTCTGTTTTAGATTAGATATCGTCTGATTTTGTTGCCGTTAATGGGTTAATCTTGGTTGGTATGTGTTGTGAAAAGTAAAATAATCGGCGTAATCAAGTATATAAAAAAGACTATTACCTAAATTATAGGTTATTAAATTATGCTCATTCCAAAATTGAGCATCTCGAAATTTGAAATTGCAAAGCAATTTGAGTAGTTTTTAACGTAAAGCATGACTTGCAAAATGAGAAGACTTGTACTTGCAAAAGATGCGTAGTTTTCTATACTTGAAAGCGTGGACTCAAATTCATACAACTTATTTGAAAGTTTAATAACCTAAACTCAAAATAAAAGTTATTCTGTTTACAAATTCTCTTATTTAGTGAAGCCTTGCTATCAGTTAAGGTTAACATTAAACATTTTTTGACTCCTCTACAATCGATGAAAGAAAATTTTATTGAATTTATTAATATTGTATTTTTGGTTTTAAGTTTCTCTCATATTCTTTAATATAACAAAATAATTCTATTTAAAAAAAGAATAGGTTTTATTTTAAAGCTCGGTGGAGATCAATGCATTCTTTACTCAGGTTAGTAACTTTATCAATATTTTTAAAAAAGATACTAATTGTAATAATATCGAGAAAGTAATTGTACATTTTAGGGCGTAAAAATTGTGTTTATTAAAAATAGCCTATGAAATGCAATTTACCATATAGTCAACTAAATCGATATTACAAGAACACATAAGGTTAACAAAGCTGCTAATTTTTGTTACTTATGGACTGATGATTTACATTTCTTTTTGTGATACATATTCTATGATATAAAGATAAAATTTGGTATATGTGCGGGTTCAATATTTGTGAAGTACAAATCATTATGAAAAAGAAAAAATATAACAATTGAGTATATCACGTGAGAGATAATTTTAATTAACCAATTAAACAATGAATTTCAATGAAACATATAAAAATCATATTCATTTATTATAGAGAACAAACATATCACTCAATAAGATTACACAACCCGTAGTCTTTGGTAAAAATAAAAACTTTAATTTTTTTTTAAAAAATATTTAAAAACATTAGAATGTTATTTAAATATTGCAACGTAAAATATTAAGATTGACAAATTGATTTAAATTTATTCTTTCAAAACCGCAAGAAGAAAATCTAACTTTAAGAAATACAATGAATTTAACCAAATTAGTTTTTTTAACAAAAAAGGAGAAGTCAAGATGAGAAGCAAAACCAGTTCTTTTTGTTACATTCAACAATATGGCTTTCATATTCAGATATGACTTTTTCTTTGGATAATATTCTGAACAACTTTCACAGAAGAGCATAACTTTGTTCGATTAAATACTTGCATTTTTCATAAAATAAGGGTGCTTACTTTCTCAGTGATTATTCTAGGAGCTTGAGTCTATAGACATGAAAGTATTAAAGTTCGGATTAAAACATTGTAAATATGGTATCTTATTTTAAAAATATTAGTAAAGTAACTAAAGCGATAAAAATTGACCTCAACTGAACCTTAAAATGTGAGAGTATTTTTTTATTTTTTTTAAATAGATTTTTTTGTTAATTCAAAGTAGAAGAGGGTAAATAATTAAAACAAAATACAATAAAATTTTATTATAAAAAATTGAATAGAAAACAAGAATGTTATGTTAATCTTAACTGAACCTCTAAGTATGAAAGTAGTCAATTTTTGAATACAGACCAATTTTCCACATGAATTCTAAAATCACTTTTCCATTTTTTCTAAAGTCCTATTGTTATTTGAAGGTGGATAAACAACAATGTATTATTACAAAGTTTATTTGGGGTTTTTCTTTGAAACAAAAAAGTGGGTTGATCCCACAAGTAAGCTAATAACAAATAATTGAGTGATTATTTTCAAAGTAAATTGAATATGAAAACTTTTTCTAAAGTTGCGATAATGAGCTTAGAACAGTATGCATCGAGGCTTGAAATCAAAACAATACTTTAAACTAAACAATATTAACTCTTGGAAAACGCTTGGGTTAGTATAGGAGTAATTTAATTTTAATTTGGAATTTTGCAATATATCTAATGTGTATTTAGAAATCTTTTTAACTAGAAGTATCATACTAAAAGAATAATGAGTTGTTTTTTAAAAACAAATCAAAACACATATTCTTTATTGGTATCTTTTTTAATTAAATTTTTCATTAAAAGTAAAGGGAGATCATAAGATTTTGTCACATTACATCAAAATTTGAATTTTTATATAAAATAAAAATACCCCTAAAAAAGCATCTCTATTTGTAGAAATTTAAGATGGTACATTTTATATCAAAAAAAGCTAAATAAACATTGAAATGTTGTCGCGAAGTTTGGTATTTTTATTGGTCATATGATTTGCATTAGAAGTACACGCTTGACAGTAGTATATCATGTCAAATTTCATCCAAATTAAAATTTTCCAAAATCAAACTCTTCCTATGGCAAACACTTCTAATACATCTTGCATATTATACACCATTCATTTGATGATTTTTTTCGCATTTAGAGTGAACTTGGCTTAAAAAAAGTCATATATATTAATATTCATGATGATGATGATGATAATGGTGTATATATATAAATATATATCGCTTACAGGTGCATTTAGAGTGAACTTTGCTGTTAAAATTGCAAATATTTTAAATGTGTCATATTCTTTAAGGCAGTGGTTTCCAAACTTTAAACTATTAGGCCTCCCTTTCAAAAAAGATAAAATTCGGGGGCCTCCCCTATCATATTTCCCAAATTTTTATAACTTTGCATTTTACGACAATCAAATACAATTTTTCAATTTTTTTTTATTTTTAATATTTTGATTTTGAAATGTTAATATAATTTTTCCTACACTTTTTGTTTCTATATTTTTTATATACAATTTTTCTTTATAAATTTCTTCAAGTTATTTGATCATTTT
Organism: Nectonema munidae; assembly: GCA_030549495.1. NCBI lineage: Eukaryota > Metazoa > Nematomorpha > Nectonematoida > Nectonematidae > Nectonema > Nectonema munidae. The sequence goes on along the minus strand of JAUIRK010001047.1, from coordinate 750,889 downwards.
TTTTCTTATAAAATATATTTTTTAAATAATTTAAAAAATGAAGGACATTTTTGACATATATATCTATGGTTTTATATTTTTTTACTTTTTTACAAATTTAAAAAATTTTAAAAATAAAAGATGTATATAAATTGGAAAAATTAATAGAATAAAAAAGGTTGAAAGGACACTATCATTTATTTTTAGAAGATTTAATTTCAATGTGATGAATGTGCTTGTATATTGGCACAAAGTTTTTCATCTAGGAGTCATTGAAGACAGTGCTACGCGTACCTCCTTTTCTACCCTTAAACGGTCTCGGTGCTTAGATTTTATTGCAGAAAATCCACATTCACATAAATATGATATTACAAATGGTAACAAAACTTCATCGCCTTCGTTGATAGAGCATTATATTCTTCACGTTGACTTGACCAAAATTCAATTAGAGATTCATTCTGAAATTTATGTTTTAATGAAGTGTCACAAGATAACACTATCAGCATTTCTTCTTCAAAAGTCGTCATTTCAAACTCTTCATTTATTTCATCGACAAATGGATTCGCCACCCATTGAAACTTTTCGGAATTAAGATCTTTATTGAAATAAATTGAAAAATGGGACAACAAACCATTCAGATGTTCAATAAAAAGAATTTTGTTTACATTAAAGTTAAGACTGGAACAGAAATTAATTTAAAATAGAAACATATCAAATTGATTCTTTTATAAATTCATTTTCCATAGCTCTAATTTTTTCATGGTTACTTTTATTTTGTCTATCTGAATGAGATAATGCATCTGTACTCCTTGCATCGATTTATTCAAAACACTTAATTTTCCAAAAATATCCACCAAATAGGCTAGTTTAACAAGAAAGCTGTCATTTCTAAGCAAACTAGCTTCTTCATTATGATTTTCGTGCAGAAAGGTTGCTATTCTTTCAGATCAAACAGTCTTTGAATTACTTTTGCGCGAGATAGTCAGCGCACTTCACAATAGTATATTATGATTAGCGGCCATGTCCTCACACAGCTTTGCAAACAATCTCGCTTTCAAAGGACTATTTTTTATGTAGTTTATAACTTTTGTAAAAACGATACATAATTCTTCGCACATATTTTTTGAAACAAGAGCTGTTCTGTCAAGCATGCAGTAGGTCCAAATAACGTTTGGTGCTTTTTCTTTGATTAATGCTTGAAGACCAGATTTTTGTCCTGACATTGACTGTGCTCCATCTGTACAAAGTCCTACGCAGTTGCTCTACTTTATATCCTTGTCATTTAAAAAAGTGTCAATTATATTAAAAAAATTTTTAGCAGTGCTTTTTTCAGTAATGGGTTTGCAAAACAATATATCTTCCATTATAACATTTTCTGCCACATATCTAACATATGCAATTAAATGAGCATCGTTAGCTACATCAGTCAGTAGCTTCATGGACTTGCATGGCAAATTTTGAAGTACGCAGAATAATAATCAACTGATCACAAAGATCTTCAGATATTCTTCTACTAACTGTATTATCAGCAAGAGGAATTTCTCGTAAACGTTTGGCATATGATTTAGCGAACATTGTTTCAAATATATCAATTGATGCCGGCAAAATTAGTGTTTCTGCTATAGTGTCTGGTTTGATACATTTTGCAATTCTATAAGAAACTTGATATGAAGCTAGCATGGCATTTGATGGAACAGAAACAAGTTTTTTGATTGCTTGCTTTTGATTTTAAAACTCACGAAGTTTGTTTTGAAAAAATTCTTTGGGCTTATCAACGTATTCAAAATGCACACTTTCAAAGTATTGCTTCAATTTGCAAGGTCTCATACTATCGGTTGCCAAAATTTTATTACATAATAAACATTTTGGTTTTTCGAAGCCATAATTATTACAACGATATTTGTAAATCCTAAAATTAAGTATGATGAAGCGTATTTTCTTGTCTTGGGCTTGTTTTATTTCAAACAATGTATTATTACAACAAGTCGTACTGCATTTATTCCCATTCTTTTTTTCACTTACATTACCTTCAGCATTTTCATTATGAGTAGATTTTCTTTTATAAACGCACAAAAATTTATCCATTATTCTATAAAAATTAAAAAATTAATATTTCAAAATTATATTTAAATGCTATTGTTACTATTGTAAACATTTTCGAGAATATAGAGCAAAATTAAAGCGTGCTTTTATTATAGAAAATGGAAAAAATATTTACTTTCTCACTCAATGACCAAAATACAAATGTGCGCAAATGAGGCGGATGTAGGTTTTTAAAATTTCTATCACACAAACATATACAGCCGACATGTTTCAAATCTCTATAAGTAAATGCAAATGCTCCAAGAAGCAAGAAATTTAAAGGTTTCCCATATATACTACACGCGTCATAAAAAAGCGCATTGTACAGATTTCTTAATTAAACTGGAGCCTGGTAGACGTGCTGTAAAAACTATGCACTCATGAAACCACATGCTAAAAGTCTTTAATAAAATAATATTTCACATTAAGAAATGCCTGAAAAGCACACATATGTTTGGTATAAAAAATTTCAAATAAGAAGTAGGTAAAAAAGGAGGTTCATGCCAAAAAAAGGCATGTTAGTTTTTTGCATTTCACTCGGGTGGGCCTCTCTTTAAATTATTCCATGCCTCCCTTAGGAGGCGCGCCCCTCAGTTTGGAAATCACTGCTTTAAGGGTCTGGGAAATTTTATTGCAAAATTTTGACATAGAAGTGGGTTTTCAAATTTCATCGATTTTGTGAAAATATGTCTGGCAAGTTTTCTCCCGAGTTGTCTTGCCAAACCACAAATAATATAAAGCAGAAAATAATAAAATTTTAAATTGTAGATGTACCCAAGTGTAGCAAAATCACTATTCTTAAATACTAACACTAATTTAAGTGAAAGTCATTGCTCGCGTGAGTATGGTTGGTTAGATGCCGGATTCGATAACTCAAGGTCTTGGGTTCGATCCTACATCAAGCTTGCTTTCCTCATAGTTCGATACAAGCGTCGCAATTGTGCCTTTTCGATGAAAACACCCCACGGTACCATTACCATTACCACGTAGATGCGGATTATTCACAAAAAAATTACATTCTCTTAATATCCTCATCCGCGGTTGATTTAAGTTTCAACATCCGCATCCGCAATTTTCAAATATTTTTCTTTTTTCAATATACCACAAAGTTTTTCAGAATTTTTCAATTCTTACTTTATCCAAAAGTTTTATGATGAGGATTCGTCTTTATGATATCACATATACATTGATATCCTCTCTCTAAATTTTTAAAATGTACAAAACTTCCATTTGCTTAGAATATGAATTATGATATCCGCATTTCCATCCGCATTAATCCTCACATGCGCTAGGATGTTAAATTTGATATCGGCATGCGAATCCGCATCAGTGGATACAAAAAATTTCACATACAATACAAGCTCTACTGTATATATCTAAAACTATTATATTTTTCCTGCAGCTACTTTTGTATGAATCTTCTTCTTCTTCTTCTTAACAGCTCTTTGCACAGTTGTTAGTTAAATAAAACTCAATTAAAAGTCAATTTTTTATTCGGTTAATAGAGTTAATATTAATTCTAGGGAAATTTAATTATCTTGAAAATAATCTTTTTTTAAAACCAATCTTAATATAAGATTGAGATTCCTTACTGATAGTTTGAACAGAACAATACACACAAATACTTTAAAGCTGATAAAGATATAATTACATATTTGTAAAATGAATTTTACTTGTTAAAAGCAATCAGATGTGAAATCCATTTATGAAGGCTGATACTCATATAATCAAATTGAAGAAGGAGGAATGGTAGGGACAAATGTAGGCAAGTGCAAATGAGAATTTTCTTCTTCATGCTTCCTTTCTCCTTAATCCTTAGTTCAAGGCTTCCCTGCATAACATTATGAATTGAGTCGTTGTGCACAAGTGAAAGTAACGCAGTAAAATCAGGTTTTAATGAACTGCCATGCGTGGTCAATTTTAGTTTGTTATATCCGAATTTCGTTATATCAGAAGGACGTAAAACAGACAAAAGTCTGAATAAATTATACAGGGTTTATTTTAAATACAAACACTTTATATCATATGTAAGTGTAATAATCATGCGTTAAACACAGGTTATATATATGCAGCCTGCATCAATAAAACATACAGTACCCGCGCTAAAAAAATTATTAGGAGGGAGGGGGGGGGGGGGGCTGTGAAGGGGCTTTCCAAAAATTTACATTATGGAAAAAATTCATTATCTTATCAGAAGAGGGCGCTAAAAGTACTATATAAATTACAAAAACAAATTGTTATAAAGGCATTTAATCATTTTCAAACAGTTTTGCTTCCAATATATGGCATAAATGTTCTCAAAGTTACTTGCACAGCTATATGTTTTTATAATTTTTTCTTAAGTTGAAAATTTTTAGGGGGGGGGGGGGCAAAAAATAAAACTGGGGGGGGGGGGGGGCATTTGTCCCAAAAATATATAGGTAACGCGGTCTCTGAAAACATACCTGTATGTAATTGTTAAGGGAATATAAAAGGCATAAATATAAAAATATTACGAGTGTGTGTGTTCTTCTGCTATTTTACAACACTGTTTCGCTTGGTCATAATATCATCTACGCAATTCGATTCAAAATTTTATGAAAACCCTTGGTTTTCCATAGTATTTTAGAGATGCGAGACCTTCCAACCCCTCAGTAAACTTCTGTTGTTTCGAGGAGCTACGTTATATAAGGTTCATTTATTTTGAGTTCGTGGCTTAGGGGCTAAAACTTACTACGCTAAACCGAAATTTCGTTGTAGCAGACTTCGCTATTGGCTGCTTAATGTAAACAAAATAATGGATCGATTTCGAATTATAACCGGAATTTCATTACAACAGACTTCGTTATAAACTTATTTCAATGTATATCAAATATCTCATCATTACTTCATGTTGTTGAGTAGTACGACCCTCACATGTCTATATGCGACGCAAAGAGTTAAATCTCAGGGCCGCTCTAGAGCAGAAATTCCACTTGTTCCGTCACCCCCTTTCGCTATTCCTTTGTTCAGTGCCTACAAAACTTTCATTTTAAATACCATTTTTAAAGAATAGTCTTAGAAAATATCGAAAAAAGTTTTCAGATAATAAATACAATTAAATCACTTTTATGTATTTTAAATTAAAAAATTTTTTCATGATACCGTCAAAAAATCAGTTCCATTAAATTACAACAATTTTAAACCTCGTAGTACGGAGATGGGAGATTTACGTCGAAGGAAATTTTCAACTCAATTATAACAAACAAAAAAATATGCGCCCTATATGAAAATTATTACGTAAATTTAATATTTATCAAAAAAGTTCAAGAGATCGTCTATTTTTCATTCGAACAAAAAATATACCAAAAAAGCATTTTAATATTATTAACGCCATCTATAAAAACCCAAACTTTTCAAATTTAATATATGTTATAAAAAAGGTATCAAATTTGAAAATTATCAAAAAACAATGTTTCAAATAAAATGAAGAATGAAAAAAAGTTATAAATGAGCATATTTACATATTTTCACATTCAGTGCAAAAAAATATTGTATGATTATTACAGATAGATATTTGGCAGCTTTCATATTTTGCGTTCCTCTTGACGAAACGCTTGGTCCATGAGACTTGTTGAATCCATAAAAAGTGAGAAGATTTCTAGTGACGATTCTAGTTGAAAAATTATCACATCTAAGTAGAGTACATATTAGGCCTATTTGTTTTCAATATAACCCAGCTATTATTAGTTTTTTTGCCATCTTCTGCATGCTTTATAAAAGCTATAATCTCTGCACATTTTATCGAAAATGTGGACTCCTCCCTTATAATCTAAAATAGTTTTAGGTTTTGATTTTTCCCAAATTGTTTCAATTTTTGTGAGGTGCTGACCAGATAAAACATAGACCGGTTTGAAGTTTTTTTCAAATGTTTCTCTGGGATGTTGATACTTTGAGAGGCCTAATCTGTGTAGAGAAACCTACTTTCATACTCTGCCAATCTCAACCCCTTCAAATGATTAGGAAGTACTAAAAAAGGAATAAACCTCCAACTTCCACGAGCAGTTCCGCAAATTGTAGCCGACTCACTTTTAGCCCAAACACATAAATCATGGAGCATAAAAAATCTGTCCACGTAAATTCCGCCACCTTTCAGTATGTTGGAAACAGTCACTAATCTTTTTACTATAGTGAATGACTTGAAATAATAATCTCTGTCGTTCACCCCACTTACATAAACTTCACTAGCTAATACAAAAAAATTCTTGAATTGGTAAAATTTCATCCCATACCGGCCTGGTTTGGAAGGATCATACACCTTTATGGGCGATCTTCCTTTATATTTTACAAGCTGCTCATCTATAGTTATATAATCAGTAGAACACCAGTATTTGTGACGGTTTTCTCGTATAAAGGCTAATCTCGTATGGGAGCTAGTTTGTATAAGAGATTTCTATTTCTTTTGATATCGAATCTAAAAAAAGTATTTATCTTGACTAATTATGGATAACGGTGCAATTCATTTAAAAAAAGCATGAAAAACTTTAGTCCCGACACCAACAACTATAGAGTTCGCCTAATAGTTTTGTTTTGAATCCAATAGAAAATATTTCTCCAATTATAAAGACAAAAGTGAAAGAAAAGTTGAAACTTAGCCAAAAATTTGTTCTCCATAGAAAAGGAATTATCCACAATTAGTACCATTTGTGGACAAATGGCAAAATTCAAACTTTTCAATTAGATGCCAATCCTTTATTTTAACAGCCTCATTTTCCCATAAGATGAATGTATAATATATCATGCATAGAAAATGTTGGTGAGAAGGCATGAATAAAAATTAAAATCAATTTCTAACGAAATTAATTTTCGACCACTCTGGTCTTCTCCAGACTTTCTCACTCTCTGTTCCTTGTTCTCTACTCGTTGCATTTAACGGTATCGTTTATCTGAAGAAGACGAGAGAATTTGCACAAGATCAACAGCACTATAGAAATGAACAATCCTATCAAAAAATTTTCAAATAGGGCATCTAGTGACGATTTCACCAAGCACGCAAAATCCACATATGAAGTTTCGCAAGTTTTTTTCAAAATTAAAAAATTAATAAACATTAAACCATAAATTGTTATTGAAAATTTATGTTTTTTATTGCAATGGGAAAAATTCTAAATTGCGTATCTCAATTTCCTATATTTATTTCATTTTTTTACTTATTTAACATGATAAAAAACAAAATTGAGATATAAAATAAATCTATAGAAATGTGTTGAGATTGCTAAGGAGAAGAAAAATTTATCAGGGTTGCAAAAATGCAAAATGATAGCAAAATTATTTATTAGATCGAATTTAAAAGTTGAAATTCATTTTTCATTTTTTTTTTAAATTTTTAGTTCAATTTTTCTCCTCCAGATTAATGCTGGCGAGATTATAGGAGTTCTTTACCATGACGCTTTAAAAAATTAAAAATAAACTTTTCTCTAATTTTACTAATCTTGATCTATACAAAAATATGTATTTTCTTTTTATTAATGATCCTGTTAATGTTTTGAATAAAGTTCTTCTTCTTCTTTTCAATTCAAAATTATTTGAAATGTAGATGGCCTTGACTTTTCTTACCTTTAAAAAATTATTATTTTGGTATTTAATTCAAGTTTTTCGAGTGGCTGTACTTTTAATAAACTAATTAACTGACTAATGAACTAATTAACAAATTGTATATAACTAGCTAGTTTATTTAGTTTAAAATAAATTATACATATATTTTCGGAATATGACATCATGTCATTTTGCCAGAAGCTTTTTTTAGATATGCTTTGAAGATCATTTTTAAAACTTAAAATAAATTAAGTAAAGACAAAATGGTGCAAAAGTTTAATTTTACAAAATTACATTTAAGTTGCTTTAGACGGCTTTCTCCGAAGCCATGAATTAGCATAGATCATTGCTTAACGACAACGCCCTAAAACAATTCTTCAAGAAAATTTTACGTTTTTTGAAATGAAGAGGTACAATTTTATTTGAAACACAACGAATTAGTGAGTGAAATAAATGAACTTTTAAACATAATTTGTCTTATAAGGAAACCCTTATATTTTATACACACAAAAGTTATCACAAAGTTGAGGTGATGAATGAAATTTGATCAACAACTCGATAAATACACCATTTTAATGAAGAAAAAACGTCATCATCATCATCATCATCATCATCTTCTTCTCCTTCTCCTTCCATATCTTAGGGGAACTACCGGCATGAACTTTTTATTAAAGCCTCCGCTGTAATACATTGTGTTTTTACTATGTTCAGGCTGCGCACTATTTGAGCAGTCAAAGAAGAGATCCCATGCCAAATATTCACAAATTTTCATGCTGTACTTCTTGCCTTCCTTCTCGTAAAAAGCAGCGCTCGAGAAGAGTTCAGCCAGAATGAATAAGAAGATGTGCACGCGCATATCGTACTTCTACAATAAATATATGAAATGTATCAATTCAAACACTGCCCTTTTAAAACATTCAAAGATAAAGCAAAAAACTGGTATTGATACAAATCATAGATCAGACCATAGACACTTGCTCGAATGTGGGCGTTAAGGCCATTTAAATATGTTTCTTCATTGACAATTATAAATATGGCCAAAATGCAATGTTTAATGAATAAATTTGCTTCAAATAAAATACACTTTGAAGAAAAATCCTAAATTTTGTATCAAATACTCTAAGTTCAGTTAAAAATTAATTAAAATGGAAGTTTATTTAAATTGAAAATAGTGGACACTAAAAACTTATTTCAGCTTTGGAGAGAACTGCCCCCCCCTCCCCTTCCCTCCCCTTTTTTTCCCCCCTTGTATGTTGAAAAGCCATTTTTGGAGAAAATGTACTTATTAAAAATTTTTTAACGCCACATAGATTTATGAGTATGTATTTTTTTCCTATCTTTGGCAAAAATAATATTTCGATATAGCGACACATATGTTTCGGTACAATGATAAAGATTTTGAAGAAATGTAGTATGATTTCCTCTTATTTCATTCAATGATAATTCGTATATATAAAAATAAGTATTTGTCTAAAAATTTCAGCATAAAAAAATTTTGAATACTAAAAATATGAAATATAAATTAGAAAATTTAGGCATATTTTTTAAAAGCATAATTATTGTTTTGAAAAATCATAACCTTGTTGGAAAAGTATTTCCAATTTTTCTAAAGAAGTCAAAAAAGGATTTTGTAAATTCTTACCAAAACTTGGCTTTGAAAGTGGAAATCACAAAGAATGATGTGAAGTATACTTTTAACCGTATATATATAGTTTGCATTTGAATATTCATATTTGAATTTCAATCCAATCGATCAAAATAACATCATTATTATTACACATGATTATCAAAATCAACATCAACCCTTTCTTTATTATTATTATAACTCATCATCATCATCAACTTATTATCCCATCAGCATCATCAGATCATTATCTTCATAATAGATGTATAGGATATTCGCAATAGTGAATAGGATTATCCGCTCTCACACATCCTCGCGATTACTTTGGTATTAGAGCGAGCCATGGGGGATAGAGGGAAAGAGATTGGGTTAACGCACGTGGGTTTCGGCTAATGCTAGTCATTTTAATAAAACTTACTTTGGGTGCAATTTTGAAAATATGGGGCCATTTGAGGGTTGTTTGTAACCATTACCTAGTTTTGTTATGCGTATCTTACAAGAGTATTTCCTTTCAAAACGATCCCACCTGCATTCATATACTCCGAATATGGATGAATCCACATGATTTTACAGGTTGTTTCAAAATAAAAAATATACCTGGTTTTAAAACTGTATTTCTTTGCAAACTAAATGTAAGCAAAAAATTTATGATGTAAGTCTAATATGAATGCAAGTTCATTGCAACACTTCTTAAATAATGGAATTTTTCGTTAAAAATCGTATTTAGAAAGAGGCCTTTTTATTCTATACCTTATATTTTTCTTCATTGGAGCTGCTTTGTCGCGGTAGATCTACATTTTTCTGCCCTAGAATCTGTTCTTTCTTTAAAACTGGGATTAGTTTCCAAATATTTGCATTTTTATTTGTGAAAGAACTTTGTAATGCGTCGTGATATCCTTCTACGCCATTGTTGATGTGGACTATTCGTTTACGAATACCCCCACCCACCTCTCACTCCACCAATTTAAATGGTTTCAAAATAGTAAATCAGTTCTAGGGGAAAATAATCGTCATCGCCAGTTCTTCATAGGCATCAATAACGTCACTAAGGGTACACACGCAAGTGTTGCAAAGCTTTTAACTTTACGTTTAAATTCAGATCCCCTTTGGGGACGCAATTTTCGGTCATGTTACTTTGCGAAAAATATTTTTGGCTAAATGAAAAAAGTTAATGGACTAATAATAATTACTTTAGGATAAAATTACTTTGGCATTAACTCGAACGTTAAAAAAAGTTCTACGGTAAAATAATTATGAGGCAAAAATTCTGACTTTTGAGAACACTAACTCTAACATGAAAAACTGGAGACCAAAAGTCTTTCAATAAAAATTCCTACCGCAAAAATTGCCCCTCCAAAAACGCAGGTCGCCGATTTTTAACATTCCGGAAAGAAAGCCATTTAAGTTTACTATGACAAGCGTAACTTCAATCTTGCTTGACATGTTATTTTCGCTTCAAGTTTAGCTTTAAATCAGGGGTCAGCAAAGTGGTCGATATCGATCCCTGGGGGTCGATAACCTTTAGGGGTCGATAGATAAGATAGACAAACTTACCAAATTGTGCTAGCAATAAATCTCCTTTTTCTTTTTAAACATAGCTTTGGACATTGTATAGTATAGGATATATGAAACATTTTTGGTTTGTATTTTTTCTCTTAATTGTCGGACATTGATTAATGTTTTTATGAAACATTTATATGTGGTGTGGGGGTCGATGTGAAAACAAATGTTCTAAGAAGGGGTCCACGGGTAAAAAAGAGTTTGCCTAGCCCTGCTTTAAATAGTCAAAACCGCAATGATATTTCAATATTGCATAATAACAATTCAATAATGATGATTAGTGATATATATAAGACTGCTTTGAAAAAATGAGATAAAAGTTAAATTAATTTTACGAAAGTTTTCATTAAAATCAAGACAATTTATAAAAACTGCATTTTAAATAACTTTTTTTATTTATTCTATGCGATAAATTTGATCATTTGTGATTGTTATTTTTACTCTGTTTCCATTAACTGGTTAATTTATTGTCAAATATCTTTAACCGGTTACTTTCGTTAAAATTTTAAGTCCATAGCTATATACATCATATAGAAAAATCGTTCGTCAAGTAAACCTAAATTCCATTCACCGAGCGATTTGTTCACGTTTGAGAAATCCTGTGTTAAAAGTATGAACTGAGTGATAAGAATAATAAGTCTAAAGCAGTTTTTTTGCATCCAAACTAATTATAAACTAATTATCCTAACTAGGAACGTATTTGACATGTGTGTTTTCATTTTCAAAGGGAACAAAATCTAGTAGAGAAGTCATTTATCTGTTATGACGTTAATTGTTAACTTTACAGCTATGTCAATCAATGTTCTCAAAAGAATGACATTTTAAAGCTGTGACGTAACAAAGGAGTGACAAATCAAATCCACTTTTCCTAGGTAATATGAATGATAGCTTGAAACGGCCAAGCTTTTCAAGAATACTTTCGGGGGATTCCCCACAATTTGCATTTCCCTTTATAATAATTTTTTTAAAAGAACATGTTAACTATACTTTCTGATATGGGACATTTGTGTCCTTCCTTTGTTATGCCACTCCTATAAAATTTCCCTCTTCTGATAGAGAATCATTCTCAACTGGCAAGTGAATCTTATGTACGTAGATAAGAAAGATCTAAAAAAAAATTTAATGTCATGCTATTTGGATTAGGTGTTTTGTCTACGAAAACTTTTTTCTTTAGTAATGGCGTGTTGAATTAATATTTAAAATATATTTTACTATATGCATTACTAAATTTATATACAAATGAATAAGAAATATTGAAGAAAAAGAAAGAATTTGAATGTTTATAGTAAAAAGGATTTGATCGGCATTCTATTCAAAAAATTGTTCAAAAATTGTTTGAAGACAATTGTTCCTCCATTGAGATTTGATGCGGCATTAGAAGTACGACAGTTGGAAGTTAAAATTGTTATGGCAGTTCACAGACTCACAATTGACATCTGTAATTTGTATCCTCTAACACAGCAAGCACCAACATAGCGCTAATTACATCACAAGGTAGAAGGCATTTACGCCACCGTGGAATGAGATTAGGGGCGATTCCCCCTTTTCCAATTTTGTCCATGAGTCAAATTACCCCTACACATTATTATTACGATCAAAATCCTTTTTACTGCATAACTATGAAGCACGTGTATTTCTGTCAACTAATTAATTACCACGTATACCACTCTCGGTATAATTTATGGCCACTTTTATAAAGAATATATAATATTGGCGTTAATTACTTCTACCTCCTTTTCCTTTCAACTTTGATTCATTTGAAAGAATTTCTGTAATCTCTCTCTCTCTCCCAAATCCTTCTACTCAACCAAAACGCACTCATACTCTCTCACCTTTCTTCTTCCATTAACGAACATGAACTTCATCCTCACGATATATAATTTATTTTCTGTACACTTCTCTTTATAATTGTTTGGCTTGTCTTATTGATGGAGGACTTCTCTGTTCATTCTCACTAAATTTCAATCCACTCATTGAAACACATTTACTTAAAAGCAAAAAGAAGTGGTAATTAAATAATTCAGAAAATAACTTATATACGAAACAGACCTGATATATGCCATATCCCTCAAATTAGCCATACCATATTCTATGGTGTATGCCAGGGTAGTCTAATTGCGAAAAATAAACCAACTTGACATTCACCCTTCTGCTCTTCATCATCATCTTCTTCTTCTTCATCATCATCATCATCATCATCATCATCATCATCATCATCATCATCATCATCATCATCATCATCATCATCATCATCATCATCATCATCATCATCATCATCATCATCATCATCATCATCATCATCATCATCATCATCATCATCATCATCATCATCATCATCATCATCATCATCATCATCATCATCATCATCATCATCATCATCATCATCATCATCATCATCATCATCATCATCATCATCATCATCATCATCATCATCATCATCATCATCATCATCCCCATCATCATCATCATCATCATCATCATCATCATCATCATCATCATCATCATCATCATCATCATCATCATCATCATCATCATCATCATCATCATCATCATCATCATCATCATCATCATCATCATCATCATCATCATCATCATCATCATCATCATCATCATCATCATCATCATCATCATCATCATCATCATCATCATCATCATCATCATCATCATCATCATCATCATCATCATCATCATCATCATCATCATCATCATCATCATCATCATCATCATCATCATCATCATCATCATCATCATCATCATCATCATCATCATCATCATCATCATCATCATCATCATCATCATCATCATCATCATCATCATCATCATCATCATCATCATCATCATCATCATCATCATCATCATCATCATCATCATCATCATCATCATCATCATCATCATCATCATCATCATCATCATCATCATCATCATCATCATCATCATCATCATCATCATCATCATCATCATCATCATCATCATCATCATCATCATCATCATCATCATCATCATCATCATCATCATCATCATCATCATCATCATCATCATCATCATCATCATCATCATCATCATCATCATCATCATCATCATCATCATCATCATCATCATCATCATCATCATCATCATCATCATCATCATCATCATCATCATCATCATCATCATCATCATCATCATCATCATCATCATCATCATCATCATCATCATCATCATCATCATCATCATCATCATCATCATCATCATCATCATCATCATCATCATCATCATCATCATCATCATCATCATCATCATCATCATCATCATCATCATCATCATCATCATCATCATCATCATCATCATCATCATCATCATCATCATCATCATCATCATCATCATCATCATCATCATCATCATCATCATCATCATCATCATCATCATCATCATCATCATCATCATCATCATCATCATCATCATCATCATCATCATCATCATCATCATCATCATCATCATCATCATCATCATCATCATCATCATCATCATCATCATCATCATCATCATCATCATCATCATCATCATCATCATCATCATCATCATCATCATCATCATCATCATCATCATCATCATCATCATCATCATCATCATCATCATCATCATCATCATCATCATCATCATCATCATCATCATCATCATCATCATCATCATCATCATCATCATCATCATCATCATCATCATCATCATCATCATCATCATCATCATCATCATCATCATCATCATCATCATCATCATCATCATCATCATCATCATCATCATCATCATCATCATCATCATCATCATCATCATCATCATCATCATCATCATCATCATCATCATCATCATCATCATCATCATCATCATCATCATCATCATCATCATCATCATCATCATCATCATCATCATCATCATCATCATCATCATCATCATCATCATCATCATCATCATCATCATCATCATCATCATCATCATCATCATCATCATCATCATCATCATCATCATCATCATCATCATCATCATCATCATCATCATCATCATCATCATCATCATCATCATCATCATCATCATCATCATCATCATCATCATCATCATCATCATCATCATCATCATCATCATCATCATCATCATCATCATCATCATCATCATCATCATCATCATCATCATCATCATCATCATCATCATCATCATCATCATTCTCATCATCATCATCATCATTCTCATCATCATCATCATCAGAATAAAAAAATGGCTAATGATTTAAAAGATAACTTGAATGATAGAAAGAAGCTCCAAAAGCCTAAAAGCCGCGATTATGACGAAAGACTGTAAATGTTTAAGTTTTTGATTATGGAAAAAAGTTTGAAGTTATTTAAACATAAAATTAACCAAAATATTCTTCTTTTTCATTTTAATGAAAGAATTATATTAGATTTGTTATTTTCTTACAGAAAAAATTGCAAACATGCTGTCAACAATGTGAAGAAAGATAAGCGCGAAAAAAACCTACTGCTAAATAATAATAAGCCTTTTAAGCTAATAAATTTAAGATACTGTGAATTATATACATTTGTACTTTTGCTGATTTATAATCATATCAAAGGCCTGAATTAAGGGACTGATTATATTTACACTGAAAATAAAAGAACAATGCAGGTTTAATAAAAGATTTATTATAAATTCAACAGTCAATGCATTCAATATATGATGAATGGATAACTAATTACCCAGGGTAACCTTCAAATTTCACATTCCTTTCCCTTCTATAAAGTCCCTTGCAAGTGGGACTTTTTCCTTTGGAGAGCAGCTTTGATATGGGTGCTGCCCAGTATGCACTCATAGCAGGGAATATAACTGAGAAAATGTTTGGTTTGGATGCGAGGATTGAGCATAGGCTAATTCCCGTACCTTTAACTATAGATGAAATTACCTTGACACTTGCTATATCTTCACATATTGCCATCCATTTCACTTATAAAGACTCTGGTTTCTCTAACCGCTTAAAAATTCCATTTAGATTGCCTAATCATATTTGTGATTTGAAGGTCGTAATTTTATGCTTTAAGATAAATATTCATAACTAAGATTTTCTTAAAACGCCCCCTCCCCCTTTACTAAAAAATTAATTGTACAAAATTGACTGATTTATATCCCCTTCAAATTTTGTGACTATCCTAAAATTATTAGCTCATGTCAAAAACTGCCAATCAAAATAAAATATCAAGATTTTTCAGCAAAATTTTGACATTATCTGTAGAATGAACGATATAACTTAGGGAATATACTATATTCTCTCCTAAAAATTTATAATTACATAGAATTTTGAACGCATAACACTTTAAATGTTCAATTTTTCCAATAAGCATTGCTACTTTTTAGAAAATGTTAATCAAAATTTTGATTGATCAGAAATATATCTAATAAATTATTCCTCAAAATTTTATATAAAATATATGTTTTTATACTAAATTAGCAATGCTGTTTTCATTTCTGGACTCATTTTTACATTTAGGATTTGAAAATACCTATAAGTATTAACCAAATTTACGGTTTATTTCTAAAAATTATCTCCAAAAATATTCTCTCTAATTATTTCGTTTGTCTGAATCTTTCTGAATTTCCTGTTAGTTTAAATTATTATTTATAGAGACAAGAACAAATATTTTTAGCTTTTATTTTATTATCACGTTTTGCTAAAATATATAAACAACATTAAAAAATTTTCATTTTTTGTTGTTCTTTTTTCATAATTGTATTCTGAAGATGAGAGGGTGGACTTTGATAGGTAGTCAACTAAGAAGTTTTCAAAAGAAGATGAATGAGAGGGACACCAAAAGAGTTTGATTGTGAAGTGATTACTAAGGTTGATTAGTTTTTGAGTAGCGCTTAGTGTGGATAGAGAGACTTTCTTGTCAAGTTGAAGATCTTTTATTGTGTTCTGTGAATCTGTGTAGAAAGTAAAGAAAATCCTATCCCTACAATATTCCAGTATCTAAAAATTCTATTATTCATTAATTATTAGTTTTTTAATTTTTGCAAGATTTATAAGCGAATTGCAAATTTCATATTGATACATAAATTGACATATTATGATTTAAGATGTCATCTTGCCTTGGTTTCTTTTTTCTTTCAAATTATTCAGTTGAAACTAATTTACGAGTTTTCATTATTTTTAATAAAAAAATACATGATAAATAGAATGGACATAACTAATAAATTTTAACACACTTATCAGAGACAAGTGATGCATACTTTATAGAGTTTTTTTTCTAAAGTTAATTTAAAATAAAATATTTCCCATATTTATGCCATTAACACAAATAGTCAGAGCTAATTTTGGTTAGTTTTGACGCTTAAATCAAAGCTTTTATCTTTGAAGAAAACATTAACAATGTTGTTACTCTAGTTTTAAAATTTTAAAATTTACATATTATGTTAACCAATGTTTCTTAGACTTTTTCGGCCCATGGACCATTTTTCCTTAAAAAATTTGGATGTACCACTCCTACTGTTAATTTTAGGCTGTTCCATTTTCGCACTAAAATACTTGATGGAAGAAAAAATGATCTGTTCACACGGTAAAGGTACCGCGGGGGTGTTTTCATTGAGAAGGCACAATTGCGCCGCTTGTATCGAACTATGAGGAAAGCAGGCTTGACGCGGAATCGAACTATGAGGAAAGCAGGCTTGATGCGGAATCGAACCCAAGACCTTGAGTTATCGAATCCAGCATCTAACCCACCCTACTCACGCCCCAATTATACATGTTAAAATTTATTTTAGTAAACAAAGATAAACTCGGTATATTAAAGTCAATTTTAATGAAGTTATTCTGTTTTAGTACATTCAGATAGTGACTACCTTTATCTAGATGTTTCTGACACAACGTATCATGATCAATTATTATGAAATTATTCTGTCTTAATCGGAAGTTCTTCAGTTATTGAAATCTAATTTAATTTTTTACTGAAAATATCAAGAGCAGATGAAAATCCTGATTCCACCAACCATGCGGTAGAGAACGTAATTATGTTTGCTTCTAAATGTTAACAAATATTTGGGTATGAGCCCTTTATCGATATATAGGCAAGACTCCTTCTTTGCCAACAATTCTTCTCAGTTTCTCATTCACTTTAATGTCCAAATTTATTTTTAATAAATTATTATATAAAAATAAACAAGTCTACAATTTTTTTAAATTTTATATTTATCATTAATAAACGAAACATTTGTCTCTCAAATAATTCGTTTAATGCGAAAGACATAAAATAAATATAAGTTATTTACATGTGATATTTGAGATTAAACATTGATAAAAGGGAAATTGCTACTATTTTGAAAAATCAAAGAAGAATTTATTTTTACATACATACATCAAGAATAAACAAGCAAAATATTAAACATGTGTTGAAATATTACATGATTTAGTTATAAGCTGTGGTGAAAAAATGAAGTAGAAAAGACATAGTGCATGTTTTGGAATGACAAAAAAAAGTTGCTAGGAACCGCTTAGATTCTGCCAACCATATTGCAAACAAAAATGAATTACGTTAATATAATTGAAGGATAAAAATGTTGATATTATAGAAGTACAATGTTTTATGTTAAATCAATATTGTTTATAAACAAAATAAAAGAATGTCTGGATAAAGCAGTTGTAGAATACTAGAAGGCACAAAAATTTAAGATAATTAAAGTGTTATACATAAAATGAGGAAATTAGTTTTTTTTAACGATGCAAGGAGAATCAAACAAGGTAAGAAAAAATCTAAGAGAAGTATTCCAAAGTTTACAGGATCTAAATTTCAAAGAAGAATTAGAGCTGCGAAGTCTATATCGTAGCAAGGATAAACAATCAGAATTTCTTAATGTGTACTTTTGATTATTATAATTTATGATAAACCAATCTGAAAACTCCACAGGCAATTTATCACTGAAAAACTGAGGGCTAAACGAAGTTTATAGAGCTGATCAAATTTGAGAATCCTCCAAGATGAGAAAAGACCAGCTGTGTGATTAAAGAAATGTTTGTATCTTTTTTAGGCAACAATAACCTTTTTACAATTAGACTGACCCCAGTTTTCAACTACATAGAGAAGATGTGGCAAAAACAATGTGTTATACACTTCTTCTTCTTCACCTTATCCCCTTATTGGGGGTCGATGGCTTTGATCCGTTCTCTCCAAAGCTTTCTGTCTGTAGCATCGCTTTCTTTCAAACCAAATTTTTTCATACTTTCTTCCAAATCATCTCCCCATCTCATTCTTTGCCTTCCTCTTTTCCTTTTACCTGCTCATCGTATGCTTTCCTTATTTTCTCATCTTTTTCTCTTTTTAGCACGTGTCCATACCATCTCATTTTGTTCTTTTCGATTACCTTCTATCACACTCGTCATTACTTTTGTTCTTCGTCTTATTTCTTTATTCCTGATTCTATCTCTTCTTGTTACATTTAACATCATTCTCATCATTTTCATTTCAGACACTTCCAACGTGTTCTTTTCTTTCTTTTTCAGACACCAACATTCTGAACCGTTAGTCATGTCTGGTCTCTCTATGGCTAAATACACTTTTGCCTTCAGTTTCATTGGCAGCTTTTTATCGTTTAAAACAGTCTTAACTTCTTTCCATTTTGCCCAACTCGCATTCAACCTCGATTGTACATCCTTACTACAACCTCCTTCCTTTTCAATAACTGACCCGAAATACTTGAACTATTGCACTTGATTAATTCGATCCCATGCTTTTCTTTTATGCTTATCACAGTGTTTTCATTCCTACAGACTTTTATCACTTCAGTCTTACGTGAATTCAATCTCAGGCCTTTTCTTTCGAGACATTCTTGCAACATAAACAGTCTTTCTTGCATTTCCTTTTCACTGTCTGCTATTATTACCAAACATCAGCGAACAAAAGTTCCCAAGGGTCATCTTTTCTGATATTTTTCGAGGATTCATCTATAACAATTTGCAAAAAGTAATGGACTAAGTGTCGAACCTTGGTGTAAGCCTACATTTATATCAAACTCCTGTGAGCATCCATTCATTGTTCTAATCGAAGTCTTAGAGTTCCTGTATGTTTCCTGAATTAACCTTACAAGCTTTTCACTGACACTTTTTTCTCTCAGGTGTTAGTGAAAAGCTTGTAAGGTTAATTCAGGAAACATACAGGAACTCTAAGACTTCGATTAGAACAATGAATGGATGCTCACAAGATTTGATATAAATGTAGGCTTACACCTTGAATAGCAATTACCCGAATAGCAATTTTTAGAGTTATACACTAAAAGCTCGATTTTTAAAGGAAGTATATTTATGTAAACTTTCAATTTTCCAATAACAGAATTAAGTTTATACAAAACATGGAAAGTATGCGATTTCCAACTAAATTTATTGTCAATCACGTCACCCAAAAAGTTTATTGTATCAACAAGTTGAAAGCCGAAGTCAGGTAAAACAAGGTTAGATTTATTTGAAAAAAAACATGACTCTACTTTTGTCTCTGTTAATAGTAAGGCAATTTAAAACCTTTAAAAACAGCAATTACCCCTAATGGAAATTTTGTATACTACATATAACATTTTATCTCCTAAGTACAGGTGACTAAATTTGATTTTCTAAACAGTTTTAAAAATATCACTTAGGTAGATTATTTTTATTCAAATTCAGGAGGTTTTTCCAAAATTTCCTTAGCTGTAAAAGCTTGCTTCTTTGAGTTCAATAAGTTATTTGGGACTTGAACATATGAAAGTTGATTAATGATTTCCACTAATTCACTAGTCTGTCCTTTAACATCGGACTTATTTATGTGTTAAGTAATAGGTTTTAAAATCATTATCTTCACAGAATGGAAAAAAGTCTATGATTCACTGAGTTTAAATTGATAAAGTTTATTACAAGTATGGCAGTGTCGATTGCTTCTTGCATCTCTCTTCCAATATTCTTAGGAACCAAATTCTGTAAAGATCAACATATTTTATTTTAGAAACAGCCTTTCACTTTTCCAAATTTGGCTAGAGTCTATCTGATACAATAATAATCAAATTGGTCAATACAATATTTTTATCATTAAAATACAGAATTATATCACAAAGTGATTTCAATTAAACATTAATGACTATTTTTTTCCTATCTGACATAGACCTCAAATTAGATCTCAATTTAGATGGAAAGCGTTATCTTTTGAAGAATTTCACCCAATTTCTTTTGAACAAAATTCGTCATATCAATCAGCCTTGTAATGAGTCAATTAAAAGTGGAATTGTACTTGGTAATTGCATCTTTTCAAAGAATCTTAATTTTCACAAGCTATCATTGCTAGCTTTACAATATTCTCACCATAAACCTGAGGTGCTCCAACCTTGCCAAAAATTTGAAAGATCAAATAACTTGGATTAAGTTTCTTAGCTTTTGAGGTATTCATCTCCCTTACAAATTTTGATAATTTGAGTAGCCGACTTTCCTTTTTATTCACAAAATTTTCCCTATCTCTACCAATAGATGAAAGAAGCTTTGATTTCTCATGCTGTTCCAGCTTAGCTATATTTACGGGATCAATTATCAAGATGGCACAACATTTAAGACACATAGCTTTTGAATCTAGATATACGAAGCCAAACACGATAAAATCTCTCTAATTCCTTAGTTTTGCAAAATAAAAAAATTAAAAGTTTATCTATTAAATATTTTTGGACTTCATAAGAGTCATATGCAACGCAGGAGTGATTTGCGAATAATTTTTAATATTTATTTTATAATTTGTTACCCTTGTTATCGAAAGTTTGACGCTGTCCGAAGTTACCATATATGCTCACTTACCATTTTTTATATGGATAAAAAATTAAAAAAATATAGCCCTAATTTTTAAATATAAAGGGTACGCATGTATTTAAACTCAATATTATATTAGTTACATTTTTAAGTTGGTTGGTTGGTTGTCATATAACAAAGCACTTTCAGCCGTAAGGCAATATGCTCGCGTTTTGGGTTAGTCACAATTTTTGTAAATTTGTTTAAGAGTTGGGAGCCTTGGAGGATCTAACCCCTGACCCTCAACTTTTAAGCTGAGAGATACACCCTAACAACCATTGAGGCTCACATTTTTAGGTAATAGCTAGAATTTTTTTTTATGAATATGGATTCTCTATGGAAAAACAGATTTTATAAAAAATATTTAAAAAAAAGATATAAAAAAGTAAAAATATTTAGATATAAAAAAATTCTTTTTATAATGAATTTTTATCACAATTATTGTTACAGAAGAGAAAAATGTTGCTAATACATTGAAATCTGGATTTAGAAACCGTTCAAATGAGAAGGTAAAGACGGTCACATATGACAAGTGGTTTCAAGTCAGATATCGCATACTCAAGAATCAAGAAACTTCTACTAGAGAGTAAGTATCAGACATAGGGTGAATAGTTAAAAAAATATTCGAATATGAATATAAATATTATAGAAATTGGTGATTATGAATATGAATACTCTTGAGATACATAGTTTACTAGTTCACATATGGAATTCAAAATAAGTAATATAAATTTTATTCAAAACTTTGATTCACATGAAATTCTTATGGTAATACACACCATATTTTATGTAATAGTTTATTTGCAAAAATATCCATTAACTTTTTTATTCATTAAACTTACCCACCAATACTAAATAAATGCTCAATAGGTGCTGATGTTGCAGGTATGCCAATTTAATGTTGAACTAATTGTGCTAATAGAGGGTATTCATGAAGCATGCTCCAGTATTACTAGAGGATTCGATTATCCAGTAATGCAAAGAAAAGAAAGTACTTTTCTAACTCATATTTTGGGATTCTGTGTCATGATATAGTTTAGTAATGTCAGACATAAACCGGAATAGTCTAATTTTCTTTTTAAGAGGAGATACACCTTGATTATTTGACTGGTGTCTTTTTGGAGATCTCAGTTCTTGATATTTCCATTGTGTTTGCGTGTAACTCGCTTCCTGGTGAACACCACTGAGGCTTAAATATTGGATCAATTAGGGCTAGAATTAAAATGGGAAATAAAGATTTCAAAAAAAAAGAAAAAGAAAAGGAGTGTTACCTGAATTAGAAAATTCTTTATATGAATGGTTTTGTTCAATGAGAGAGAAAAGTGTGCAAATTTCAGGTCCTCTTTTGATTGAAAAGGCTAAATTACTTCATAATGAATTAGCTCAAACTTCTGAAGCAAATCGCATGAATTTTTCAACTGGTTGGTTGCAAAGATTTCAGAAAAGATTCAATATTGTTTACAAACTTCAACATGGAGAAAAACAGTACGGAAGAGTAGAAAAAGTTTTTTATTGATGAAATTTTGAAGAAGTACTCTGAAAGTTGTATATTCAATGCAAATGAAACTGGCATATATTATAGAGCCACTCCAAATGGTACTCTTGCTAGAAAAAATGTAGTTGTAAGTGGGAGTAAAAAAGCAATGAACAAAGTATTATCAGAAATTACCATTGCTTGTGATAGGTAAATTTCAAAGCCCAAGATGCTTTAAAAACAAAAAAAATTTACCTGTTGAATATACGCACAATAAAGCCTCTTGGATGACTAAAGATATTTTTTGCGATTGGCTTTTAAATTTAGATAATAAAATGCAAAGAGAAAAACGAAAAATTGCTTTGATAATAATTGATCAATCCCCTGCACATGCAAAAGATCTCGAATATTGAAATTTATTTGTTACCTCCCACTACAACTTTAATTATACAGACTATGGATGCCCGTATAAAACGGAGCGTTAAAGCGCATTATAGAAAGAACTTGATGAAAGACGTCATAGATAGCTTGAATTGTGGATAAGATGAAAAATGGAGAAGGCTGTAAAGTCTGTCACGATACTTGACTTACTTCACATGTTACAAATGTCTTGGGACAGCGTTTCTACTGAGGTAATTAAAAATAGTCTTCGAAAGTTTTTGGTTCAAATTTACAGGACATGGCGTTAATTGAACACCCTTAAAGAACAGATAATGCAGTGGAAGAAAGTTTTTTAACTTCGGAATATATTGATTGCGATGAAGATTTGGAGGGCTTCGAAACAACGAATGAACTACTGCTGAATGTGGTTTATGATGATGAAAGTGGAAAAGAATATGAGAAGCAACCTAAAATATCTCATATGGAAGCCTTACAAATGATAGATGAAATAAAAAAAGTCTAGTAACGATGTGGAGTTACAACTATTGATTTGTAAAAGCTCAAAAGTCAGTTCAAAACCACGTAATTGGGAGTAGAAAATCGCGCCCGTCTTCAATCAATGAATATTATTTTAAATAATAAATATAACTTTGTTTTAAATTTTTAAAACTCGGCATTTTTTCTACTTATTGACTTAATTATGAATCAATTTAATTTAATAGTTTTCGATATAAGCACATACTCGATATAAGCACCTATTCAGCTGGTCCGATGTAAGTGCTTATATCGAATATTGACTGTATTTGTATTATTTGTTAAAAAGACCCACCGGTATTTAAAGTATTATTATATCTCGATTTTAAGTTCATCTTTAAGTAACAGAGCACATAGTACAACAAAGCTTAACAACCAAATTTTGTCCCTGTATATAATGAGTGGCTTCTAAATTGAGTCAATATATCGCATAGATCCTGTAATAATTTTCGCTATATGGAGTATTTGGTAGTATCGATCTGATCAAGCTTTTCCTTTGGCATTTCTGAATAGATCTGATCATCTTTACCTCAGAATTCTAAAGTGTATGATTCTCTGCTTGAAATCGTATTTATCCTTAAAGTAGATATGTTGCATCTGTGGACTTGCGAACATGTCAACAATGCCAGCAACTTTATTGATAGCTTTACGGAGGACTCCTGTTTCTTTCATTCCATTCGTTACAACCAATTGAAGGGTGTGCCCAAAGAAAGAGCTATGTTCAGGCAGAAATTGAAATCTATCTGAAGACTCGCCATCACTATCTACAATTTCATTATCACTACCACTATTCATGTGAGAGTCGGAGCAGTATTATCAGGAATATACTATGGACAATTTTATAATTTTATACTTTGACAATCTAATCTATACTGAACTACTCGTCAGTATTTATGAAAGTATATTCCTGACATAAAATTTTAGTTATGGTATTCGAATAAGAATACGAATAGTTTCATTTTCGGAATATTGTATTCGAATATGAATACGAATATTTCAAAAAATTTATGCGAATATATTCGAATATGGATACTCAATATGAATACCACATGTCTGGTGAATACCCTTTTTTTTGTTGACATTTTGAATTGTTTAAATAGATAGCATCTCTCAAGGCTTTCGTGTCTATTGATAAACGCTGAATGCATGTCAACAGCGATAATCGACATTGTTTATATAACCGATTTCACTCATTCATGGATGATGTATGATATCATTCTTGGAAGAAATTTTTGATTAATATATTTGAGAATTCCTTCTCTCTATCTAAGTATACACAAATTCTTCTATCACATACTATCTATTTAAACACATATAAACAGTGAATGTCTTTTCTAAGTCTTAATTTATTTTTCAATTCAGTTCCTTTATTTGAAATCTCAATTTAATGTCTTTATAGAAACACTTTTATTGAGTTGAGTCACTAGGGTGAATATTTAGGTGTATATCTATTACATTTAAACATGCATGTTAAGGATAATGCGAGAAGAATTCTCTTTTACTTCCTTTTGCGCAAAAAATGGTAGTCAAATTCAGGACTTTATCTACCATAGTAGTTGGAAAACAGGGTGTTGGTATCGTAAGAAACTAAGTCGCTTAAATAAGCCGTTGTTGAAATTATCGTTGGAAGAAGAAATTAATTTTGCTCTAAACAGTGAGTCGCTAAATTCAGTGGGTCGCTACTCGCTAGAGGCAGTTTGATTGGATATAGATAATTGTTTCGTTTTTTTCCTAAAATATTTAATACTAAAAAAAATTTATGAATTTTTTTCTGCCAATTGGATTTTTTTATTTTCAATATTTATTATTTTATTTTTTCTCAAGTTTTAAATGGCGTTGGCTGCTTCCAAAAAGAAATTTTTTGTACATGTACATTACAGTAAATCTTAGATATTTTTTTCATATAAATCTTAGCAATCAACAGTATTCTAGATTCATTTTATTATAAAAAAAATTTCATTAAAAAAGAATATTTTTTTTATAACAATTCAATCAGTGTTATCATTTTAAGCACACGCAGGGGGTTTTCCTTAGTCGAATTTGGGACTAAGAGTTTTGTTTAAATATTTTAAATTGTATTTAGATTTGGATATTTTCTCGCTAACATACTAAAAATTCAGAGAACTACACATAAAATAATAAAACAAACAATTTTCATAAGCACTTTGATTTATGGATCTTAAAATCCATGTATTTTTATTTCAATCGTAAATATTTTTAATGAAGCAACCAAACAAAAAAATCCTATTGAAAGAAGAAAATGGCCATGTTATTTTTTGATTCTTTGTACAATTTTCTCTCTAGCTGTTGTTGTTAGCCCCTAGATTATACTATCTCTATATGAGTATAATCTATCAGTTCAAAACAAAGCTTTGTTTAAACAGAAAGTATTTCCATAAAAGCAAGTACTCTCAAGGAAAAGTGTAGAATTTTGTTACACTTTCGCAGCAGCAACGATAAACCAGTGTAATTTCAGCCAAACCGCAAAAATCCACCATAAGGTACTGCTGGCTTTTTGCAGACTTCTACATATGGCTAGAAATAAGGGATGGATTTACCTGGGAGGAGGGGAGGGTGAGGGTGAGGGGGCGGTACCCTCCTCCTGTTTTTTTATAGTTGATTGGTTAAAGTGAATTTGATGAAATGATATAGTGTAACAGTGAGGTTAAATCTATTTTAAACATGATAGTTTGTTGTAACATCTTCACAAAATTAATGTTAGATTTTTATGTATTGTATCATGCACTTTTTTATCACATCAAATCAAAAAAGTCAAATCAAAAAAGTTTTTCATCGAAAAAAAGTACTAATTTGCAGCTAACATCGAGCTATGGATAATCTAGCAGAAGCGAGGCTTAAACCCGGAACTTCAGATCGATAGCAGCGCTTCTAACCGTTTAACCTCGCAGCCACTAAATCACTTACGTTTTGATAAAAACGGAAAAGTTAGTTTAAACTTTTAAATAACAACTTTTCACGATAGAAAATATTAGAAAAAAATTCAAAAAAGTGGCACGCCCCCCCCCCCCCTCAACTAAATTGAAAGATGAAATTTATAAATTTTGGTAAAATTTTTTATTTTACATCATTAAATGAAGCCTTTTCAACACTTTATTTTTACCTTGTGTTCATAAATAGTTTATATATTGAAGACTATATTTATAAAATAATATTGAAATATTCTTAATGCTTGAAACACACTAATTCATGGGTGTCTAATTCTCTTGTCACATTTATGGTACAGTTTATATATTTTCAACCTATTTTATTTAAAAAATATTCTCATAGCCTATGGTCCAACTTTTGTATTTTTTTCAGACAAAAATTTTTATACATGCCTTTTGTTTAAATCTATAATAGCCTATAATATAATAGGCTAGCCAGATATACACTTTTGAGCGGTACCGTACCTTTTTTTCATCTATTTTAATCGTCCCCTTCTTAAGAAAAGTCCTCTTTTTTATCATAGCTTATATTTTAACAAAATAATAAATTGGGTAATCTTTTAGTATTATATAAAATAAAGTTGTATTTCAAAACTGTAAAAGACGAACATTATTTGCCTAAAATTATTTAACCCATTAAGTCCCAATGTTCCCATTTGGGAACATAAGTAATTTCATGTTCGTCTGCTTTTTTCAATGACTTTGAATATAAATCGTCTGCGTTTTTTTTAGATATCGTCTGATTTCTATGATACTTAATGGGTTAATCAGGTAGATATGATATAAAGCATATTTAACATAGAAAATCTATAACAAAGTGTTTTGATATTTTTTTACGTATGCATAAAATTCGTTTTTATATTATATATAAGTTTGTTTTGAATTTACCTTCAACTAAATTTCTTCTTGAAAATTTATCCTTTATTTTTTGGCAAATGTTAGAATGTGGCGTTTTTGTAACAATAAAATACGCACCCTACTATATAGGTATTACGTTTCAAAAAATGTTTGTTCATAATGAGAAATCGATAAAAATAGCGTTTCTTGACCCAAGTTTACAAATTTTCAAACTATAAATGAATACAAATAATAAAAATGAATGGAAGCCAAATTTTTGCGAGTATTCGGAGTCAGAGTTGCACTTCTATAGTTCTTATTCAAAATATATTTGTCTCCTTATCCTTAGAAAAGGATTCTAAATAAACAGGTTACAGCAAAAGAACATGTGCCTTTGGGTCAAATGATTGTTAGTCTGTGTTTGTTGTGTGTGATGTGAGTCCGTTTCTCTTTGTCCACAAAAATTAAGTAATTTTTGTGATGTGAGTTTAGAGAAAAAGGATCACCATGTTCCTCTCTTTGAAAGTGACGATCATGAATTGACAGTGGCTGATCTGAAACAACAGATTTCTCTCTCCACTCAAGTCGGCCCCAAATCACAGAAAATCATCTTCAAAGGTTTTATTTTTAAAACTATTTTTAAATTGCTTATCCATCACAGTTTTATGATGTAGTATTAATTATGATGATTATAAAGCTTCAAATTTTAACGATTTAGTGAAAAATCTTTATATTTCGAAAAAATTGGGTGCAATATGTCTCAAACTTCATTTCCTTTTTTCTATGAATATGTCGTTAGATGTGTTCGATGAACATTGAGAGCGTCTTTATCAACAGATTTAAAAAAATGGAAGAATGATATAAAGGAAACTTTCTTCATCCTTACTTGCTGACTACTTCTGGCCGCTAGCAAGGGATTGTAGGCGATTTCTTACAAAAAATCCTACAGAAACACATTTTTAATTTTAAATTCAACTCTATTTTATCTTACCTTAATAAATATTTTTTTCAACATTAATTTCTAGTTTCGAAGTTCATTAGACTATATTTTCATGATATTTCAGGGTAAAATTTTGCTTTACAATAAAACTACACTTTGAAAGTAAAAATAAATAGTAAATTTGAATTTTTCAAGATAAAAATTTGCACACCGTACAACGAATTTAGAATGTAAAAAAAAATTTGTCAAATTTTGTTGCATTATTAGTGAGATCAATTTTTGCTTCTTAGTATGGTTGGTTAGATTCCGGATTCGATAACTCAAGGTCTTGGGTTCGATCCTACATCAAGCTTGCTTTCCTCATAAAAAAAAAGATAAATTATTATAGAAATGAAATAAAACTAAACAGAATGAAATTTACTTAGTTAGGTATTGCTCATTTTTGACGAAGTGTTTGTAAAATCATTTTTGTTACGACGGTTCGGTGAATGAAATAACTAATATTTATTTGATAACCAATTAACCAATTTTAATAATTTAATAATAAAAAACATCTCTTAAAATCAAAAACATCAAGGAAAAAGGATTCAAGTGGACATAACTGAAAAGTCAACTAGTTTTTTCTACCTGTTAGTCTTTTGCACGGACGGTGCAACATTATCTATACATCGTTATTATTGGATTTTTATAAACAAACGAAGCTGTTGGTTGGATATTGCTCTTATTTCATGCTGTGATGTTTATCTTCTGTGTAAACATGACTTTTTCATCTCTTTTCAATAAAATATTCTTCCAACATTAATATCGAGCAGTACCGTTGTAAATTAACCATATGAGCAGTGACATTTTTGATAAATTGCGTAACGATGTATTAGAAAAGGTTGCAGTGTCTCACGGTAGCTTTGAATCGATTTCTTCTGTGATCTTACTGAAGGAAAGATCTGATCAGTGATGCATATCCCCGCATAAAAAATAATGCCTTCCTTGTTAAGTCTAGATTATTTTTAAAAGTTTAATTGTGAATTGACATTTTAAGTATTTAATTTAAAAAATTAACAAATAATACATCAACATAAAATATAAAATTTTTTGCTCAAAAACCTCTGAAACAACATTTGCTTATATTTCGTACCTAATTTTAGAAGTTTCGTACCCAGTTTTTTATCTTTTCGTTACGAAATGACCAAATTTGGTACCAAATGACTTGGGTATAAAATGTCTTGGTTACAAAATGTCTTGAACTCAATAATACTTAAAACTCGGTTATTGGTTTAAAATGCGTTTCCTATTTTATTTATGTACAACAAGTGCCTTAACTACCTGCAAATCGTTTATATTGTATCTATTTACGTTTCTAAATTTCTGATAAGACATATATCAATTTATCGCTTTTGGAACAATTCGGCCTGACTTTAAGGCAAAATTAATGAGGCCAAATTGTCCTGCTTCTACTCTATCGTTATAACTACAATCTCCACAGAATAAATATAATTTTAAACCTTATTTTACTAAGATGGCAGTGAAGGGGAAAGATGATTTTTGGTCACGCTATACTTCTATGACTTCAGTATGACAAAAACTAAAATTTGCAATTTCTATATATTTGGATTTTAGAGGCTTTTTGTTCACCTTCTGTAGTAGGTAGTCTTTTACGTCACGATATGACATAAATAACAATTCATTATACTCAAAGAAAAACAATTAAGATTTTTGAAAAACAAACAACATAGTCTAAAAATTATGATGTCATCAATATGCGCTAACATCATGAGACGACTGTCAAACATGAGCAGAATATTCTAACAATCTATGCGTAGATGATATCAGCTTTTATATGTCATCATATATCTTTCGTATTAGGGATCTAACGGTATCGTTTGATAGGAAGATATGTTTCAACTTTACAAGTTCAGAAGCTTTCAGCAAGGCAATATTAAATGTTCTCCTATGTTGTGGGACTTTTTGACAACAGATATTTTTGAAGCCTTTTAAACCATACTTAATATTTTGCGAAAACACTCCTATGTTATCAAACCTCGATTTGTGCAATTGTTCATCTTGGCGTTTAAAATAGTCAATAGTTTCGTTTACTGAACTCGACTGCTTCACTTCCAGTGCAAGCTTCGCTTGACGAGCTTTAGAATAGTGGATGCAAACACTTCAGAACACAAAACACACAAAGCCAAATTGCAAGTATGAGTCGTCATTCATTTTTTAAGCCATAGATAAAAGAATAAAAATAGTACTCAATTCAAAGGCTAAATTATTTTTTCTTATAAATGCGACTTATTGCCAAAATCGCAAATGACCCAATATGGATGCATTATGTTGCGCAAACGATCCACTCAATGGCCCCTTCTCGGCCTCTGTGGAACTGCTTCGCGATCGCCCAGGGCACCTCCGACTGAGAATTTAAGAGAGTTGAATCAGAAGCACACATCCTCCGATTTTTCTTTTTATAATTTTCAAAATTTATTATAAAAGAATTTTTGTCCAAATGAACACTGTTGCTCAACAAGAGAACAAAATCATTCACATATGACAGATTCAAAGCAAAAACAAACTGATAATTCTTCATGTCCGCTATTATTTTTGCACTCATCTGTTAAGATTGAGTTCATTCCGATTCTTCAATTTCGTCTCTATTCATCTGAACAACGCTTTGGGCAAGAACAAATTCTTCACATGATCGTAGTGACAAAGAATTTGGGGATTTATAACTTTTCATCATGCATTTTTCTGAAAGTAGGATTAATAGTTATCATGAGCTTGATAAATTCATCAAATTTACCACTGTTTGATGAATCACAAGTTTCATATGCCAGCGATAGGACATTTCAAATTCACTAAATTTTCTATGGAGTTACTGTTTTTGACAAAAATAGACTGACAAATAGTATCTAACCTTGACTGAATAGAAAAGGTTGGACAAGTTTTTTTTGTTTGAGACCCTCCCATCAGGACATGGAGAGACAGTGATCACTAGGCATTGCATGTAATAAAGCCTTCATCCCTCATTATTGTTTTTCACCATTTAATGAAACCAATGGTCATAAATGTCTATTCAGATTTGGATTATTAGTGCCGAAGCAACTGCATACGTAACAAAACGCCTTATCGAGAGATATGCGATACTTTAATCAAGTCAAGGTTTTATACCATAACTAAAAATGATCCTTTTTGTTAATCTTTAGGGAACATAATTC
This sequence comes from Nectonema munidae, assembly GCA_030549495.1. Classification (NCBI taxonomy): domain Eukaryota; kingdom Metazoa; phylum Nematomorpha; class Nectonematoida; family Nectonematidae; genus Nectonema; species Nectonema munidae. Next base: position 718,973 of record JAUIRK010001047.1, on the reverse strand, counting down.
TTGGTTCAGTCGATTCAGTATTTGGTGTTCGAAGGTCAAAAATGTCTGTCTTCTGAAAAATTAATGAAAAGGCTTGTATTAAAAGACTCATTGTAAATACAGTCAGATCATGTTTATCCAAAACTCGATTATTCGCCATCCCCGTTATCCGATAAAATATTGTCTCTAACTCTTGATAAAAAAACGAAAAGCTTAAATAAAATAAATATCTAAGAATGAAGATGCTTTAAATTTCAATTCTAAAATTTAAAGAAGGAAAATACTTGATTGTTTAAGTTATATTTAGAAAATATAATAAAGGCATTTACCTCAAAGTATAATGTCGGGTAGTAATGGTGAAGTGTTCATTAGACAAAAATTCTTTTGTAATATATTTTGAAATTATAAATAAAAAGTTCGCCCGCACCCCCAAAATTTTGAGGATGTGCGCTTCTGGTCGAACATCAAGGAGTAAACAGTTAATTTTTTTTCTAAAGTTCACATCAATCATCAACCACCACAATATTATTATTCTCATCTTTTTGTCGTCTATCATCCACATGAATATTATCATCACCATCATTATCATCATCATCACCATCATCATCATCATCATCACCATCATTATCATCATCATCACCATCATCATCATCATCATCATCACCATCATCATTATTAACATCATCATCATTATTATCATCATTAACATCACACCATCATCAACATCACACATCATTATCATCATTAACATTACAACATCATTATCATCAACATCATCATTAACCATATCATCTCCAACCACATCATCATCATCATTAACTACAACATCATCATCATCATCATCATTAACTACAGCTGTTCATCATCATCATTAACATTATCATCATTAACATCATCATCATCATCATTAATTCTACGTCTAATTTAACCCCTTCATTTTAGGCCAAATTTTGAATGACGTAGAGCGTGGTTTGACGTCTTTGGGAATCAAAAATGGCTCAAATATGATGCTTCTTTGCACAAATGTATTCTATGTTTCTCAACTATTTTTATTCCTTAATTTCTATATTGTCTATGTAGCCCTTGGAAAATCTCCTTATCCGAGAATCCCTTTAGGAAAAAGATTGTCAGGAAATATTCCAGTGAAAAATGATCCCATGTCTGATTCTCTTAGATGGGGAAAACCTTAAAACTTAGTACTGTCTCAATTTAACAACGATATCTTCCAGCGGTGTGAAGTTGATTCGGAGATTTCAAAGGGATAGTAGTCGGAGTCGGTCTAATAAAATTTAGAAGTCAGAGTCTGATTTTTTTAAGGTATCTCAGTTAACCGATTAACGACCTGAGTCGACTATAAAAATACGATCGTCTGCTTTTATAAATGTTTTTTAATACAAATCGTCTGCTTTACACAAGATATGGTTTGATTATTCTGGTCGTTAACGAGAATGAAGAAGTATGGTTAGTTTTTGTAAGTCTAATATTTTTCTTCTGCCTCCGCAACTCTAGTATTTTCGAAAATATTTCAGATATATTAAGCTCCCTTTTTGCGCATATTCAGGCTGACAATTTTAGGGGTTGAAAGCTCCAACATGTGATTATTTGTTTATTTAACTAATAAAAATTTTATTTTAAGCATTGTGACATTTCAGGTGCGTAACCAGTTTTTGAATGCGAACACACCGACCCATTATAACTGAGAGTTTGATGCTAAACTTCTACATTTATGCAAAACATGAGACATTTTAGCTATAACGATATACAAAAGCAATCTCTGAAGGGTTATTTTTCATCATCATCATCATTAAGAAAAGAAACTATTTTTTATACATGAAAAAAGGGGCTTCTTTACTTCTGTCTTCCTTGACAAATGCTTAGTGATTTAAAAATTAGACATTTTTATTGCCCGCTAAAAAGCAATATTAAAATTTAATAATAATGACAATCTATCAAGCATTTTAAAGGCTTCAATGATAGCATTTCACAGCGTGCTACGACATTTCATCACACGACATTTCATCACACGACATTTCATCACACGACACTTCATCACACGACACTTTATCATAACGACACTTCATCACGCGACATTTCATCATACCGACACTTAATCACACGACACTTCATCACACGACATATCATCACAACCAAATATAAAATAATTATTCGCCTACATTTACCACAACATCGTTGGTCTTATGATCCCTGCCACAAAAAATTTAACCTCCCTGTCGTACTCTGATACAGGGTATTAAGATATATTATTATAACTAACCCATTGAAGTTATGCTCATTTTATTAATATAAATACTGTAGACTAAAAATATAGGGTAAATATTTAACTCAAAAATCAAAATTTAAATCTTCATTCAATAACATCTATTTTTATTTATAATTACTACGTTATGTCAAGTTAGGTTTGAAAAAGATCACTATAATACAAAGTATGCCTTACAACTGTTCCTTAATTTGTGTATAATATCGTTCATATTTTGTCAAAAATATAATATTTACAAATTCTTCAAAGAAAAATATATATTTCAAAGAAAAATATATATTTCAAAGAAAAATATTTCAATTAAATGGAGCTTGCTTGCTTTATTAAAACTATTTGTCGATGTCATATACGAGCATTAAATCGAGGGATTCCCAAAGAACAAATCCTTTCTATATAATTTTACGGTAGTGTATGGGTTTGCGGTAAATTGAGGGACGGTAATGCGTCTGAAAACTATATATATATCGTTTGGAAAAAAATTAGAAAATGAAAGTACTATAATTTGATTTATTTGTATAAGAAATAATTTAAAAACAATAAAAATTGCCATACTTATAAAAACAAACTACTTACACGCAGAATACTGAATAGCTCTACAGGCCCGTAGCTAGAACTTTTCACTTGGGAGGGCTGGAAAAAAATTTAGGGGGGCTAAATATTTTTACAAAAAATTTTTTTATATTTGTGGTTTATCTTTCCTGCCTTCAAAAAAATGACTTTTTGAAAATTTTTTTATAAACAATAAGTGTCAAACTTTTACTTTACATGTTTTGAAAAATAAAACAATATTAAAATCAAAACAAAATTAATCTTCATTCAAAATAACTTCATTTTGCAGTTGTGGAGAAGTGTATTTTGCATTCTGTTGAACATGAGAATTAATTATTTCTTTTAAGGTGCCGTCTTTTTCAATAGTGTAGTCAAAAAGGTTATTGAAAAGACCTTCTTCCTTAGATATATCTTCGTTGAATGTTCCTCTGAAAGCCAATTGATTGCTTGCTAGAAATTTAATTACATCAAGAATTGATCTCAAATAATATCTATTTTTTTCTATTGCACCTCTGCAAACGAGAGTCGAAACAGAAGTGTCATTTTCCAAACGATGCTTTTTCTCTTTCCAAGCTGCCATTGAGTCAAGGTGAGAGCATGATGCCTGATGTTTGAGAAATCCTTTGTTTCCTTCATTTGCTTTTTTCCAGTTAGAAAAGCCATTCAAAGTAAAAGCTGTGTCTCTTTGATTAATTTTGGCAAAAAGTCTACAGGGAAAGCAAAAAGCAGCGTCTTTCATAACTGAGTATTCAAGCCAAGGATATAAATTGTACCAGTTTTTCTGAAATGAACGTGAATCCGAATTTTTGGAAAATTTATAATTGGACACGATCTACTATCTTTACTTAAATCAGTAATACTATTATGTTCAACATTATCTTCACAGATTATTTCTTGATGTTCTTGTCGAAACTTCTTTGCAGGAAGAGAATCAAGATTACTAGAGCTTGCTTCGCTTTTCTTATTTTTTTTTATTACAAATTTATCCATAAAATTCTGAAAGTGTTTAAATAGCTAAACAAATAATCATGAACTTACACAGTATTAATTATATCATTTATTTATTTAAAAAATTTTTGGATAAAAATTGTGCATATTGTAACTATCACACTTCATTTAAACACTGAATTCATAACATTTTAAATTTTGTAATTATAAATTTATATCAAATTATTTTATTTTCTAAAAAAAAGGGAATTTTGCTAAAAAAATAAGAAAAAGATCAATAACTGAAATTAGTTACATATACATTTCAAAATCAAAATATAAAAATTAAATATAAAGTAAATAATAATTTGAAAAACTATTGAAAAACATAAATATAATAAAACTGAGAAATTTTTGTTTAATTTTTGCTCAAATATAAAAATACTTTCAATATATTAAATTTAAAAACCACTTGTAGCCATTGCAAAACTGTGACAGAAAAATATTGTTTTTAATTATAAAAAAAGATAAATAAATAATATTGGATAAACAGTTAAATACAGTCAGAAGTCGCATTTAAACAGAGTCATAAAAAAAGGATAAAAATCCTATGCTATAAAAACAATGTTGAAGAAAAAATATAAAAGGGGGGCTTTCCATTTTAGTTAGGGGGGCTTTCTATATTATTTAGGGGGGCTCAGCCCCCCCTTGCCCCCTCTGTCTACAGGCCTGTAGCTCTAAGGTATGTCATGATATCAGTCTGTGCGAACAGACTAGCTATGCTTTTAATCTTCTCCTTAATAGAAAGATATTTTTTATTAGTCGGTAGAGGTGCACCTGTTATTCCTTGAGTTAAATTCAAACGTTGAAAAGCAATATCTTTGTAAATACCGTTTAGGAAATACCAAATTGTTGGGTGGCTGCTGCATTGGAATAAATATTGCAAAGAGTAATGCCATCCCTCTACAGCATTTGTAGTTCGAGCCACACCTTCCACACAATTTTCAAAATGATTCCACTTTGAAATAGGAAAAAAGTGATTCCTTGCTGCTCCATTTTTTCTGTATCCTCTTCTTATGTAGGTGTTTTCAAAGTATGTCAGAAGCTGAGTAACTTTATCATTTTCAGGCATATGTTCCTAAAGTGTCAAATGCATTTTCAACAAAGTTTGTCGGGACTAAAGAAAGTGCAGGTAAACAAAGAATCAGTGTGCTTAATTCATTATCACTTTCCATTTCGGATTTCATTCCCAACTGAATGGCTTTTTTATAAACATTCTGCGAAAGATGGAAAAAACAACCTTTGATTTCTGTGTTCGGAAAAGCATACTGAAATTCAGTCATTGCAGCTATTTCAAAATCTAGAAGAATTTGTTCAGGATTGGCACAAGGAACAATATTCTTCATTGCGTTAATCATTCTTCTATAAATATTTCTACTTTTGTTTTTCAGAAGAGCATACATTCCTGCTGGATTACGCCCTTCTTCAAAATGAAAATGAAGAGTATACAACTGATAAAATAAACATGGTACAACTTTAAAAGTACCATCAGCAATCCAGAGTCTGGCACGTGACAAACAAGACACAACTTCATTATGTCCAAATATAATAATTCTTTCGGTATCGTCAATGCCAGAATCATACAATAAATTGTCTCTAAACTTACCTGTTATTTCAAAATTTGTTGAAGTTGGCAAAAGTGGTAATGTGTTAAATCTTCCTTTAGATCGTTGTAATGTTCGAATTAGGCTTGGCTTCTTTGGTATTCGCATCATGGATGAGGTTGATATATCTTGACAATATTCACTAGAGACAATCATTGGAGCTGCTCCAACTTCTTTCATTGCAATTTTCATTTTGTTCACTGCTAATTTTGCGCAGATTTTTTCTCTGTACAAATAATGGGAATGTTCAGATTTGGGTGAGGAAATTACACGTTCTCCCAACGTTGTAATAAACGCATTACATTTCTTTTTTTGGTATTCTGAGCATCGCCAACGGATAGAATTATCTTTGTTTTTTCGATGTTTATAATATTCGCAATTATTGAATATTGCAGTTTTCTTTCCCTTGGAAGTTGTTCCAAACTTACAAAAATATTCAACATCATTTGTATCCATTTTAAATGTTAATAAGGTAAAAACTTTTATTTTGACATAAAAAAATAGAAGGGAGTAAAAGTTAAAAGTAAAAGAGTTGAAGGTATTCTCAAGAAGAAAAAACTAACAAGGAAGTATTAGTGAGTAGAATGGGAAAATATTCAAAAGATTATCTATACAACAACCTGTAAAAATGTATCATATATACTTCAAGTTGTACACTTTTCACTTCCTGTTTAGCTGTTAAAGTATCTCATATATAATTAGAAGATTATCAACAACATGCCCATGAAAAAGCTTATCATACCTAGGTAAAATTCTCCAGATAATATAATGCTCTAATACTTATATCTGGACTATTTATCTATGCTGATGTTTTAATGTTTTACAACATATAGGAAATTGAAATGATAAAAAGCTTCTCTGATTATGTGATGAAGTGTCGTGTGGTGAAGTGTCGCTATGATTAAATGTCGTGTGATGAAATGTCGTGTGATGAAGTGTCGTTATGATGAAATGTCGTGTGATGAAGTGTCGCGTGATGAAGTGTCGTGTGATGAAATGTCATGAGACCATTTCACAGCTTTGATGTTTTCTAACCCTCGCATGGTCAAACAGGGCCGCTGAGGCCATGGTGTGAATAAAAAGCGTGACTACGCTGATTAAAAGCGGATTGCTACAATTATAGCACTCTGAAAACTTAAATTAAACTAATTTGAATCAAATTTTATAATAAAAAATTGAACAGGATTTCAGTAGATTTTTTTATTTTGCATGAAATTTTTTGTCTATCAAATGGAAAAAACTTGTCTAATTTTAATTGAGAGTCAACTTAAATGTAATGAATGTAAAACAATCTTCAAAATAAAAAATTATGCGAATATCAACGTCTTTATTGAGACATAGAAAAGCAGTTTTGACAAACTTTTTTTGCATGCTTGTTGCAGGTGTTTTGTTGACATTTTCCACATACTTGAAAAACTCGGCTTTTACAGTTGGAATAAAAACAAGCTTTTCTTTTGGAACTTTGTGAAGAGGAAGCACTTTGTTCTTTCACAAACCCATAAGATTGCAAGATGAGTTTTATTTCTTGCGGTATTTGATCGCTTTGTGCTCTTATTTTCATGGATGTTTCAGCAAGACTAAAAGCTTGTTTTCTTCCACCGTATTTATAGTTATATTGATCAGGACAGTTTGTATTCATGATAATGTAAGTATTTAGAGCAGCCATATCAAGATAATTGGAAAATATTACCATTGAACATCTAAAGTTTATTCTATAAGTGGTATACATATTCAGCATTTGGTTAGCCTTGTCGACGCCGCACTTGTATTTGTTGTATACGAGCATGGATTCTGGTTTTTTCTTCGAACCAAAAATTGAATATTTGAGTAGTGCTGACTTGACATCACGTGTACCACTTTGAAATTGTGGGTAGCATGTCGCATTGGAACGTAGGCTGTCAGGCTAGCGACTTCTGTGAGCAGGGTGAAAGAATCGCACTCCTTCATTTAACTTTTTTTCAGGTCTTGTTTTTTCATGACAGGAGGGATAAACCTTCTCATTTCAGTATAAGTACCCACCACCGACCAAGATTTTCTTTTGGCCCAAATGCAGAGATCGTGAGACATAAAAAACGATGTACAACAATGCCAACGCCATTAGGAATATTTGCATTTTCGCATAATCTTTTCACTATTGATTCGCCACTGAAATAATTTTCTTCGGGATGTGAGGAAAAATCAATCTCAGGGAAAAGAATATAAAAACTATTGGCACCATTTAGGTGATAAAACTTTATGCCGTACTTTCCTGACTTACTAGGATCATATATCCTAATGGGACAATTTTCGCGATATTTGAGTAACTACTCGTCTATACAAACATAATCTTTTAGGTTCCAGTACCTGAAATATAATTATTTAGTACAAAAGACAGGATATGACACCGATACAGAACACATACATACATACATACATACATACATACATACATACATACATACATACATACATACATACATACATACACACACACACACACACACACACACACACACACACACACACACACACACACACACACACACACACACACACACACACACACACACACACACACACACACACACACACACACACACACACACACACACACACACACACACACACACACACACACACACACACACACACACACACACACACACACACACACACACACACACACACACACACACACACACACACACACACACACACACACACACACACACACACACACACACACTATCAACTCAACATGCAAAACACAAACAAATTTATATAAAAGAATAAAAAATTACTTATGGAAAACTTTGTAAAAGTTTCCTTTATTCTGTCAGACAACGTTTTTCTTACTATCGGGTCATCAAACCGAAGAAAACGGGTGCAATACTTGATTTATTTTTTGATAAAGTACTTTTTACAAATGGAGATCCTATAAGGGGTGTGTAAATATCGTCATATGGTACTTTTTTTCCTTTGAAAGACCAAGCCAATAAAGAGAGGCAAAGTACCCAAGAAGTACATCAATAGTATAGTTTGAGGAAAACTTGTTCATTTGATCATTTGGATCTATAAGCCTTTCTTTATATTTCATATAATTTTTTGTTTTTGTAAAAATTTCAGTCAATAGTTCTTTAGTAAAAAACAGATTCCAAATTTTTTCCGGACAAGTCATTCTTTTGGCTTGATTTTTTGGACCAGGAGGATATCTCGAAATGTTACGTGAGTTTATGCTTCTACTTCTGCCACCACTCCAAGTCGGAAGACTTTCTTGAGTAAAATAAAGAACACCGCTTTTTGAAACAAATTCCTCAGAAGTCATGAATGTAACGTTGCAATTGAAACGGATAGAAGAAAAGAAAATAAAAAGCAAGAAAACGGAAGATTATCCAAAAAAGCCATAATCTGATTTGATTTATTTATAACGCTATAGAATATTTCAAAAAAAAACACCTGTTGAATACAAGCGCAAAAAACAAAATTACAGAAATTGCGTCTTTCAAGGTCATGAGTCATGACTCTCATGACGTAATATTGATCCATATGTTTATAGTAGTGTAAACTCCTAAATCACTTAATGTGATGATATAATGAGAAATAACACGTGCTAAATACAAGCGCATGGTGTAAGTGTGAGGAATGAAAAAAACAAAATTACAGGAATCGTGCGTGTGTGTGTGTGTGAAAATCACAAGCGTCTTTCAAGGTCATGGCTCTCATTGACGTAATATTGATATGTGTGATCTAAATCACTTGATGTAATGAGAGCAATCTATTACAATAATTTCTCTTACATAGTTATTGTTACCTCTGAATATTCTCGCCTCCTCACTAAGTGAATTTTGAGAGGTGCTGATAATAGCCTATTTTTATATTTGAAAATAGGTTATAAGCAGTACAAGTACATTTTGTGTAAATTGAAACAGATATTTTTTATTTTTAAGTTTATGCAATTATAATGATATTCATAGTTTGTATTATTTCTATTTTTTTGTAGATTTATAGCAAAATACATCATTATCACATTTCATTTATCAAGAAAATAAAATGTAGATGGCGTTAAAAAAATTGAATCAAAATCATTTTTCTAGCTAATAAAATTGAGTTTTCAAGTAAAGTTTAGTTTAAAATAATTAATGGGTCTGTTGTGTTCATTATACAGTTATATTATTTTTATTGAGAAAAAAACTTAAAAAGTGGCCTTTGCGGCCCATTTTGACCATCCAAGGGAAGAAAATTTTTCGACCATGCGAGGGTTGCGGAGTTTGGTGGAAAGTATTCGACTCTCACTTCAAGTACTTACAAAAATCCGTAAAAGTCAAAATATTTAAGGAAATGCGATTTATTGCAAAAAAAGAGAAAGCTTTAATTACTTAAAATTTTTAAACATTTAAGTCCAACTCCAGCAATTCTAGCTTCGACCAAGGAGAGGAGCCACTACGCGTTCTTACAAGAATTTTAGTTATTTTTTCAATTTTTTAAAATACACAAAAAATGATTGATGCTTATGGACATTCGACTCCTACCCCGGAATCCTGTTTATTCGCAATTACGAAGTTTATTTTACCGAACTACTGGTACAAGACGCAAATATACGTTAGTGTTCCTAGCGATTTTATTTTCCTGTATGTTGTTTGATGCGCCACGCATACATAAGCCACCTATGCTGGTTTACAGGCAACTACACGTTACCCGGCTTTACTTAATGCCATTTTGGAAAATACATTTTGAGAAGGCGAAACTGTATTAAAGGGATGATAAGTCGCCTGTAACAAATTCTAAGTTAAGTTCACTAGAATAAAGTTCTTGTTTTAATTAAGTTGCACATGAGACAATACAAAAATTCTCTAAAAAATATTCTTTTCAAAAGAAATTAAAAAAAACTTATTTCTTCAACTAAACTAGACATTTTCAAAGTGGTTGGAAGCGACTTGGATTTATGCTTTGCTGTTCTAAAACTTTTTGTTCTAAAGTGCAATTAATTTTTACAACATGACACAGCCTACATGCATGCACAAACCACCATTCCGTTTATTCCTTCAAATGTGAATAATTTTATAAATGCATTACTTAAATATTTTAAAGAAATGAATCTATTTCTTTTCTTTCTTTCTTCTTTCCTTAATATAAAAATGGAACGTATAATTTAAAAATATTTAAATATTTTTTATAAAAAACAACAGGAATTTTTTTTAAAAGGTACTTTTGATGCTTTTCTTTCTTTCTTGTTTCCTTAATATAAAAATGAATAAATTTTGTAGATATTTGCATAAAAGTTAACGATAATCTTAGTCAGAGGCGACTGGCGTAATTTGAGGGAGCAAAACTGCTGTGAAAGATGATCATCACGCTTCTTTGTATTGCACTTATAAAAAAAAGCAAGCAATGGTAATAAATATTGAGGTTCGTGATGTATTAATTGATTGAAGGAGTTTCAATATGCCGGGTGATTAGGTATACTCAATTATACGCGTATAAGTTTGTTAGAAATGCAGCAGATGTAATGGAACATCCCAATTAAAAATCGATGTAAATAATTGAAACTACCGATGCAAAACAATTTTCAATATAAGAAGTACTGTATGTTTTTTTGCCAATTCTAAGCATTAACTCTTGTGAAAAGGCCTAAAAATAAATTAAAGAAACTGTTATATGATTCAAGATACATTCTATAATTTTAGCATTGCTTTAAAATTTAGTTGAAGTAAATGGTGGAACGATTAATCTTGAATCGTTGGGATCGTGTTTCTTATTAATCTGCCCATTACACAACTATCTTTTTTTTACCTGTATTCTCTTTGGGTCCTTGTAAAATGCTTTTTGTAAATCAGGATTTTCGGAAATTGGAATGTTTTTAATTATAGGGAATTTTTTAATAGTTTTTTTGAATGTGATGTTGCATCAAAAATATTTCAATTTAGATGCCTAAAAGTCTTTCACTTTTTTGTTCAGAGTGATTTCGCAGAATCCGAAATTTTAAATCTCGTCAGTTCCCTCGAAAAAACTTTTCTTCCCCTACAAGTCAAGATTAGAGAATTTTCAGAGAAGTTTAATCCTGAATTTTCCTTAGATAAAGTAAAGACTATTTTTTTTCTTCCAAACCAAAGCGAATACTGCGATTCTTTCAATTTAAGCGAGAAATGCGTTATTTCCTCATAACTTTAAGAATTGAATTTTAAAGAATCTATAAGAATTACAGTTTTGCCGATAGAATCCGATAAATATTTTTTACTTTAATGATGTTTTATTGTTGATTAAAGGCTATCATCATGTGTACGTCACGGCAATTTATTAACAAACCTTGGGAAGATTGAACACGTGGAGACAAATATTATTTTCCTATCTCACCTACTCTTTTGCGTGCGTGATATTGCAAACAGGGAGACGTTGATATCAGTGGAAAGAATGTTAACGATTATTATGCGAACAATACACACGATTAAGCATTTTAATGAAGTGATGTCCTAATGCGGGTCGACACAACGAGAGACTAGTTATATGCTGTAAAGTCTTTTGAAGTTGTGATATTAATTCGGGGAGGTGTTGATTTCAATTAAGCTAAATCTCAAAGATCAATGAGAAAATTGATTCCGTTTTACCAGGGGTGGGGAGCCGAAGCCAAATTGGTCACATTGAGTGCAGCCGGAGCGGGTGTTACTACAAATTTTTTGCCTTCTAACCTTTTTCTAATTAATATTTTACATCTCTCAATATCAAATCTCCCATAAGCTTAGCGATAATAGTAATTAACTAGCAAATTCTTGCTAGCAAAGAAACAAATATAGGTAAAAATAATAAAAATTATCTAGTAAAACCGAACTGATGGACTAAATTTTACTCAATCAAACTAATAAACAATAAATCTTACCAATTAATAGAACAACAAGTAATATAAGAATTTATTTACAAAAAAAGGAATTAATAAACTAAAGAAAAACCAACAGTAAAACTAATTTTTAAAATTATGTGTTTTTTAATTCATTAACAAATTTACAAACTATTTAATTGACTCAATTAACTAAGAAATGAACAAACCTATTAGCAAAGAAAATAATTAATTTAAAAGTTACTTGTTGGTTAAGCTATTTCACTTATTGAATAATAAACTATAACTTGCAAACAAAAATAATTAATTATATTATATCTTAAAAAATATTCTTCGGTTTTGCCAAAAATTTCTGAACATCTTTTTTAGAAAATTTATCTTTAATTTTGGATCGAATTTGAAATCTTAAATGATCTCAACCAAAAATGTAGTTAATAAATGAGTTGAAGGTTAACTTATGAATGATATAGAAAGGTGGTTGACCAAATTTTAAGCTCTTACGTAATGAGAAACATCTTGATTTTGAAACCAAATGCCGCTGAATAGAAATAGGAAGTGGAAATTCAAAATCAGAAGTATCCCCGCTTTCTAAATTTAAACTCGACTTCTCCTATGCTTTGAATAAAATAGAGAAAGTAGATAGGTCATCTAAGTTGAATCTCTTAGATGCTATACCACATTGTTCGGAAATTGTTCGAAATGTGGCACATGCAGTAACTGCATCGCCCCAACTCAAGTTAGTAGTGTAGAACGAATGTTTTCTGCTCTTCGTATTATTCCTTCTGACGTGCGAGACTCCATGAAAGAAGATTTGATAGAGGCATTTTGCTCCTGAAAACAAATTCATTTTAATTATATTTTTTTATCTGTGCTTAATTTTAACTTCGTTTCATATTCAGTGTAATTTTTATAAATAATTGAAAAGTTGACATTTTGCGACGCCATTTTGCCTGATGTTTCGTGGTAGTGGTCATTCCAAATAAATAAATAAGTTATGGAGCCAGGACCACCGGTTTTAAAACAATGCTAGGACTGGAGCCACAACTTGAAAATACAATGGAGCCGGAGTCTAACCTATTTTAAGCGTTCCCAAGCTCTGGTTTTAACATTAAAATTTGAAACTTATTGCCATTTGACGACTTATATGTCCAAATTATCTTCAATTTAAAACTTATTTTAATTATTCGAAAATTAATCTAATTTTGTCTTTCTGCAGTTGTCTCTTTCTGGTTATTCTTTGAACATCAACTATTTGGAAATAAGCCATTTGAGGTAAGACGAATGATTAGATTAATTTTCGATTTCACGCATGCCCTCTTTGTGCCCATAAATTTGAGAGACGCGTCTTTGATCAGCGGCCATAAGGCCTTTTTGAATATTTCCCTCAAAAAAAAACTTTCTATATTGAAAATATGAAAATATATTGTCTATTCTATTTAAATTTGTAAACATTTTGTCTTACTGATATCACGGACTGTTTTTTTATAATTGTATGAATAAATCTTTCTTTCATACCTATTGTTTGTAAGCCGTAGGCTAAATTTTGTGCTAACTAGCTTTTGATATAATTTTCTTTTTTAATTTCTAGTTTTTTTTTATATTAAAAACTCATTCGTCTTTGATCAGTGCATATAACTAGATGACCCATTCTAGCGCAATTTCTAATCGAGTAATTTCTTTTAATTTTTCTCTGAAGGATCTATTGGTTTTGTTTCACTAGCATCTTTTCTTTACATTTAAAGTTGTTCTAAGAGATTACTCAATATTTTCTTCAGTAAATACCTTATTCTTCAAGTGTGCATTTTATTTTTTTGGAAGGAATTCATTTGCTGCAGAAAAAATTCTTACTTTTTAAATTAGCTACATGAATTATGCGAATAAATAAGATTATTTTTTTGTAGCGCAAACCAAGAGGAATTTTAGAATATTTGCTGTTTAAATAATTTTCTAAAAAAGTAAAATTATGCATTTTTTGAACTATATCCCACGAGATCTTTTGTAAAGAATGACACGACTATCAACAAAATATCTAACGATGGAATGTTCACAATATCAGCAAGTTAATGCTTGAGACTTCATATCATACAGTATAACTGATTAGTCATTAGTGTGTATTCAAATTTGATTCCTGAATTACTGTTAACATTTACATTCGCTTTCACATGAATTACAGAAAATTTTCCACATGAGTGATCTTATAATGGAAAATCTGGTCAACGAAAGTTTATTTTAACAAATTCATGAATAAATTCTGTCATATCATACAGATTAAGTTAAACTTTTTACTCGTTTTCCTGAATCTATTTACAAAAGAAAAAGAAAGAATTTTTTATTCTAAAAAGAGCTGAATACAGAAAATAAATGCCAAGCAAAATAGGAAAAAAAGCTTATAGTCATAAATGTGTAGATTTTCCTGATCACCCATGGTGTATCTACAAATGCTTGCGGTATCCCAAGTAGACCTAGTCTACTATTTAAAGAAAAAGGCGCGAAAATAAACATGCAGACATATGGATGATTGATTGCGTTTTATGATGTATCAAGTCTCTGTATTCTTCTTTCATTCAAACAATGTTTGAAGTGAATATATTGTATAAATGCTGACATCATTGGGTGCTGTGAAATTTCTTATTGAGCATTCGACAGGAGAAGGAAGAATATAAAGAATAATAAATGTTCACAAACTTCTTTGATTACAAGTTGAGAGTTTGGTGGCTTTGATCCTCTGTCTCCACTTTGAGACGCTTGCCTTTTGAGATATTTCTAGGAGAGTAAGAGCTTCTTATCCTTTTTCTCTGTCTCAGCGTTAGAGCTAAAAGTTCACAATATTACCTTCTAACCAAATCATGCATCAAAACTCAGTGATTATTATTAACACACAAAATGTTCAAATTCGACAATTTTAACATTAGAGAATCTTCTATATCTTTTATTTTCGAAAAAGACTTTTTAATCATTTTGCTGATAGCATTTATGTGTGTATCTGTAAGCCAAAATTCAGATCTGAGCTACCTGACATTCTTTTGCTGATTGGGGAAGAGTTTTTTGACTGAAAGAATTAATAATGAAATGAGAGATGGGAATAATAAATTAATTATAAGGACTGAGGTTCAAATAATTTTCAGAGAAGAGCAGAATAATTTTTTTCTGCAAAAACAGAAGTTCCAAAACAGTTGCAGTGCTTTCGTGAAACTTTTTTTGTGGTCTTGAGTTTCCGTACATCAGTTCGTAAGACTATTTTTCTTACTTATTTGAATCTACAAACTATTGTAATATTCTATTATAACTATAGGAACATGTGTAGGATTCGATATCTTCAATTCTATAAGCACGGTCAAGTTGTTCACTTCTACAAGCCAAACGGAGTTGCCTTTATTAATATCAGTAGAGCGCAGAATTTTACAAGGAACCCATCTAGCTTCACTAGAAGCCCTTTTCTTTTTCAGAATAGACAGAGTAACAGAATCGTTGACACTTCAAAATGGAAAAAAGGGAAATTGGTTAAATATTACTTGAAATCATTAATTCGCTTTTCGTGTCTTATGTCATACATGAACTTTATTTTCAACACACTTTTCCGTTTCTTCTTAAGCCTTCTCTCGAATGTTCACGTATACTTTCTTTCTACACTAAATTAGCGTACAGGAAGTGTTCGTTTTAAAATAATGGTCATCATAAATCGAGTTTTCCATCAAAGTATTTACGTTCTCATTAACTACCTCAGATAAAAACTTTGTTGAAGAATCAAAATTTATTGCTTTATTATACCGGAAAAATTATGAGGATAACGTGTGGTTTGAGACATTTTTGACCCTAAGTTCTTCCATAAGGAGAGTTTTTATGGTGCTGTTTTCTTGAGAATTTATGATAAGTCTGACTTTTGGCAATCAAGAAATCCATGGAAAATTTATTGTAATGTGTGAAGCTCTTATGTTTGCTAGTTCTTTGTTGAGCTTGAGTAAATGAAACAAAGATTAAATTTGATAAAAATTAAAATTATTGGGAAAAGATTTTTGATCTCAAAAACCAGATACATTATAATACTTATTTGAACAAGAGAATAAATATCTATTGAATTTTCACTTTCTACTAGACTTTGTGACGAAGTCTTAGGTTGTCTGTGATAAAAATCGTTCTTTCACCTTGAGAGTCCCATCTCTAAAAAAAAATATTTTTATGGGGAATTGACTTCTACCATTATCTGAATGGAAGATAATGTAGAAATAAAAAAGGAAGATTCTATTTTCTATTCTAGGAAGATAATGTTTTACAAACTCCAATCTCTGATATAAATTTAACTAAAAATTTGACATATCCTTATTGCTATATTTTTATTCCAATTTTTTCAGAAATAATTTTATTGATAATAATGATTGAAAACAGGATAAAATGGAACATAAATGAAAAATGTTCAATTTTAAGTTTTATTTTTTAAAAGTGCAAAAAAAAATTCAGCAAATGAAGATCATGCAACGAAACTTAAAATTTGTTTATTTGAATACGTTCATTTGTTTGCTTGTGAAGTAACAACTTGTGTAACAAGAAAAGCAAATGACCCAAAATTCTTTCGTAAGGGACAATTTTGAATTTGAATGCTCTTAAGTGTTAGTTTTACATGAAACCTGTTTAAAAATTATTTTTATATATTTGCCTTGAATGGAGGTTTGTTTTTACTCATTACTCTTTGATGACAAGTTGGACAAGAAACACAAAATTCTTGGCATATTAGTGTAGAAACCAAAAATATTCATCACTCATATCCTGAAATGCTTTTCAGTATGAAGATTGTTCTAATTGTCATTCTCACCACCTAGGAAATAATAAAATGCTGAGTATTGAAGAAAAATATCGTTTTCATGCATTCTTTCAGCTTTACGATGGCATCGCATATCTCAAGGCTTTCAAAATGTGATACTTCCTAACCTTCATTTTTGACTTCAGGCGGAGCTTTTTTTGAAACATTTAAAAGGTTTTTGATATATTGCAAAATGTTCGAATATTTATTCGAGCTTAGGAAAGATTCACTGGGGAGAATTGAAGGGTGCTTCCATTGATTTTCAGGTTTAAAAATTAAAGATGTGTCAAACTTATCAAAAACCTTTCTAAGTTTATTGTAGACTTTAGTTTATCCATCTATAGTTATGACGGGTTTGTAAGCGTTTTCTAAACCTTGAAAGAACTCTGAAATACTTCTCGGATAAGAAAGAATTATTCACTATGTCGGATGATATCTATAAGACTCTATTGATTGAATTTTGAGGGTAAGCATTTTGCCTCAATATATCAACTTTTTGGCAAAAGTTTGATTAAACAAACTGATCAGTGTAGACATTTTCTGGTTGGAAGTATGATTGCTTGTGAAATGTAAATATCTGAATGTATGAGTAGGTTTATGGAAAACTTTGAAATTAAAATGTCATTTTCCCTCTTTATTTTACAATCTAAAAAAAGGTTACGCCTTTCAAAGAGGCATCGATAAGGCGGTCATCAACATACCGTGCATATAAATCTGGTTTACATGAAGAGCAAAATTTTCGCATTGCTCTAGAACTATGTTTGCAATAGGTACACTACACGGATTACCCATTGCGGTGCTTTTTATTTGACGATAAATTTGGTTCATAAAAGTAAAATAATTATTCTGAAGCATTAGTTGGAACAGTGACAAAATATGATGTTTAGTTAAGCTAGTGTGTTTTGTCGAAAGGGCTTCATCATCCAATAGTTTATTTCTTTGACCATTCTTTTTGAAATTGGCGGTTCATCAAGCATTTGCGGTGTATTCTAAATTCAGTTTAACCTTTCTTTTTCAATAGTATTTTATCAATTTGAACGAACAATTTTCATTTGTTGGGACAACGATGTCATACTGGTCCTCAAGGCGTTAATAAATGTATTCTACTTCTGATGTTTATTTTTTCATTTTGAAAGTTGTCACAAATCCTTGAAAAAGATGCGTCCTCAATTGAAGCGATAGATAAAAGTCTGAGCGATTTGCTGGAGGCTGGAACGAAGTTGCTTTTCAGCTTGGATGAAATCCACATCTCTCCCACCCTTTCTGGAGCCAGGACCAAAAAGAAGCAAACGATAGACGTTATCCTCGTAAGTTCTGAACTTTTTAGCACCATAGGCATTGAAAGTTTTAGTCTTGAGTGATTAAAAGTTCAATAAAAAGGCATTTTCTTATTGATAAGTTCATTTAGAAATCAAGGCCTACAATTTCCGAAAATGACATGTTTCAAATTTGCGCCTTGAATCAACACAAAATTAGTTAAAAAACGCAAGTTTTTCCAATAAAATTCCCGTTGAAAGACATTTTATGACTGGAACACCAAACAAATATTCTGTTATCAAGTTAAATGTGAGTATTTGTAAGTAGTGACATATTTCATTTTTGCTAGTGTTAAAAAGACGTAAATTCGCTTAAAATGCACTCACATATGACGTACTGGAAACTATTTCACAACTTAATTAGGGATACAGCTTAAGCTATCCTATAGAAGGATTCCACTAAGAAATCGGTTTTAATTTTGCAATCAAATCCTAATAGACATGAACGGCATCGCTTAAACGCAGTTCCGCAACATTTTTTTGAGAGATAGGAATTTTCTTGGCTTATTATTTTTCACATTCATTTAGAAAACTTTGTCTCAGGGCGATTCAATCATTGAAAAAATTAAAGAAGTAAGTTTTAAATTTGATTAAAAGATTACATTTTTTTTTATTAATCTTGTTTTTTCCCTTCTAGGTCAAAAAAATTCCTAGCGATTGCGCGATAACTCCGAAATCATCCATGATTGAATCTTTGGATGAGAATCACGAATCCGAAAAATTGAAAAACGATCCTCCTAGTCCTCCTTCCTCAAACTCTTCCTAATCCCTTGTTTGTGTCAAAATTGTCTTGTTTTTTTTTATTTTAAAAAATTAAAAATTCTATATTTCTGATAACATTTGAGATGATCTTTTTTTCAGTCAAATTTGATGAGACTTATATTTCAAAATGTTAAAATTCAATTATTAATCCATTTTGACCAGAATTACTTTTTTCAAATACAAACTAATAATTATGTTATAAGAGTTACTGAAATGTTAATTCAAAGGAAAAATTTATCTAGTTAAGTGAAATTAACTTCTACCCTATGGTAGCGTTAGGCTAATAAGGATAAATGGGGCGTGCGTAAGGTTGGTTAAATGCTGGATTCCATAACTGAAGGTCTTTGGTTCGATACCGCATCAAACTGGGTTTCCTCATAGTTCGATACGAACGGCGCAATTGTGCCTTTTCGATGAAAACACTCCACGGTACGTTTACGTTTAATAACGCAACTAAACAATATATCGCTACATGGTCATTGATTATTATTATTTTTTACAAATAAATATTTTTCAGAAAAAAATTTTTAATTATTCTTTGATTAATAAAAAATTGAATCGCAAATCTATTTTTTTATGAAAGCAAACCAAATAAGCTAAGCCGAGACCCACTTCACATTTCTAGCACTGTGTTCTACCAGAGAATTACAGTTCTCCACCACACATCTTCACTTAATTGTTGGTACTTAGAATACAAAATGATTAATTCTGTCATTATGAAGATTCATTATCAGAATTTGAATGGAATCAAATCTAGGCCATTGTGCAAGCCTTAAAGTCATTAGAGATAGCTATAAAAAGAACTTTCCTCCAAAGATGCCTCACTTTTAAGAGCAGTCTTCTTTTAGTTTTATTTTGAACCAGCTAAAAAAGGCTGAGACAAGCTTTAACCGATCGATACATAAGTCGAAGGCAAAAAGAAATTTCAGGTTTGCTTCAGTATTTACATAATCCAAACTATTTAGCCGTAGAGTAAACTAAATTTCCAGCGGCTTCACGAGCTTCATTAAAGAAATATGTCGAAGTAATTTACAAACGCCTTTATCCAGAAAGCGATGAAAAGCTTCGGGGCTCTTTTTTTAATCGAAAATTCGATCTCGATTATCGAACTCCACTTTAAATGCACAAGTTTTCTTAAAATATTAAGTTTTTTTTACTAAAATTTCAAAGTTTTGTTTACTTTCAATTAGTTTATTTTTTTAAAAGAATTTATTTATTTATAAACGCTTTGTTTTCAATTATGATATTTTTAACACTTGACTTAACATTTTCCTATGTTAAACCTAATTCGTTTCAATGATTAGAAATTTTATGCAGTTTAAGAGAAAAAATTGTTAAAAATAACAAAAACTTACAATTTTCGTCACAGCCACTAGGAAAAATTATAAATTCTGTTTCAGGAACCGGAATTTCTCGGTTCTGACAGTTTTTTTGATATCGGTTTCTAATTTTCGATACCTTTGCAAACCCTAATTCCTACCCGCCATTTTTAAAGTTTTATCGAGTCTTTTAAACTTACAAAGCTCGCATCAATAGGTTAAATAGGGATTTAATAAGTTTCGAGAAAGTATTGATCCTCCCCTTACTGATCAAAGTGATCGTTTAGAATTGCCCTTTAGATATATTTGGAATGAGGTATATAATTTATTCCCTTTAGATATATTTGGAATATTCTCAGAAGTCTCCAATTTTACGGAAGCCATAGATCGTTTGTATAAATTATATATTAAAGAATAAAATATCTATCTTAGTAATAAATCGCAAACAAAATGATACTGAAGAAATTACATTATTACCTACATTATTGTGTTCAAGAAAATGGTAAGAGGTTGTAGAGTAAAAGCTGTAAGCGCTGAAGAACATCAAGCTATTTTAATTTTGGATTCATTTGTGACTGAATTAAAAGACCATTCGATAAGGACAAGGCTAGTCGAGGCGGATTACTCCCTAAAGAAGGGTTAAAAAATCCCTAGGTTTAGAAGAAAATCCTTAAAAAATTTAGCCAGATTCCTAGAATTTGCAAAGAAAAATTCTCTTTCATACACACTTCATCGGTAGTTACAGAGACCCTGAGTCAATTTCAACTAATGGAGAGTTTTCAAATTTAGCAAATAGTAGAAGAAGCTGTTTCTATTGTGATAATAATATTCATTCAAAGGATTTTTGCCCTTCTCGTTTTGTGAAATCTGTTTCCTTTTGCAAAATAGGGCATTTTTCAAAAATGTGAATATCAAAAAGGAAATCGTATACTAAAGTTCAAACCTCACCAAAACCAAGATCAGCAGCAATCTTAAGCTATGCCAATAAAATTAAATTAGCCAGTTTCAAGGTCATATCGCGACTCTTCAAAACAATTTTTATACAAGTTAAAGCATTGAGGGCCCTTGTAGATACAGGATCCGAATTATCTTTTGTGGGCCAAAAAGTAGTTTTTGATTTAAATCTACCAATAAAACACTGTAATGAATTTACTATAGAGTTCGCTCAGAAATCCAGGTTAAAAGTTGATTCTTTTCTTACTAAGGACATCATATTCGAAGGATGTAATTCTTGGGGGAGATTTTCAAACAAAAGAAAAGTTTTGTGATCGAATTCGCCCGTCTCTTGGAACCATTAAATTTGTGTTCATTGAAATCCCTCCCTCCCTATCCTCAACTTTTTACCCATTTATCTGAAAACTGCCGATCCACGGCCATCAAATCAAGATTATATTCTCATTTTACTAGAAAATGAATTGCTCAGGAGGTTAAAAGGCTACTTAAAGATAAAATAAGTAGACCAAGCAATAGTCCTTGGCGTGCTCAAGTTTTAGAAGTGCTGAATGAAAAGGATGAAGCGCGTATGTGTATAGATGATAGTAAAAGAATCAATATATACTCCTCTTTAGTCGTCTACCCGCTTCCGCGAATAGATGAATTAGTTCAAGACATGACTGCAGCATACCATCAAATTGAAATTTCTCCAAATGATCTTCTATTAGGTCAAGTAAACTTCAAGAACTGCACCATGGAAATTTATCATCCTGGAGTTGCACGATTATAGCACCACCACGTTAGGATTAAAAACATTCCCTACTCGCTACAAGAAATAAGAGATGTCAACAAGTGTTCTATCTGCTCCGAAGCCAAGCCTCGTTTTTACAAAGCAAGTAATTCGCATTTAACCAAAGCAACTGAACCCTTTCAAATGTTGTCTAATGATTATATAAGGGACGTTTGCCATCTGTATCAAAAATTAATTTCTTTTCACTGTAATTGATGAATTTTGCAGATTTTTATGCGCTTTTCCATGTACGAACGCGGATACTAATAGTGCAAAAGAGAACATCTTTTTAATCTACCACAAATTGTTCACTCTGATAGAGGCACCCATTTTACTTCTAAAGACTTTGAAGATTGGTTATGGGCTAGCTCCCTCCCATACAATGCCTTATCCCACATCCAATGCACAATGTTAACGGCATAATAGGATAATTTGGAGATCTTTAAGCTTAGCGTGTAGAAGTGAGGGCTTACCCTTCAGCCGATGGAAGGAAGTCCTCCAAAAGGTTTTACATTCCCAAGGGTCGTTGTTGTGCAGTTCTACAAACGAAACACTTCACGAGCGTTTATTTACATATCCCCCACCCTGGGAGATCAAATGGACTAGCTCTACCGAATTGGTTATTAAAACCTGGACATGTTTATTTAAAAAAATAAATAATGCTATCAAAACATGAATCATCATTAGATGAAGTTGAACTAGTAGGGGCCAATCATAACTATGCACGCATTGATAAAATTGATCATCGAGAAACTAGCCTTTCACTTCAAGAAGCTTGTAGTGATAAAAGCAATAAAAAACATTCACCGAGCCTCAGATAGAAAATTGTAGAAGTGAATCTGAACCAAGTGAGTTGCAAACTACTGGAATTAAAGAGAGGATTCAAAAATCGGAACAAACTCACTCCCTCAAACAAGACAAAAAAGAAAATCAATAAAATAAAGTTCAACCAAGTCGAGAAGTTTCATCTGCAGCAGAATCACCCCAGAAAATCAACCAGAATTAGAAATCCTCGAAATAGATTCAGCTTTGACGATTAAGAGTGTGATGTAATTAAGTTCTGGAGCTCAGACTATCACGTTTATCAAACACGTATCATTTAGCCCAAAGTATACTTTTACCTTGCTCACTCAACACGCACTAAAATATTCTTTCCACTATAAATATGAGCCTTTCGGCAACATTGATATTTGAGCTTCTCATAAGCTTCTCTTCTTATTCACATTAATGTCGCACTCTTTCAGGACTTTATCTTAGTAAGAGTTTTCAATACTTTCCCTATAGCTTTCTAATTGTATTATTGCTATTTAGGAGGTTAAATAAAGAGTTTGTCCGTCTCCCATATTTAATCATATAAAATAATTGTTAGGAAAAATCAAATTAAAGCAAATTAAAAATAATGCTGCTAAATTTTATTATAGTAATAATAGTTGCTGCAGTTCATCTTCATATTTTGATGCAGTATTAAGTGCTATTAGAACGTTCATCAAATTAACATCCGCTCAGCCACCTTTTTTTTTAAGAAAAGAAAGAGACCCAAAGAATTATCATTTATAGAAGTGATAAAAAGTTTGTCATTGTAAGAATTGAATAATTTTTGTTCAAATTCATTTATTTGAGATCCTTAATGCGATTGGTTGTTCGTTTATTCAATTATATTTGCACAAAAAAATTTCAGGAATGATAAAACTGTCTCTTCATTGAAGTAGAGTAGACAAGTATTAATCTTTTATCGATAACTCTTCAAAGACTCGTGTTCAAAGACTCCTGGCTCCTTTTCATCGATAGCATCGTATTGATTTCACATATGATGCTTCGAATCTCGGTAATGACTTTAAACAAAAATGCATTCTTTCTGCGAACTTCATCCTTCAACTGTGAAACAAATGAATTTGAGAATAATCCAAGAGCTAGAATAAAATGCTCTTTGTTTGAAACGTACCTCACTTGCTTCCTTTAAAGCTTCTTCGTGTGCAGTTGAATCGGATTCAATCTTTTCTTCCTGAGTGAATAACTAATCAAACATTTAGAATTAATTATTATATGAAGAAAAAACTTAAATGCGTAAATGATGATGATGATGATGATAAGCAATACAGACAAAAATTTTTGTTGGCATCATTTCCTAGAAGATACATTGAACATAATTTTATATCAGGACAGATTATTATTTATTCTTCATACAAACTTTAGGAATAGTGGTCATCCATATAAAATATGTGTAAGATTTCGGACACCTTTCGATGACTATCTAAAATCGACATTCACAAATGAACTTGAATGAAATATGGTGCATGTCATCACACTTTTAACATTAGTTGTAGATTGAAAACTAACTGGTGGGTCAGTAATTTATAACAGATGTTTCTAAAGCAATTTTACATCATTTGAAGTTGGAGATTTATAATATTTGAAACAGAAAAGGTAGATGTCGCATAATTATTAATTTTAAAGTCAAAGTTGCAAGAATATTTTTCTCACTCTCCAACCCTGTATAAAATATCCTACAAATGTTAAGAAGAACTGTTGATACAATGGCGGACTTGATAAAACTGCATTTTCCAAAAAAAATTAGCAATAGAAATCACAAGGGGATCCAGAGACACATTTTGAGAAGAGAGATATGATTTTTCATAGTTTCGGAATTTCATTATTTTCTTATATTGAAATATATTTCATTATATTGATTCAGACCTCAAATCATGTCAAATATTAAGCAACTCGCATAGCTAAATTTTTGGAATTGTAAACATCACCCTCATTTCTCCCTTTCTCAAGAAATAAGACTCATTTTGAGTCAATTGGATTATTTTTAATGTAATTTAATAAAAATAAAATTTTATAGTTTATGAAAATTTTTGCGTATTATAACAGCGATGAGAACATAAGAGGATAAAAAGAGCCAATAAATATTTTTGATGTCTTATGAAGAGCCACAAGTTAATGTCTAAGTTGGACATTTTTTAAATTTAATCCCATATTTTTCAGAAAATAACATGAAAGGTAAATTGAAAACCAAATTAACAGAAAGATAATCATTTTCATTAATATTTTTTTCTGTATTCTTGAGAAAATAAGTTCCTTGAGGAAGGAATCTAGTTCAAAAGCTTTTCCAACTGGCTAATACGCGTTGTGCACACGCTGAAAAATAGCTTAGAAACAACTAGTTAATCATAAGAGGCGCACTACATTGAGAAGAGACACGCATTGTATTATAAATATAACATTTTTATACTTTAATAAAAAAATGAAAACACCCACTAAAAAAATTAATAAATAAAAAAACTCCACCCTTAGCAATGTGAAAAAAGGTGTATTCTATGAAAAGTATTCATAGGCTACCACCTTCGCTAGATCGACACCTTTATAAAGAAACTATAAAATTATCTCACCCTCCCTTTCTATAATTTCCGCCAAATGTGTTCCTGAACTAGATCATTCAATTGATAAACGCAATCTTATACAAGAAATATTTTCAAATAATGACCAGCAAAAAGTTTTAAATTCAGAATAATTAAATAAACTATAAAATTGTTTCGTTTATAAAATAATAATCATTCACCCATAATATAACCAAATGGTTTTATTATTAATAATAAAACCCATAATAATCATTCACATGTGCTTCGAAAGTTAACCTCCGAAATCAATAAATAAAAAAACAAGTACGCAAATTAAAACCATTCTAAGAGCGGAGGACCTTTGGCTTATTCCCGCAGGAGTGGCCGGATTGTTATCCATATGGTCCGCGAAACTTGGGTGGGGTTTCGGATTGGCGCGAGCACTCATTTGTCAGCTGTCGATAAATGAGTGGGCGGACAACAAAGAAAAAGGGTCAAACTTTTGTAATGGAAGAAAATTGTGGCGTTGGCAATTGAAGACACTTCTTATGAACCAGGTCGAGTTTCTTGAGCAGTTCGGTGCAATAAAAAGCCAAATCCTTCAGCCTCTGAATCTTGTCTTGATTTGCAGCAAAGCTGGTTGTTGAGCCGGTTGGCAGCTTAAAAAGTGTTACAAAGCCACTTAGAAAAAAAGAATTCTCGTGCGAGGCAACTGTGAAAAATCGTGAAAAAGAAAGAGACTTGAAAAGAGCGATACAGCTGAAATATTTCTGTCACTTTCTGTCTGAAGATTTGATTCATTTCATTTCCAAGAAGAGTCAGCTCCACAGCATCAGTGAGCTGTAAAAGACAAAAACGAAAATGATTTGCATTGAATCATTATATTTAAGGACCCTTTTTCACTAATTTAATTGCCGTTAAAAACGCGTAGAAATTAATCATAGTTCCGTAAAATATGTAACATTTTGACAGCAAACATGAACATTTATCATAAAATGGGTCAAGATGTGTATTTTGAATAACTATTGTAAAGTGGTAGCTGTTGACTGATTAGATCACTATCGACAAATTTTTTATTGTTCATCGATTTTATCAGTCGAACCAAGAGACAAATTAAGGTTAATACACGGGCTATAAAGAGTAAAAGAAGCTTTATTTTTTATGCTGCCTTTTTGCTGACAATCTGATTTTAAAAGAATATACTAAATTGATAAAGGCAGTTTCGCAAATAACGTCAACCAAGTTTCCTTCATTTTTGAAGTCTTCTTCTCAACTTCTGAACCCCTATAAGCTTTAGTTAAAGTTTAGTTGCTATGGAGTGGTGAACGCGTTTACTCTCCTAGAAGAAACAAATTAAAAGGAACCAGGGGGGACAAGCTACCAATTAATAATAATAATAAATATAATCGGTTTTACGGCCACTTTCTCAACAAATTGGGGTCTAGCAGGTTTTACAACTGTGAATGAATATTTGTTCAATTTTACGTTTCCGTTAGCATTTAACTTTACACATCGAAGTAAGTTTTTCATTTTTTTCAAAAAATGTTACAATTCAATAGAAACTCTTATTAAAATGTTTAGAAGCAATAAATACGATATAATTTAAAAATTGATAGACTTAAAGTATTTTCCTAGTATCGGAGCCGGGATTTGAGAGCGATACATCACATGGGTGGCAGTAGACAATAATGGCGCCTTATTTTGTATTTGTGGTTTCAAATGATGTCCCAAGCGCATCCGACAATCCTGTTCTAAACATATGAGTCTAATGAACGCTACACGCGAGCGCAAATCAGAATGTTGTTAATGCAGAATATGCAAATGAATGATAATGTTTTCCCATTGCCTTCGCATATAGAAATGATACGGCTGATGTGAGGAAATCAAAGGTAAATAGTTGCGCATTTTGCTTGAAATATTTTTCATCTTTCCTGCATTTTTTGACATTTAAATCTTTTACTTCATCAGGGTTCGAAAATTTAAAAGAAGAACAACAATGTTACGTTCTATAAAAGCTTTTTTATTTTTAAAATTTCCTTAATTAGTAATATTATTTCAAATTATGCTCTTTAAAACTGTCTCTTTAAACGAGTAATATAAAAAAACAAAAAAAAGATAATATTAATATGCTTTGATTGTACTGAGGAATATTGGAAGCATTTATTCACAAGGTAAAAACACTCGAACGAATCTTTTGGCTCAGGTTCGAATACGATTAGAATTTCTTTCCAAATTTCGATACCTTTTTTGATTATCATCATATTATTTTATTACAATACGATTTTATGGTGCAAAAAGTGAAGTTAAAAATGCGAAATTTTTTTTCGAGGCATAACCATGACAGTTGTCAAGTAAACTTTTAAGTATATTCGGCGATCACTAATTCGGTATGCTCGGGACCAGCCTGTTTCCGGGTTAGACATTTTTTCCGAATTATCACTAGTCAACATTTTGCTTTATTTCACTCATAATTTTACTTGTCTAGTTTTGATCTCCAAATTTAATATAAAACTAAAATGGAAGAAATATGTTTTTTTGAAATAAAAATAATTAAAATTTTAAATGAGATGAGAAGGGGTAAACTTATTCAGAATCCGGGTTAATTAGACGTTGAAAGTAGTGAATTTTCAAAATGTATTTCTTATGAAGAGTGTTTTTTGGAGATTGGTTTTGCATACATTTCAAATGCTCTTTCGCATATATACTGCACACTCAATGACGACTTTAATTTGAATCATAAACAAATTTGATAAATTTGGGAACAAATTTTACAGCTGCTTCTTTAACTTAAAACATCGTAACAAAGCGTAAATATCTTCTTACTTATTTTCACATTTTAATTCTTAAGTGAAAAGTTTTAGTCTGTAATGAGCCTCATAGAATGCTTTCGTGGGTACCGAAAAAATGGTTGTTTTGGCAGGTAGATCAACTTTTTGGAACATTACTAAAAAGATTGATGAGGAATATTAATATTCATTCGCATTTATATAAGAAGTGAGCTCCCAAGAAAATATCAAGAAGAAAAAAATAGAATGCATTGAAGAGTAACAAAAATGAATTTACATCAAAGAGAAAAATAGGAATGAAAAAAACCTCTTCAATTTTTGCAATTTCAAAAGTTGTGAAATTTGAAGTTGTTGACGTCATGAGGTTGGATTGGTTGAGTGGAAGAGGAAATCACACGTTCATATGGTTAAAGATGCGTAAGATGCACTATTTTCAAAAAAAGAAGAAAAATTAGATTTCTAATTCTTTTCTATTTTTACATCAAGTTCATTTTTGGACACACTACTCACTCTGCTTCAAATTAACGATGTCAAACTCACGCCCTCTCTAACCCACATTGGCCTGTTTGAAGAAAAATTTGTATTCCAGATTAAAAAATGTCGGAAAAGATTTAGGCAAAAGAAGGGATTTTGCAGAAGGTAGAGATTTCAACTGTCCTGCACGCGGAGAGCCGTTTTTCTAATCCACTGACACTTTTTTCGTTTTCCAAGCAACTTACAAGAATTTTTATTGCGATTAAATTAATTGTGAAATTTTTTTAGTGTTCCATCCTTTAAAATGGCGACACACACAATTGTTGTTTTAAAAGATTGATTTTCTTATTATTTAGCATAGAAATTGAGTAGCATATTTTTCTATAATTTGATGTTTTATCATTCTTTAAACTATAATTATAGAAGCCTTTTTGTTACCTAAACCCATTTTTATAAAATAAAATTTTGAAAACTTCTCTATTTAAGTGGCATAGGATTAACGTGCAAGTTGTAGACAGCTAATGACGATTGGCCAGTTGCAAACAAACTTTCAGATCGCGACGTCAGTCAAAATCATTGACACCCCTAAAGTTAAATGTAAACCAAACTTTATTGAGGTAAAATTTTAATGCACTCTTCTTGCTGTAAATCAAGTTGTGAAGTATTTGAGTGGTGAAATTTGTTTACTTTTTTTACTTCTAAAAATATTTGAGAAGAAATTTTTTGATAGAATTATAATTTTCTTTTTCTCCTTCATCAGGTTCGCAAGAGGCTAGCAGGAGTAAATTCAACTTTTTTATTTATATAATTTTCAAAATTTATTATAAAAAAACTTTTGTCCAATGAACACATCACAATAATTACCCGACATTATACTTGCACTGTAAGCTCTCAATCCCACCACAACTGCACAGATTTTATAAAGTCAAATGACCTTGTTTGTAATTCTGATTGCATCAACCTTCTAGCTCAGTAACTGGAGTCAGCTATGCCGCGAAGTAGTTCCATGCGGATCGCGAAGGGGACACTGAGTGAATCGTTTTTCGCAAAATATTGCACCTATATTGGGTCAATTGCCATTTTTGCCAATAAATCACATTAAAAAAATAAATAAGCTAGTCTTTGAATTAGGTACTATTTTTTTCTTTTATTGCTTTCCAGGCCTGATTTGTAAATGTGCATTTTTCTTAATAAAAAATGAAATATGACGACTCATACTTGAAATTTCGTGATAGATAACATAGGAATGTTTTTGCAAAATATAAAGTTAA
Source organism: Nectonema munidae (assembly GCA_030549495.1). Classification (NCBI taxonomy): domain Eukaryota; kingdom Metazoa; phylum Nematomorpha; class Nectonematoida; family Nectonematidae; genus Nectonema; species Nectonema munidae. Next base: position 688,981 of record JAUIRK010001047.1, on the reverse strand, counting down.
AAAAATATCTGTTGTCAAAAAGTCCCACAACATAGCAGAACAGTTGATATTATCTTGCTGCAAAGATATATTGAATGTGCTAAGAAGTTCTGAAGTTGTAAAGTTGAAGCATATCTTCCTGTCAAACGATACTGGTAGAAGGCTAATAGGAGAGATGTCTGATGACATGTCAGACGTTGTTTTATTGTTTCGGAATTCAATTTTCTTTTTTCCTCAGATTGATGAAACGATGGATGTGGCAAACTTATCTCAGCCTTGCGTTTACGTACAATATGTATATGACAAGAACCTGGTAGACAATTTTTTATTTTGCGAAACTCAGCAATAGAACAACGGTAAGAGAAACATTTGACAATGTGATGCATTTTTTTACAGCACATGGTATTAAGTCGGAATCTGTCAAAGTTAAAATCTCCAGATGTAATTGGTAGCCAGTGCGCCGAGCCATAAAACCCTGCCCGATGAGTTGAAAAATGTTTTCCTCAAAAACAGTGTATTTCAATGCTTCAAATCTTGTTTGTTTTCAATTTAAAAAACTCTTGCTGCACTCAGACATGAGGTGGCTTTCCAAAAGAAAATATTATGGGATACTATGGAAAGAAATCCAGCAATTTCTGGAAGACAAACTAGAAATGCGTGTAGAATTTTCTGATGTCCGTTTTCGTATATTTCTATCATTTTTAGTGAACATATTTGAATATATGAATTCCTTTAACCTTGCTCTGCAAGGAAAAGAGATCAGAGTACTCCATTGTAATAAAAAAATCACAAATTTTAAAATGAAGATCGAATAATTGAATTCTTTGACAAAAAAATTGCTCGATTTTCGAACATATTTGTTGATGAAAATAAGATTTTCATTAATAAAGATGTCCTGAAGGCCATAAAATATCATGTAGCATGAAAGAAATTTCTATTTATTTTCTCAATCTACAAAAATTTGAAAAATATTATCAATTTATCAAAAACCAATTTATAATCTCGATGAGTAATCTGGCCTCAAAAGACTTCTTAATTCAGGAACAATTCATTGATTTGGTTAATGATTGAGGAGGTGCAAAAAAGCATGTTTTTCTGAAATATCTCATGGCGATTTTTTGATTGAAATGGGAGAGTCCAATGCTTGCAAAGATTGCTCTGAAAGCTCTGATTCGATTTGACACTACATATGAGTGTGAGCAATCGTTTTTCATGGTGCTTGCCATTGAAACCAAATCCCGAAACAGATAGGAAGTGAGTAATGATATAAAAGTTGCATTGGCCAAAACAGCCAAATTTAGACAAAGCAGATGCCATCCATCCCATTGAGATTTGGATTGCTCAGACAATTTTTGAATAAACAATTGTGTCGATTTTTTAGTACAATAGTTTATAGGTTGATTTTTTTTTAATGAGACCCCGAGCTATTAAAAAATTATAGTTAGATCGCTACGCTGAAAATATTTAGAAAGTTTGTGAACAACTCTTCATGCTCAAGGGAACAAAATCATTCATATATGATAGATCATTAAGTCTTTATCCCTCCTTATTTAAACGGATGGTCACAGTCTATTAGATATTCTATACTCTAACCAAGTGAAGGTTTTATGCATGACTAAAAATGATCTCTTTTGTAAATCTTTAGGGAGCTGAATTTTTGGTTGAATCGATTTTATATTTGGTGTTCGAAGATTAAACATGTCTGTCTTCTAAATACCATATGGAAAGGGTTGTATTAGAGGACGCATTGGTAATACAGTCCGACTTCATGTCAACAAGCCTGGTTCATATCAAATGAATTGGTCAGGTGGATTGATTACTCTGTTCTGAAATGCATTGTTGATTAAAATTAGATTTTAAAATTTTTAGCAACGAAATGTTACCAAGCTTGATTAGTAACACAGGAAAACAAAGAAAAAATTTTAATGGGACCGGGAATATAAGAAAGTGTAAACATTTATATATTTCAAAAGAGTTTCAGATAGGCAAAATAAATGCCAGGGGGCCTAGTTCTCTTGCCCCCCTTATCGACGGGCTTGGTTAAATAAACATTTTAAAAAATATTCGTCCCGCTCAAAAATGCATGGGCTCTTATTCAAATAACTTGCTACATTAATGCTTCTGATCAAATATAGCTCAAAATTGCATTATTATATCAAAGAAAAAAATTTTTTTTGAGCCTATACTGGCCTTTATTTGAAACAACAATGCAAACAATTATGTGGAAAAGAGCATTAACGTTAATGAAAAAAATATATTTTAAATATTCATTTTAAGAAAAGCTTATTAACAAGAAAAGTAATATCGAAAATCTACTTAGAAGAAAAACAGGTCTAAAGATACATACTTTGAAAATTATTAGGAGGGGGGGGGGGCGAAAGGAAATCACATTGGGGGCCCCCGGATGTGCGCCTCTGATTTAGATAGATTTTTGTTTCGTTTGATTTGTGTGAAACACTTTTATTAACAGGCTTACAATGACAGGGATAATAAGACAAAATTCAAGGGGTGTTACTAAAATGATCAACAATTTCTCGGTATGTATATAATCATGAAAAAAAGTTATGTTGTGTTCTTATAAAGCTAAAATAGTGATCATAAAATTTCATTATGTGAACATTGTTAATAATTTCTTTTTTTTTATATCTTTTTTGTAATTAAAATTCAGTTTCCTTTTTTTCAAGTATAAAATATAAGTGATATAATAAAGACAAACAATCAAATGAAATTCGACATATGTTGAAGATTTTCAATAAATTGAAGTTCAGTAAAATTTATGACCCTCGGTATCTCTTAATCAAGTTATTTCATCATAATTATATAATTGCAAAAAGTGTTCACACGTTTATTCAAACTTAATTTCCAATAAGATTTGAATTCATATAATAATTTACTAGCCGGAAGTTTTTATAAATAGGAAAAGAAAAAATATTTAGAAGCTTGGTTATAATTTATACAGTTTTTATCATCGACACCTTTTTAAAAAACCATCTTTACCATCGACACCTTTTTAAAAAACTTGCAAAAAGTGAAATTTACGTTTTATTTTCATCGTTTCCAAGTTCTTGAGATGTTGTATTAGTTTTTGTTCCCCAAAATATATTTTAGACACAACTTTAACTAATAACTATCAATAACCCTATTAGTGCTAGGGGCCCTTCACTAAATAAATAAATTGTACAAAATTTACAGAAGTATATCCCCTCAAATTTACAAACTTTTCCTAAAATTGTTAGCTGCATATTTTGGTACGATTTTCATGGTAGTTGAATGACCCTCTAGTCAAAAATTAGCATTTTTTATCAAAAGTTTGGCATTATCTGTAGTTAACCTTATAACTTAGGGTCTGTGAAAATTTTATATATACAGTTTTGAACGCATAACACTCATATATTTAATTTTTTCAATAAAGCCATGTTGATTTTATTTTTATACTCAGTTTTTGTTTTAAGATTAGAAAATACCTATAAGTCTCCATCAAATTTGTAATTTACTTCTAAAAATTGTCTGCAAAAACATCATTCAAATTTTACATGAAATATTTATACCCAATCGACCATTTTAGTTTCATCTTAGATTTAAGATTTGAAATATCTCACAGTGTTAATATACCATACTACTTTATAAAATTATTTTAAAAAAAGTTCTTTTTGAGATGAACTGTCATTTTCTTTTTGAGAGATTTTATTGATTTTGATAAAAAAAATAAACATCACCACTGAATTCAGCATAGTTGAAAATGGGTATATATGTGTAAAAAACATTATATATTTATTTAAATGAAAAGTTCCTTTTTGAGATGAGATGTCATAAAAAAAATCAATTTTTTGAAAGGTTTGATAAAAAAAATTGACATAACCACTGAATTCATCGTAATTGAAATATATATGTTATATATATCAAATTTAAAATGTTGAGACTTTTTTCAATTTGTTACGATTGTGTTCAGGTGGGCAGATTGTATAATGGAAAGCAGTATAATATTTTTATAAACAATTACTAGTTATCAATCGCACATTTGATTGAAACACTCAAATATTTTTCAAACCCTTATAGCGAAAATTGATTCAAAAAATGAAATCAGCATAGTCGATTTAGTATAAAAAATTTGAACATCTTTAGGAATAATTTTAAAACCTAAAGCACAATTTTTTTCAAACTTTCAAAACTGTACGAAGAAATGAAACCAACATGTCGATTTGGTATAAAAAATTGATTTAAAATTTGAATGAATATTTTTATAAGTAATTTCATCATAAATCAAAATTTTAATGTTGCTACAAGGTGGCAAAGCTTAATGGAAAAATATGTATATTAGTGACGGTATGAGTAATAGGATATACATATCGTAAAAAATATTCACTTTTTATTGACAAAAACTGTTAAACACATCTATTAAAATTTATCTAAAATAATACTTAACTTTAAAATTCTATTAGAAAATATATATAACAGTTAATAAATAGAAACCATGACTAAAAGTCGATAGCTCGTCCATTATTTTCCCAATCACCATATCTAGTTGGTTCAAGACCTCGAGGACCATCAATTTCTTTTTCCTCATTTGCGTTTTCAAGCAAATTATTTTTATTTTCTTCATTGAATCCATCTTTTTTTACTTCATAAGTTCTTTCTTTTTCTGGAGATAAAACCTCTTGATTTGTATAAAAACTTCGATAAGAGTTTTTCAAAACCGTTTTATGAAAGAAAAAGTACTTAATTATAGAAGCCATGAGATTAATTTAAAATAACATAAATTTATATTATAAGAATTTTACTAGCTACTAAGGATAAAACTTATCTCAAGATAATAAGAAAGTTTCAAAAAATTACAAAATATAGCTAAAGATTGGAGCAAATAAGTCAAAATAATTTTAATAAAAAAATAGAATTATTTCCAAAATGAGTTTTGAAGAAAAATTTATTAATATATAAGAAGAAGAAGATATATAGAAATTAAACAATAAAAATATTGTTTTGACTTTTTAAGGAATATTTTTCGATTGTTTGATTTGCATAAATATAATTATCCTCGAGCCTCAATGGTTGTTAGGGTGTTTTTGAGAGATAAAAAATTCTACTACGAAAGAGGAATATCGATGCATTTGTTCTTGTTTTAATAAAGTCTAGTGTGCTTTTAAGAAAAGTGTGTGTTTTTTAGAACTATACTCAAAATATTTTTTGATATTAAAAATATTATTTTATTGTTTCAAAATATGATTCAAGAAATGCTGACATAAATTGAAGAGAAATATATTGCTTTCGTTTTTTCAAAGTAAATAAAAGATTACTTGGTCTTAAATAGCATTTAACATCACATAAACTCTCTTCTATTTCTTTATATTTATAATAGTAAAGGGTATCAAAAGTAGGGAAATGTCATTATCATATGCAAAGAACAAACATTGTGAAATTTAATGTTTTCCAATATATCTTTCAATGATCATTTTAAATATCACCGTGGATGTTAGTTATATATATATAAGTATTATATTTTATAACACAAAGATTTAATAAAACACGCATAGTATTAAAATTACATAAAGATTGCAATGAATAAAAAAGATAGTAGTTAGTTTATCACATAGCGCCACTGGATTCTCTTAATTGCATTTAAGTTCTCTCTTAATTCATTCTCTTCTTTCCACCAAGGCTACTTTCGTTTAAAACTAAATTGTCTGGTGTCGCCATGATTATCTCTTATGATAATTGATTCCTCGAGAGACTTGAGAAACAGTTTATATATCTTTTCTTCATTTACTTTGTGTAACTTTCTTTTTTTTCCTCTTAAGATCACAATAAAGCATTTCTTCTTTTAGAGAGTAACCTTGTCCTTATCGAATGGTCTTTTAATCCGGTCCAAATGAGTAAAAATTTATAATATGTTGATGTTCTTCAACGCTTACAGCTTTTACTCTACAACCTTTTACCATATTCTTCAACTCAGTAATGTAAGTATCAACATCTTGAGTATTATTTGTTTGTGATTTATCATTAAGTGCCTAGCATAAATATTTTTTTTTAATATATATTTTATCCAAACTATCTACGGCTTCTGTAAAATTGAAGATTTCTGAGACTAGATTATATACCTTATTTTAAATATATCTAAAGAGAAATTCTAAATGAACACTTTGATAAGAAAGTAGAGTCAAAATTTTCTAGAAACTTATTAAATCCCTATTTAAGCTGTTGATATGAGCTTTGTGAGTTTAAAAGACTCGGTAAAACTTCAAAAGGGGTGGGTGCCATCAAGGAGAGTGGAAAATTTAGATTGGAGTTGGATGAGTCAACTGATGTCGGTGACGATGATCAGGTCTTGGTATATGCGTGCTACCAAAGGATAAAATATTTTTCTATAAATCACGCAAGTCAAAAACAAGTAAAGATCTTTTCAAGTTGGTTGATAGTTTCATCATAGAAAATGAAATCAGTGCCATAGTGTGTGATCGAATGGAGCAACTAAAATGTTAATTGCACATTAGGTTTTCACTGCTAGAATAAAACAAGTCAACCCCAGAGTGATAGCGACTCATTGCCTGCTTCACCGAGAAAACCTTACTTCTTGATAAATATCACCTGAGCTTAACACTGTTAAAGATGTTAATCAAATAGTAAATTTTATTAAATCATCAGTATTGAATTCAAGGCTGTTTAGTCAAAAATGTCATGATATAGGATCCGACTATTAACATCTTCTTTACTACTCTTCTATCAGGAGGCTATCACGAGGAAAGCGGCTTAAAATAGTGCTTTACATGCGTGAAGATGTTGAAATCTTCTTAAACGACAAGAAACATGTACTGACATCAAGGCTTACAGAACCAAAGTGATTGCTTAAACTGGCAAATCTGATAAACATATTTTCAGAGATGAATTTGCTGAATATGTCCATGCAAAGAAAAGATGAGACTATAATCTCTATGTCGGAAAAGTTCAAGTTTTTCAAAGCAAAGCTGGGGAAAAAAAATTAAACTAGCAAAAACTGGGACATTTTCACTTTTGAACCTTTTTCTGGAAAATGAAAAAGATGCCTCACTTCTGGCCGTACAAAGTGTCATTGTTTTAAAATTTGAGTGAGGAGTTTGACAGGTACATTTCAAGTGGAGAGCTGCATGAGAAATACAAATCTTTGAAAAGACCTTCGATATCCAAGGCGATAGTTAAGAAGAATCATCTATCCAAAATCTTCAAGATGAGCTTATAGAGATCCAGCTTGAGGAAATTCTTCATTTTAATTTTTATCTACAAACTCTAAGTGTGTTCTGTACTGCTGTGGAAAAAAGAAACTAGTGGATTTGAGGCTCTGAATGTGTTATTGCCTTTCGTTACAACCTATTTGTGTGAATCACGATTTGCAGCTCTAATCGCCATCAAAACTAAGGTTGAAGCTCTGGCTGCAAACGAAACATCATTTGAGGGTGGCCCAAGGTTCCAATTAAAATTAATTTACCTTTTCATAGAAAAAATATACACATTTGACTTGTTTTTAAAGAAGGTGACAGAATATTATTCTAGAAGTGGTTGTTTTAATTAATGTCAAATTTTAAAATTCATAATGCTGTGAATATAAAATTTAATGATGTTAATTTTGTCTTTCACAACCGTAAATTACCTCTTAGAGATATGTTCATTACAATTGTCAGCCGTTACTTTTACAACCAGATAATCATATATAGTTTTAATAAAATATATGTAACTAAATTAGTGGGGTCGCGGTTATATTTTAAGAAATATAATTGGGGTCGCCTAAAAAAGGTTTGGAATCACCGCACTAGACTGATCTAAACTTACTGTAACAAAACGGTATTTTATGTTTTTGGGGTAGTAATTACTAAAAAATATTGCTCCTCGCTCGATGAAATTTCAGTGTGTATAGAACAATTTAGTACCATCATTAAAATTTAAAGATTATAATCTTAGATTCTTTTTGTAGATCTTCATTATATGCATTTTCTTTTTTGACATTTTAATACAAAATTAATATTGATATTATTGAATATAATCATTTGAGTTAGATTTACAAAATTTCCATGATATCGATTGTTTTGATGATTTAAGTCTTAAAGCAAAAAAAAATTTTGAAATACCTAAGTTAGAAAACAGGTAAAAAATTTTAAACCAACAATAATTAAATTGTAGATATAATTTATAATTATATTCACTTATATCCTTAATAATAAAACACAGAGCATCTTGTATATCCATTTTTGTATATATCAAACTTTCTATAACACCGAAATATTGACTATAACTTTGCACTCAACGATGCATTTTACATCTGTGACATTTTCGTACCATTTGAAAAATTGCATTTTTTCTATTTGATCATGATTTTATTTTTGTGCATCTATACATAGGTAATTAATACAGTATGTTGATGTTTGCTAAAAGCTCTCATTCAATTTTTTAATAATAGCTCTATAGATGATTTTAAGCAATTTTAGTTCGTGAAAAACACACCATTTTGATTAATCTCTATTGAGTTCGTCTGCGCTCCTCTACTAGAACAATAACCCAAAAGGATTTATTAATTTAGTAGTAGATTTAATCTAAATTAAAGAAATATATATATGTAAAAATAAGGTATCCATCTGAACACATAAGTAGGTTTTTCCTTAAATGTTTGTTTTTATTAACATTTTCAAAATTATTTCCAACATTTCCAATCCAAATGTTATACGTTTCGCAAAATTTGAACTCAATGAAATAAATATGCATTGCCTTCAATTTCCGCGCATTCACTCTTTGTTTGTTGAGTCACGTGTATTAAATCTGTGATTTTTGTTAAGCATACCAAGTAACAAAATTACGTGAAAGTAAATAGATTTCTTGATAATAATTCCCTATTTCATGGCACTGTCAGTTTTAATTAAAGATTTCAAATTTCAAACATTTTATATTAAATTTTATAGATTACTTTACAATTTTACTCCAATTGAAGTCTCGCGTTTATTTTTTTAAACACTAATAAACTCTTACTAAAAATGCTCTTGATTTTATTAATTTAAACAAAGGTATAAGAAATTATAATGTCATTAATTAAAACATAATTTGTTCTAGTATATTGACTATTCAACGATTTTGTTCACAAAATATAAACATTGTCACATACTCTTTGACTTTTAGAATTATTTCGTAAATAACTAATAAATTCAAAGATTCTTAGAAATTCATTATACCATGTGTATATTTTTGATATATTTTTATAAAACACATATTAAAAATAATGAAAAAGTAGAGTAGTTTATTGGAAGTAAGAAAAATGCTTTAATCCGATTCAACATCAGCGTTCTTCAGCCATGTTATCAATGGTTCAATCTAAACACGAAAAAGGGATTCGCTTTAAACAAAGAAAAATAAATACTTGCAGAGAAGTCATTAGTAGTAATAACTTAAGTTATACTACTATTTCTTTGTATGTCTTATGTATTCAATATACAAAGAAAAATCTAGATGTGTCAAAATTGATGAGACAGAGTAAAAATTTAGAAAAAAAAAGAATTTTTCTAAGAGATTAATAACTTTATTTTTTTTCATTATGCCAATAAAATTACATTTTTTTTCATTAGGCCAATAATGTCACTTTTTCATTAGTTCAAATTCAGATTTTTAGATGTAAGTCACTTTTCTCAATATCTTCTTTCTTTTATTAATATTTTTTTGGATGAATAAATTTTTTTCACGCTTTTTTATTACAATTCACAATAAACGAGTAAAAAGGCTAGATCTTCAAGCTCAATTTTTGTAAGAACTATGAGCACATCATTTGTTATAATTTTTACTTGAATTTTTGATTTCCCTGTTTATGCGGATAAATGCCAACCATATATTATGACTTCCTAGCATTATATATTTTTTCATTTTAAAGACACTTTTTAATATTGCCTATAATTGTTTTTTAGAAATAAAAATACTCCTTATGAATTTTGATTCAAATAAGATATGCAGTTTTATATCTAAAGTAAAAAAAGAGTGTTGTCATTTCTTTAAACTGTTCATGGCACATCTTTCTTTAGTAGAACTGTCGACGCCTTTTTTAAACATTCTCATTCGTCCAAGTATTAAAACCTTGCTTTACTGATTATTTCTATTTGTTTCTTGAATGTATATTTATAAGTTAACACATTTTTAATAACGTCAATTATAATTAAAATATAAAGATGATGGATACTTTCTATGAAGTATATCGTGTATGTTTCACCCAGGGCTGGGAATGAAGTCTGGGATTTTAAAGGGAAGGAGTGCGATTCGATATCAAATAAAATTTATAAGTCAGAGGCGGAATCGAAGTCTGATATTTTTAAGTAATAAAAAATACTTTTTTATGTATTTTAAATAAAGAAAAATAGTCCACTAACCCGTTAACGACGAGAATAATCAGACGATATCCAATGTAAAGCAGAAGATTTGTATTAAAGAGCATTGATAAACGCAGACGATTTTATTTTTGTAAAGTCGACTATAGTCGACTGTGGCCGCTAATGGGATAAATAAGGTAGTTGACAAGTGTGTCCATAAGATAAAAATGAATATGAAATAAAAATAGGAGAGGAAACTTTATTAGTTTTTTTTGATATTTTTAAAAATATTTCAGTTTTTGTAGGCATTAGAGTGACGGTACTTTAGTCAAACTTGGAAGCGAAGAGTTGTAGTTTAGTAAAGTGTCGTTTTTTAAGTACTTGAGGTAGGAGTCAGATATTTGTAAGTGTTATGAATGCGAATCGGAGTCGGAGTCGTATATTTTCCCCCTGACTCCGCCGCCCTGGTATCATCACCACATACACTTATCATATGCACATGCACACATTTACATTCAATCTGTATCCTATACAATATTAAACTCTTTCCAAGAGTTTTTTAATCTTTCTCACCGAGTGCTTCATTCCTCATTAATTATATTTTTGGTTTACGCTTAAATAACATTTTGATTAAATTTTAACAGTCCTGTGAAGATGATATACCTTTTCCTTTGTTTTGGCATCTTCCCCACTCTCCACACTCTGCTCATACCAAGAAAGGATCGAATCTTCAGAGAGGACATCCTCTTCGTAGAAGAGAAGCAACGTTTTGCTCAAGAATCCGGGGTGTTCCGTTTTTTGCAGGGAAGCACTCTCTGCGAAATATGACGTTATCACATTCAACGAGAGGATTTGCGTTTTTTCGGATTTGATGTAGTGTCGTAGAAGATCTTTAAATTTTTCAACTCTCTGAAAGAATGAAAGGAAAAGAACGAATTAAATAGGAACACACAAAGCCCTTTCAATTCATATGAGGAAACTAAATTATATTACTCCAAAGATCAATTTTTCGATAAAACCTCTATTTTTATGTTTATTTACACACTTTTTTAATTTCAAAAATTTTAGTTCATGATAAATCTGCACTAATTTTTTTTTGGCCCTTTGTTGAAAAAGATCTACAAGTAACACAAAAGAAATAAAATGTGAGATTAGAACTCAAAAAAGTTTCTAGAAATAGATATAAAAACATTTTATCAATACCTGAAATTGACTTACTGCAAAAATATCCTCTATTTCATAGTTCCTGAGGACAGATTTTGTTACTAATGAACATTGCAGAATGAAAGATTGCCTCACGATTAAATAGTAGTAAATTTTGATGAACAAAAATCTGCACTGTAATAGATTTATCAATAAAAATCGCGCCTTTAAACCTCCAAATAATAGGTGTTTAAATTCACATAAAAGACAATGTAGTCCAAGGGTAGACAAACTTTTCTAAAATATGCGCCAATCATGTTAAACATACATTGAAAGGAGCCAAAAATGTATTTTTTTTCCTGTTTCTAAATATACCTTTAAAAGTTTAAAATGTGTTGATTTTTTTATAGTGGACTTTAAACTTTCCCATAACAACGTTGCAAAATAAAAAATGAAATTTTTTTCTAGGAAAATTTATTCTTTCAAATCTTAGATATTAAGTTAAAAAAATAAACAATAAACAGGGAATTAATGAGATTTTTAAAATAGGTTTGATCTCACTATACAATTTGAAGTTAGCTTCAGCAACAGAAAGCGTATTCGAGTTTAAATCTGTTAATGGTGATGTATATTTGTTTTTAATCGTTATCATTGAAGAAAAAGCTTGTCCACATCTGAATGTACGAGATATATTTTTGTGCAAACTTCCTTGTTTCCTGCAAATCCTCCCTAGCCAAGAGATTTTTTCTTCTTCAAAATCGCTAGAACGACTTCCAAACAACTCTTGAAATAACCTTAATTATTCTGAATACAAGAAAGTTGCTTAATCTAATCTTCCCATTTGTGTAATGAATAACTTCAACTTCAATTTAAATGCATTAAGACTATTATACAAATAACAAAAAAAGTAAAAAAGTAAACATAAAATGAAAGCTTTCTAATGAATCTAATGTTTATATTGATAAATTATATTTTTTATATAAATTTTAAAATTTAATTTTTATTTTTTATGATTTACACAACTGCAAAATTGTAATTTTTCATTATTAAAATATTAATTTGAAAATCCTTTCATTATAAAATTTAGTTTTCGTAATTTTAACAAAATATCTGCAAGATCACAAGTAAGTTTCGTTTTTTAGTACAAACTTCTTGAACAAATAAGACACGAAGCTCTCTTTTCGATTTTGGTAGTCTTTTCTAAAACAATTACATTTTATCAAATTAGTTCACAACCTAAAAGTTCAATACTCCCTATAGTTCCTTTTAATCTATCATGAATGGTTTTTTCTTGGCATTTGTTTCTTTTTTCCGGTTGCTTAAGTAATGTGCTAAACAGTAGTAAGAACCCCTTTTTATTTTTTGAGCATTAGTTAGATGATAGAATAAAAAATTTAATTCATTGGATTTCGCAAAGTTTGGAAATTGCACACGCCATACTTTACACTTTACCACACTTGAACATGCGAGGATACGTTAATTAAATATTATATTAATACGAAATGAAAACAAATTACAATGAAATAATAAAAACTTTTCAAAACGTTAAACAGAGTTATTTTGCTGGCAAGCCATCAAAAAGTTATTAGGGGATATAGTAAACAAGTTGAAGTCTTATTGAATATCATGATGAAATATCATATGCTGATTAAATATTTGAGCACTACTCATCAATAAAGTTTTATAATTCAACTTGTTTACACTTTATTTCAAAACGTTGGTATAAAGCCTTTATATATTCCATTATTTATACGTAAAAATGGCTTTTAACAGAAAAAGGAAATTTATTTACATATTCATGAACACAATGAATAAGTAAGAATTTTATCATTATCATAAAAGAAAAAGACACGATTAAATAGCATGCAGCCTACGAAAATGAATTTGAGGCTATTTCAAAAAGTCCGAAGTTGCTTTGGAAAAATAATTTTGTGCGGCCAAAATAATATCTCGCTTTTTACAAAATATCCTGAATATCGGGCAGATAAATAACTTTCTCAGGGACGTTGAGTAGTGTACTGTGCTAATATTCAAATGTTTAGAAGAGATATTCACCTCTCACCATTAAAGAATCTGTCAGATTTTAATTTTTTTATTTTTAGATTTCCATGTGAATCACGTTAATCACAATTATGTATTTTCTTACTCCATGCAGCAAGCCAACAAATCAAGAAATATTTCCTAACACCACTTTCCAGCGTCACTACCTGCAAATCCTTATAAACATCACCATTTTTATCTATATATCCTTAACCTATATATATTTTTTTGTCTAACTGATCATTAATTATATATGAAAATGAAGTGTGATCTCTAGTGAGAATAGATGAATTCAGCCAGATACAAAATGTCAGCAATAAAAAATATAAAAATGTGGAGGAACATTAAATAGATTGGACTATACAAAATTTCGATCTTCTTATGTGGATACAAGGCCAATATGGTAATGAGTGATGCCAATACCATTTTGAGAGTGGAAAACCATTTATGCGCCCTAGAGACCAGACTTTCGCTCTCACACATGGTGAAGATGGCACGAAGCAGGAGCGAAACAACCTCCTCAATGCTGATGTTGTAGGCGTGTTTTGAGGCGTTGATTTCGAGAATCGTATTCTCCGTGCAAGCGTCCTCCTCCACACACCTGCAAAGGCTTTCGACAACTTCTCCATAAAACACTGCAAAAAAAATCAGCAAGTGTATGCTCTAGGCCTAGGATCTAAAATTTAGTGATCCCTGATTGGTAGACAACCAAACGGAGCAAATAAACCATTTTAAGTTGTAAATTGTCTTTTTTAACTTCTAAATGATTCCTTTTGGAATTCTAAAATGTTTTTAAATTTGTTCTTAGCTACGACTCGATTTGATTCATACTATTCTGCCAACACATGTTTAAGTTTTTTTTTGAAATTATTTAGAAAGGATAATCTAGAATTATATATAAATTATTTCAAAAAATATATAAGATAAAGATAATGAAGATACTTCAACAATTCACGTTTTTATCCTCAATTTTTTTTTAATTTGTATTTTCAATTGTTTTTTGATATATGCAATTATTTTTTTATTTTTGTTTTCATTTCTTTTTGTATTTTTATTTTGACTATATAAAGGATATACACCCATGAATAAAATTTTAGGATATATTTTGTAGGTTACAAAAAATGAGAACTATAATTGAATAATTTCAAAGTTGTTACAAATAAGATTGGTGAAGGTCAAATTCACACAAACTTAAAACTTACATTAAAAACTACATACAAAGAGAATAAAATTTACTCATAAATTGTAAAAAAAAAACTTAATTTGAATAAAATTTGAAGAATGAAATACTTAAAAAAAGAACAAATTGTTTTATTCCTTCATAAATGATTACGAAGACTAAAAATGATATTAACCTTCACAAAACGTACATACTTAGTCTAACAAGAAATAGAATTCTTTAATTTCATCAGTATTCCACCACTTGATGGTTTTTTGTACTGTACGCTGCAAAGGAAAACACTTGTTTGATATTGGCATCATTTTTGAGTAGAATGGCACAGAATTTCATTGAAAGAACATCAAGCTGTACAAGAATCATAAACATTCAGTTATTGAACTTTGGCAATAAAAATTTAACTTGTTTATTCATTTCACTATTTCTCGATGCAGTATGAAGAAAACTCAAGTGTTTCCCCTTTTGACTCTACAAAATTCCATTTTCGTACATCGTAATATTTAGTAATCGTTTGAGTCAGTGTTTCCCGTCTTAAGGATTCTTGATGCGAGGCAAAAGACTAGCACAGGATCCCAATATCAACTTATCATGTAAGCCCATATTTTGTACAAATTTGTAGATGTTTGTCGTTGACATGAGTTTGTATTTTGTCTGCGTGTGTAAATATGTGTAAAAATACTACACTTTTATAAAATTTATTAATGAAGTGGCGCTGAGTCATTGAAAAAGACGTGGGAATTATAAAAGGTAAATTCAGAATTAAAATGTCTTTATTCATATAAAACTTTTGGGAGATAAATTTTCGACCATTATAGTCATCAACTAACTTTTTAAAAATTGATCACAACTTTCAGAGTTCTAACTATCAAAAATTAGAAACCATTTGAAATTAAGCTTTTATTTCTTTTTTATCCAATAGAAGAATAATCTTCAATTTTGTACTGATAACGACATCACAATCGAGAATTGGATCAATACCAAAGCTTCCCTGCTAAGCCATCGGATGAATTAAGGTTTTACTGAGGTTCAACGATTGAATAGGGAAAAAACAAAGATCTTGAACACTTTTATATATTAAGAATCTATAGGTCCGGCAAAATGTCTGGTTTGGCCCTTCTAAATAAGGCCGGCCATGCGTAGACATTGTTATTAAATTTTAACGCCAGTTATGTCTTTCTCTTAATCTATCACTGGAAATGGAAAATTGCGCGATTAAATCTGACATTTTTTATGTTAATATATTTTTATGTTATTTATCATGTCATCTAAATAGACCAGTACTATTGAAATATCAAACATAGTCTATTCTAGAACTGTTACGATTTCCATTAACAAGGATCTGTGAATCAAAAGAAAAGAAAGTTCAAATTTAAAAGATCGCAACTTAAAATTCGGGTCTGTATTTTTTGAAATAACTCCTAGAGTAGATTAGCTTTTTTAAATATAACAAACAAACTGAGAGATTTCATTAAAATATATATATTACTAGTTTTTATTTCTTATTTGCATCAACTAATAAATTCTGTGTTTATAAGAAAAACATATACAACAAAATTTAAAAATATAATTAACTAAATTAATTGTGTGTATAGTGGTTTATATTTTAAATTTATTTTAATTATAAAATAAATTAATGCAGTATAGTCTTGGTATTTTACAATCTTGCGGAACATATATGTTTGTACAAACGGAAAAAGATAAAGTGTGACTTAAGGATTTGCATACACTGATCAAATAGATCAAACCATTGACAGTGATGATTTTATGTAGTCCCAACTAAATCACTATAATACATAAATTTAGTACGCAAAGCAAAACCAAGAACTTAGTTCTTACTCTTTCTATCATATGTTAGACTGATGGTCTGGGAAATGTCTTTCCAGGGAAATGTAAAGTTTTCTGAAAAACAAAATAGATCGCGGTTGTGAAAAAAATCCTAAACGAAAAAAATTTTTTCACACCGCAATTTCAAGGTGAGTACAATGGCCAAATTTTCATGCATAAAGGACGTCATTAATCTTAACATATCTGAAAAGTTCGAGGAATTTAAGCACATTATTTTTATCACCATATAAATGGCACAGAATAACTCAAACATAGAAAGTGAAAATGAGATAATCAAGAAATTTTTAAAATTCCAAGGCAAAACTAGAAAAGAATAATGATATTAGAAATAAATCAAGATAGAAGGATTACCTTGGCGATTTATTAAATAAAGAGCAAGAGATAAAAACTTCCAGAAAACTTGATATTATGCACATAGATCAAATATAACCAGGAGTCGAAGGAGCATTGCAAAAATGAAAAATAGTAAGACTGGAGCGCCAAGCAAGATAACAATGGATAAAATTAAAACAAGTGTCCGCAATAATTTTTGACAGAGAAAAAGAAGGGTGATGTTTGTCATAAATCACAAGTCAATGCCTATAAACGAAAAGGTAAAATTTTAGCAGTGTTAGGGAGTAGAAGCGAAATAATTCGACTCAAACTTAATAAATTCAACACCAACTCTTCGTTTCCGACTTCAACTAAAGAAGGGTGCCTCCATAATACTTACAGAGATAAACTTTTTTTTTCTTTATTTAAAACATTTAAAAAACTAACTCCTACTCCTAAATTTTATTAGATACCAACTCCGACTCAAATCTCTTTAAAATCTCGGACTCTACCGACTCTGACTCCCCAGCCCTGCATTTTTAGACTGTCAAGCATCTAGCATAATAAAGATTCTAGAAAGCGGTTTTAAAATTCTTGAAAGAATGCTGGAAAGAAGAATCCGAAATAAAATAAAACTTGATGATATCCAATTTGGATTTAGAAGTGGAGTTGGAAGAGTTGATTCATTGTTCATAGTGGGACAGATGCAAAAAAAAATTAAAATAAAAAACAAAGAACTTTGGCTCGCTTAAGAAAGTTTACGATAGTGTGCCAAGAGAACTAATTAGATTGGCACTTAGAGAAACAGATGTCAAAAAATGAATTGTTAGAGCAGTGTTGGCAACTTAAAAAACACCAAGACTAGATGTAGATAAAATATGGAGATAATTTGGTTTTGATAGTCGGAAAAAAATAAAATTTGGTTTGATAAATTTAAGAATAAAGGTTCGATAAACAAGACAAAAATGAAATAATATCAATAAATATTAAATAATACGGCCAGAGTCGACTTTACAAAAATAAAATCGTCTGCGTTTATCAATGCTCTTTAATACAAATCTTCTGCTTAACTGATTATTCTGGTCGTTAACGGGTTAATGGGAGTGCGGTAAAGGGGTAGGGTTCAATCTTTTCATGGAAAAGAAAAAAAATAGAAACAAAAAATGTATTAAATATAAATGCTGAATCATTCAAGTATAAAAGATGCATAAATGACGAGGGAAATAGGTCTAAATCGATTAAATTCGGAAAACTTTGAAATAGTTAAAAGCTTAAATTGCTTAGGAGATGTCCTAGAATAAGATGGGACATGCAAAGCAGCGATAACTAAAAGAAAAAGAGTATCAGAGAACTTGATGATGTTTTAAAAGCAGAAGATATCCCCACGAATGTGAAAAATAAAATCTATGAAAGTTATCTTCGTCCAATGCTTGTTTATTGTGGTGAAACGTGGCTTTTACTAAGAGATGAGATAAGATTAAAAACACTATCGCAAAGAAAAATATCTTGGTTATAAGAGCATTTGTTCTTTTGAAGGTATAGAAGAGTATATGAGGAAAAGTAGGCTAAATTGGTTGGGCCATGTTGAAAGAAGTGATGATGCTTACTGGTTGAAAAAAGTAGAAAAGTAGAAATATGAAGCGGCTGCGTTGTGAATAAAGATATAAAAATTGTTAATTTAACCAAGGATAGTAAGAATAGGAAGGTCTGGAAAAATAAAAATAAGACGCTGCTCCATTGAGGGAGGTCTAGGATGAAAAAAAGAAAAAAAACCTCTCAAAACTCAATGATAAATAAAGAGAACTCTTATATTTTTATCAAGGCACAAATCATATAGATTATCTGAAATAAAAGAAAAATCAGCTTCAAAGTCTTAGCGATTCAAATTAAAACCTTTAGATATGGAAGTTAGCATCCATACAAAAGATTATTCACGCACACGCAGAACACAGATAAAGAGATTTACTTTTAATGTCGGCGTGCCAATCCGTTTGAATGTTTGAATCGTGTTCTATCATTTCTGAAGGATCCTGATCTTCTTCTTCGATATCGGAGGAGTTTGAAGAAGTAGAACTGGCGGAAGACAGATTAGCATCGCTTAGGTTTTTTGGATTGATTTTGTGCTTTTTGAATAATTTAGTTTCTTAATAAAAGTTATATGCATGTATTTTTTCAGAAAAAAATTAATACTTAAATTTTTTGATCATGTGGCACAAAAAAATGTTAGTATGGCATAATGACATGAGTCAATATTTTAATGACAACGGTTAAAATTGGGAAAATAAAGGAAATAAATTTATAAGCGCTTTAAAAAGACAGAACTATACTATGTAGTTAATAGAAGAAAACATATGCGAATAATATATATAAATCAGTCAGACCTCGTTTATCCGACACTGTTGGTTTCACACATATTCTTGTCGGATTAACGAAATTTCTACCAGTGTATGAAATTTATAAAGAATAAATACCTCAAACTAAAATGTTATTTACTAAATGAAGTATACATAGTATTAATGTTTAATGTGAAAAAAATCTTCCATAAATGATTACTTCTACTATCCTACACCAAAGAGATAGGAAAAGTAAAAAATTAGTGCGTCATCAGTGCATTCATTATATTTAGGCATAAGCTATGATGCATCTACAAACATATGGAAAATATTCCACTCCGTTTATTTGCAAGTATACTATCGCACAGTCAATCTTAAAAATGTATTATGAGAAAATGTCTGTCAGATTACACGCTGTCTGTGTCGAAATAATGTGGTAAAAAACTTTGAAAAAAATCGATTCAGTCAGTGGTGTGTCGGTTAGCCGGGTTGTACGATAATCGAGGTCTGACTGTATATCTCTCCTAAAACCTCAAGAGATTTAAGACATCGAACAACACTCGCAAGTTTAGGTCATTAACTAATTAAATATTATTACCTGAAAACAAAAGTTATCTGTGCATGTGATTTGATCTGTATTTGATTTCGCTATACATAAAAGCCTACTCCTCCGTGCCTACAACTCGATTTCTAATAGTCTCTTTAAGTGCGTTATATCTTCTTTTGGGAATTGTATTATTTATTAGACAGTATTTAAAATATAATGAAATAAATATATAATTTATAAAATGATCTCTTTATGTAGATAAAATGGGGCTGCGTCATCATGAAAAATGGAATGAAATAAAGTAACCCGTTAACGACCAGAATAATCAGACGATATCTAATGTAAAGCAGAAGATTTGTATTAAAGAGCTTTGATAAAAGCAGACGATTTTATTTTTGTAAAGTCGACTATAATCGACATTGGGCGTTAACGGGTTAATATGAATCGTCTGCGTTTATTAATGCTTTTTAATACCAATCTTCTGCTTTATACTGGATATCGTCTGATTATTCTGGTCGTTAACGGGTTAAAGATAAATTTCCGGAAACTATGGCCATTAAGAGATCATCATACCGTTGGCAAATTAAGTGGGAGAAAGGAAAGGCAGTTCGAGGAGGCATATCACAACATGATTAGGAATGAATGAAGGAAAGGGTGGTGTTATTACAAGAACTGTCAATGTTAAACGAGTTAGGTTAAAATTGAAGGTTACCCAAATATTGTTATACACGCTGTATTATGTTATTAACAACAAAAAATTCATAGTAAGGAGTTAAATTTTTTTTTACCGATCTGAGTAAAAGTACTTTAACTTCATGCAAAAAATTTGTAATCAAAAATGCTAAGAGTGAAAAATCTCTTGATTTTTTAAGCACCGATTTTTTGAAAACATTCCATTATTTGATGTCTACCTTTCTTAAAAAATATGTAATTTTTATCTCAACCAATTCTAATTCCAAGATCTCCACGAGAACATGATCATTTATTATATTTGCCACATTTTTGAAGTCGGAGTCGTAGTCAGATTTTTTAGAAAGAATTTTTTTAAGTATTTTAGAAGATGTAAAAAATAAGTCAAATTTTTGTAAGCTTATGAAGTGACCCTTCTTTAGTCAAAGTTTTGAAATAGGAGATGGACTTATATTTTTGAAATTTTGATGTAATTGAAGCCGGAGTTAGAGTCTAAATGGTATTTTTGTTAGTACTTGGAGTCAAAGCTTGCTATTTTCACTCTGACTCCCAAACGCTGGTACTAACATAATAACTGAGTAAGTAAAGCCCCTGATGTGATTGTATTAAAAATGAAACAGGAAATAGAATATGCAAAAAACGAAATACGCAGAGAATGGAAAAGATCTTTTCCAGAAGAATCACAGTTTGCTCCAACCACTGATCCGTGCGCTATCACTGTTTGGCTTTGAGACAACTTCATCTTTTAGGAAAGATAAGAGTATGCATATATAGAACACGTATAATTAGACGTTTATTTAGTGAACACTTAGGAGGCTTTGAAATTATAATTTTGCAAGTATTTTCCATATTTTAAAAATGTCTATAATCATAATAGTTTTTCAAGACTTCAAACGTTAATCCCGATGTTTGGAAATAATAATAAACCGAGTCATTTTTTGATTATTCAAATTATTATTAGTTTGTTTATATATTTAAAAATTATATAATTGACAGAAATGCCGATAATAGTTAATTAGTGAAAATTATAAATAATAAAAAGAAAATTGGACAAATTATGGCTTTAGGAAAAATTATATTTCGATTTATGGCTTCGGAGTTTAAACTTCTTCATAAAAATTATAGTTTTTGTGAATGAAATTATGATCATGTTTAACTTTTAATTCGTTTAGTTTCATTAACTCTAAGCCAATATCGATTAGCTTATATACTTAGAATCCAGGAACGTACATTGTTAAAGTTATTGGGTAAGGGCGGGGAGGGGTGGGGGGGGGGAGGGTACTAGGAGTAGAAATTTTTTTAAACCGTATTTCTCTAATAATTTATATCAATGTATTTATTGTTTATATTTTATAGATACAGATTTTCTGATGTTGTTACTCATGCAAAAATTTGATAAAGAAAAAAATTGTATTTTAAGAGATAAGGGTATCCTAACGAAACCTTACTAGTTAAGGTATCCTAACTTTCCCAGATACGGGTATTGGGCGAAAGACCTTCTTCAGAGGAAAAAAGATATGAGAGAAGACAACTATAATTTTAATATTTTTAATAGAAATTGTTTTAACTATGCCCATTTTTATGAAGAAAAATTTTTTAAATTGATATTCATAAAGGATAAAATAATGTATAAAAAATTCACTATCTGTACAACCCAAAATTATATTAGAGGAGGGGAGAAAGAAATATAAAAAAATACTCAAATAAAAGTTTGACATCTTGCCAAAAAATAGGTTTTTCAGAAAAATAGAAGAAAGCGAACAAGATCTAACAGTGGTCAGTTAAAGAGAAAAAAAAGAGAACATAGAAGAACAAAATGCTATATTTCCAACTAAAACTAAATTAGGTTAAAATCAGAGGTGCACATTCAGGTTTTTTTTCAATTACACTAAAAAATGGCGACTTTTGAAACTTTATTGATTAAAATTATTAATGACTAAATCGAACAACTCAAATGATGAAGACTGGTCTTGTAGTTTATGTTTAAAGGAAAAGTGTAAAGATATGTTGGAGTGTTATGACTGTAAGAAATGGTTTTGCCTGCAGTGTCATGACTTGCCTTCATTTCTTCTTTCGACAATTTTTTCAATTATGGAATGCGCTGGGTTTGCAAGATATGTCTAACATCTGATCAGAAAGTTCGTAGTTTCACTGATGAAGTTAGCAATAAAGTTGAAATTTGCAATCAAAATGTAAATGATATTCTAAGTAACGTCACAACTATAAAAGATTGTTTGAATAAAACTAAAAGTTTTGCTACAAATGATAAAACATATGCCGCAGCTTTAAGCTCTCAAAAATGTAATGAAAGTATTTTTGTAAAAGTTGATGAAGTTGATCATGCCTATATTCTGAAAAAGTCTAAATCCCTTCTTAAAAATGTACCTGTTAAACAATTTAAAAAGTTTTCCAATTCAATTTGCCTCAAGTTTCCAGATAAAAAGTCAATGTCAGAAGGTATAAATCTTCTAGATAAAGAAAATCTTAAAGTCAAAGCTCAAATTAAAATTAATCCAAAAATATGTATAACTATTTCGAGGGATGTGCAAGACAGTGAAATTATTCCTAAAATTTCGGCTAAAAATTTTGAAGTTAATAGTGTTGTTGAAGCCGAAGGTACTTTTAAAGTTCTTTTTGTACGGGCTTGTAAAAACAAAGATAAAAAGTTAATAGTTTTTACTCCTTATTTTATGATAAAACAATGTTCTAACCGCTGTTCGTTCGGTCACACCACGTCTAATTGTAAAAACAGGAGTATATGTAGATATTGTTCAGAGTCTCACAATGACAATATATGTGATAAAAGTGACGCAAATAACCTGAAATGTCATAACTGTACTAAATATGATAATGCTTCGTTTGATACTCAGCCTTGAGTTATAATTGTCCTCAAGTTCAAAGGGAGCTTTTAACTGTTAAAAATCTCACTTCCTATGATTCGGATGATGACTAGTCACGTGCAACCCGAGTCTTTCAAATTTTCCAATGATTTTGACTGTGATTATTTATATTTTTCTGAGCCATCAGAAATGATTGAAATCGGCCACATCTCTTTACTTGATGGTAAATTAAATATAATGTCCCTCAATATAGAGTCTTTAAAATCTAAATTTAGTGAACTAGAGTTTTTCATAAATTATACCAATTCTGTCTTAACCATTCCGATTTCTATAGTTTGTCTTCAAGAGACATGGCTAAGCGAGTATGATTCTTTTTCTTACGAAATTCCTTTCTATAAACTTCTTAGATTTAGGAAGTCTATTTCTTCTTACTGCGATCTGGCTTTCTATGTTCATCAGTCGTTAGAATTTTCGATAAAAGGAAATGGTGTATCATCAAATTGTTACGAGTTTGCAAGTATATCTGTTTCGTTAGATTGTATTAAACTCAGTATTCCTCGTTTCTACAGAAGACCATTGAATGGCTGTAATGATGTTATACTTGATTATTTTTCAAATTCTCGTGTTTCTTCATTTTTTAGTATTTTGAGCTTATCTTCTTGTATTCCCAGTATAAATACTTACACTAGACCCTCCTCAGGTACTCTACTAGACAATTTCTTGATTAGTATTAATAACATACCATCAAGACCTATGTTGTTCAAAACAACATTTCAGACCACTTTCTTATTATGCTAGTTTCATTTTCAAATTCTGATATAAAATTGAATAACAAATTAATAGTTGAATTTAATAAAAAGGATTTTGTAGACACATTTTCTAAAATGAGCTGTTCTAGTTTTTTCACCTCTGATGATCCAGATATCATTGCAAAAAACATAATTGATCAAATAGTTGGGATTAAGCAGACTTCTATGATTACTAAGTATATACATATGAAAAATAAAGATATAGAGTCTTCAAATCACCGTGGATGAATAATTATATCCTAAATTTAATTAAACATAGGGATAAGATATATAGAAAACTTAACTCAATTCCAACATCTTTAGTACTAAAAAGTGAGTATATGAAAATAAGGAATGAGGTTAGATATGCTATTCGTAGATCTAAGAGGGTTTTCTATGAAAAGTTTTTTGACTGATATGATATAAAATCAACATGGAATAACTCGAATAAAACCCTTCAATAAAAAGTTCATAGGCTCCTTTAAAACTAATGAATCCGATGTTACAGACTCTTTTGAAATAGCTCAGTGTTTTAGTGATCATTTTACTTGTCTATCAGAATATAGCTCTAAAAATAACAGTAATTATACGTATTTGTCCCAAAAACTTACAAGTTTTGAGTTTAACCATATTAGCTTAAATGATGTATTAATTGGCATTGACTATCTTAGGAAGAGTAAGTGCGAAGACTTTTACGGCCTAAGCTTTTCAGACATTAAACTCGTTAGAAACTCTATAGCTAGTCCTCTTATGAAATTGTTTAATCTTTGTTTAGAACGGGAGGTGTGCTTCCTAAAGTTTTAAAGTCTCTAAAGTCATCCCAATTATAAAAAAAGGAGTAGCTCTAACTTAGATAATTACCGACCCATATCTCTTATTCCCACCCTTTTAGGTCTTGTTATCAATGATAGGTTGAAATGGGATGATCACCTCACATATTTATGCAACAAGCTTTCTAAAGCGACAGGGATAATCAAATATTGTAGGAAGTTTTTCTCTTCTCATATTTTGGTACTCTTATACAAATCACTTTTCCTCCCTAACATATGCTACAGTATCGTTAACTGGGGTCATTTATCGACTATGAAGCTACTCCTTCTTCAGAAAAAAACACTCAGAATGATATTTAACAAAAGATTCTTCACTCATACATCCCCTCTTTTCATCAAATTTCTTCACTAAAGGTGTTTGACATATAAAATATGAAGTTAGCAATACTTACATTGAAATATATTTGTCAAAGCTTGCCGGATATTTTTGTAAAGATAATTGCATATAACCATGAAAAACAAAGAACCTCTCCAAGATTTGCAGGAAATATGGCTGTGCCATTTTTCAAGCTCTCTAATTCACAACAGGCTATTGAATATAAAATCTCTTAATTTTATCATTTAAATTTGAGTTTATTTACTATTGAGTTTTCCACCATCAAATGTTTTAAAATTTTTATGCATAATTTACTTTTATCAAATTATTATGTTGTGTTCCATTAAAAATTGTTACTCATGTAATAACAGAATTCATTAGTTGTAAATATTTACAATGTGTAATATATGTAATTTCAATTTTAGCATACCCGTTGTTAAGTTCTCAATACTTTATTTTGACTTTATGACTGTTCATTTTTGTGTATAATTTTAATAAACCTGCCATATAGCGGGCATTTCTGACTTTTTGTGCAGTAGTTACTCCACTGTTAAATCTTAGTTTTATTTTTTTCTCATACTATTTTTTTTATTGTATTATTAATTTAAATGACAAATATAATTAATTAATCTCCTTTTTCTTCTTCACATTCAGGGCCCAGAGACGCGTGCCTAATCGGCTATCTTAATTTTCTCCTCAACCATCGTAGTATTAACGTCTTCAGCATAACAACAATTTCAACTTTCAAGTCATTTTAGGGATTTATTTTTTATAGCATAAAAGATGAATGATTTGATAGAAAATTTTTAACAAATGAAATCAGCAAAAATTTGAAACATGTGTGCGCGCAGTGGAGTTAAATGTCATTGTAAAATGTATCCAAAAAATAAATTTTGTTTTCCATGTTTCAAATAAAATTATTGAAATTTAGAAAATAATACTCTTTTCATTGAATATAAAAATCATTTTTTAATTTAGGTCAATTGCTAGTTTTGGCAATGTACGATAAAGTTTTAATTACGAAAAAACAAAATATTTTGCTTTTTTTATCAATAAAATCACGTTATGATACGAAGAACTTACAGAAATCTTAACCATTTCGTGATCAGAAAAATCAGAAGATCTTTATTAAAAAGCAGAAGATTCATATATAAAACTATTTGAAAAAGCAGACGAAAGTAAAATTGTTTATGTATCATATATGATACACTGGTCACAAGGGCTAAAAATCGATGCGTATTATTCCAAGTTCCATTTTAACTTTAAGAAAAATAGATAGTTGAGTGAATTGTCCCTTTTGCTATTTCTAGAGTTAAAGGTCACACTTTCACAAAATTTTCAAAAGGTTGCTGTCTCACAGTGGTTGTGGAAGCAAAGAGAAAATATACGACTGTGACTCCAAGTACTACAAAATTCAAAATATTTAAACCCAGCTCATACTTTCAGCTTTTACCAAAGATGAAAATAATTCACAAATGCTTACAAAAATTAAACTTATTTTTTTCATTTTTGAAAAAATTCTGACTCCGGATCCGACTCCTACCTTTTTAAAAACTCCGATTCTATCAACTACCAACTGTGACTCCGCAACCCCGAAAAGAATACATAACCTAACTCCTCTAAAATCAATACAGATAAATGAGAAAATAAAATAATAAGATGTTTATTTTCCTCTAGAAGAAAAATGGAAAATAACTTTAATTCAAAATATAAGTTATTTGAAATGGTTTTGAAAGTTTTCATTCTAGAAAAATTGAACCTACAAAACTTTATTTCATTTTACATAAAATTTTAGTGGAAAACTTATTTTAGACATTAAAATAAAAGAAAAAAGCAAAAATGTTGTTTCGTTACCGCACCCAACAATATGGAGGCAGGATTAATCTCACATTTGGAAGAAATGAAGACGGCGTCAAAGATGAAGGAATTTTTGATGGCGACATCATCTTCAATCACCACACAATCCCATATGTAAGAGTTTTCAATATTGACATTTGAGCCTAAACAAAATTATTTTATATACGGAATGGTTGGAAGGTATGAAGATTGGACTAAGTTCAAAAGAGCATAAGGACGAATGCGAGAGAGAAAAAAAAATTTGAATAAGAAAGATAGCATAATTCAATCCGCTCATCATAGATATCATAGCGCATTTAAAACATGTGCAAACTATCACATCAAAAGATATTCCTTTGGCTTAAAAACATTTCTATAATAAAATGATAAAAAAAAAAAGTAACTAGACACTCTCAAAAAAATCCCATATCTATTGTTTAAACTTTATAGCAAATTCTTTCTACAAAGATAATGTTCCCTACAAAACAATATTCAAATACAACGTGAATTTCTAAGCACAAATCATAAAACCGAATGATTCAATATGACAAATGGAATGCGTATTAATCCAAAAATTAATCACCAAAATTTGGTTCTTATATGTCATTGCTTAAATTACTTTTTAGAAAAGTCAATTTTCTGATGTTACAACCTATCATCACCTGTCATATAATCACATGACATTTATCACAAAATCAATTATCATTCGACAGTTAATCACCCCAAAAGTTAAGCTTCGAAAAGAAGAAAAGCTTCGAAGATGAAATGTCACTTTTCATCTACAACCTACAGTGTAGGTGGACAAACAAATTATTTATGCAGCCCATTCAGATAAAGTTATTTAGGCTCATTGGACGTTAGTTCAATATATATATTGATGCAAAAAGAAAATTTTGAATGGAAAATTTTAGAAATTCAAAAGTGACGATCATAATACCGTTCAAACTATTTTAACCAAAAGGCTTATTTCTTTCTATAATAAATATCTTTCTCCTGTTTTCATTTTCACATTTGAGATAGTATATTAAATTTTGAAAAACTTTTGGTTCATATTTATCGTTTCAAGTGTATAATAAATGTCAATCTGGTAATTATTTTTACAAGAAGTTTATATTCATGATAACATTTCTTACAGATGTTTAAATAAATGTACATTAAAAATGAAGATTTTTATGAAGAAAAATAAATTGTTTATGCTAAAAAGAATTTGAATCAATACATTTTCAATGAAGTTTAACGTTAATTATTTTAAATATTAGAAAAGAAAACTTGCTCAGTTCTTTAAAACTTTTTAAATAAAAAAACTTTTTTATTTAAAAAAAGTTTTAAAAGTTTTTTTATTAAAACTTTTTAAAATATTGCCCGTTTTACTTTACCATGCAGCCCCTTAAAGGTGTACATTTTTAAATGAGGCCCTTTCACAAAAAAGTTTGCCCACCCGTGACCTACCTTTATTTGAATCCGCATCTCAAAAGCTTGATAGGACACATGAGTGGATCCATAGAGAGGAGGTACGTACCCCCCCCCCCCCCTAACCGTTTTTAAGACACTAATATTAAAATATGATAAAATTCAAAAATAATGAAAGAAGTCATGTTCAGAGAAAGATTTTCTCAACTTAAAATGTGAAGTATTTAAGTTTGCCTACCGGTTATAGGTCAAAGGGGGGACAAACAAAATGTCAATGGACAGAGGAATGCAAATAAGCACATGCCAACCTTGAAGATGCCCATTTTAAAATTCTCTGCAAAGCATCGTAGCAACAAGAACCATGTTGTATCTTGGAGCAATAGGGGAAAACACTCGCAACAATGAGCTACTTGGGAAATTTCAAAATGTTCATGAAATAATTAGTTCACGTCAAGTATTCAAACTGGTTGCAGTTCTGTTATACACTTTTTATACCGTGAAGAAATGAAATTATAAACCTCCAGCACCATTTCTTCCTATATTTGAGTACATTCTTCTTTATTTGCTACTCTCATTTCAGGAATTGTTTCAGGTTTCCTAGTGTAAACCTTGTCTTTTAGAAAGCCCTCAAAAGGAAATCGAAGGGTGACAGATACGGGGATCTAGGTTGATATTCTACCTTTCTTCTTCTTCGACGAGATAAGTTTTGCATGTTTTCATCCAAATAAGCTTCCACATCACGGTGAAAGAGGTGGGAGGTGGACCAACCAACTTGCAAGTAGTGGCCAGGTTCCACTTACAGAATTCGACAATTCGATGGGCATAATCTAATTGGGAGTATCAATAAGCACTGAAATAAAACTTTTCCTTTGAGCACGCTTCAAAATGCTATGGATGCTGTATTTTGGAATACATGCATCACGTAAAATTTGGCGTAATTCTTGAAGAAATCATAACATTATCAATAACTTCTCGCTCTCTTGTTGGGCTTGCTGATCTATTTCGTTCAGAATGGTTCTTTTTAATGGACAGGATGATTCCATGCTTCTGAAAATTAGATATGATGCGTGAAATAGTGACACGTGATTTTGCGTCCATGTGCAACCGCTTGTAAAGCGTCCTTGTACGTAAGCTTTATTCTCACATTTCAAGAATGTTCTCAAAATAACTTTTGTGCTGTAATTTCAGATAGATATCATTAGGTATCTAAAATTCAAAAACGTATTATTATTGATTAAAATTTAGGAAGTATTTTGGAATATAAATTTTATATTTTGCAAATCGAAATTTCAATCAAACATAGATTTAGATTAATTTAAAAATTACTAACTTCACTCATTTTTATAAAACTTAGATTAATGCATTGATCGAAAAAGTTTGCCAGTTGAAATAATTTAAAAAAAATCTATAGTGATGTATGCCGGGTGTGAATTCAGATGCTTAAATTTAAGGGTGGTGTACATTTTTGTAAACTTTGAATCCAAAAATAATATGTAAAACCTTTTTTATACATACTATCAACGATATTCAGGAGGATGGGAAAAGCGTGTGAGAGAGTTGATTGACGCATGTGAATACACTCATATATAACGCAATCCTCTCTATTCTATTTTGTTTTGTTCTTTAATATGGGATGAATTGTAAAATTCCCATTCCATACCTGTTTGAGACTGGGAGAAATTCTATACTTGAGTTTAGTTGGAGTGAAAAGTTCTACAAATGATATAATATGAAAAAGACGTGTATACTTATTTTTTCTTCTTTAATATGATAATTCAAGATATTAAATATAATTTTAAGCACATATATACAGTCAAGCCTGCTTTAAGTATCACCTGCCTATAACGAGTTCTTACTCTTTCCATAAAAACCTGATTGAGCATATTTGACGTTGTTTGAATGATCGTTCATTCAGAAGGATCTTTTGATGATTACCTAAAGTGATCTATTAATACAGATTTGACTGATACATATATGTCCATGTATAAGTCAATAAAGATTTGAATGAAACCTCAGAATATAATTTTAAAGTTTAAACTTAGAGTAAAGGCTCAATCGATTTACATTAAGATTTTTATTAGAGTTAGTAAAGAAGGTTATTAAATTGACTAGTTACTCAGTTATTATGTTAGTACCAGCGTTTGGGAGTCAGAGTGAAAATAGCAAGCTTTGACTCCAAGTACTAACAAAAATACCATTTAGACTCTAACTCCGGCTTCAAATACATCAAAATTTCAAAAATATAAGTCCATCCCCTACTTCAAAACTTTGACTAAAGAAGGGTCACTTCATCATAAGCTTACAAAAATTTGACTTATTTTTTACATCTTCTAAAATACTTAAAAAAATTCTTTCTAAAAAATCTGACCACGACTTCGACTCTAAAAATGTGGCAAATATAATAAATGATCATGTTCTCGTGGAGATCTTGGAATTAGAATTGGTTGAGATAAAAATTACATATTTTTTAAGAAAGGTACACATCAAATAATGGAATGTTTTCAAAAAATCGGTGCTTAAAAAATCAAGAGATAACCAATGACCTCTTATCTTACCTATGCTGCAATTTCTTCCAATGACAGAGTTTCGAATGTTTGTGAAAGCGCCTACACGATTTTGATGTCCAATTAAAACGTTCTTCTCCAATATTGCACTTCTAAAAATGGATATGTATTTAAGGGCTGTAATAGAACTTTAAAATAAAAGTCAAAGCTTCAATAAAGAAGAGACTTTGGAAACAAAGTGAATATAAGAAGGATACGAGTATGCATACTTACAGCCCACTCTTGATAAACGGAAGATCAGTATGAGGGAAAGCTGCTCGTAGGGGATATTTTTTAGAGTACAAATTTTCAGCATATGCTTCCTTATCCTATAGCTACAAAAGGGTCACCTGAAGTGAGATTTAAGGGGCAATAAAAAAATTTTATACGAGAAAAATATTCATATATTTCAAAAAAGTAAAAAGACGAGGATCAAAACAACAAATCTCAATAAGGTCTTTATTCAAATATTGATCAATCCTTGTTGAGATGGTTTTATACAACTTTTTCCTATAAGGGTGAAAACTCAATACTCAAATAAAGGGAACAAATTACCTCAATCACTTTATATATGATGGTGGTGGTTGAAACTGATTAAATTTTAGCCAATCAGAACAAAGATTTTTGCGCAGTTCATTTGAATAGTCAAAAAAAAATTATTCAAAGCTTTTATCCAATTAGATCAAAGAGTTTTCGTACTCCACCCTGACGTGACAAAAAGCATAGCTTTCTAAATATATAATATAGATGTATTATATTCATGTATATGCATTTTTAATTTATCTCTATTTTGAACCTATTTATCAAACCTTGATCCAGTGAATTTCTTAGAGAATTCAATTCATAGGAAAAGATGTAAAAAGTATATCACGTTAAGTTAAAACTACTAAAATATATAAATTATTCAAAATGTATTTGCGTTTGAATCAAGATAGTACTTATGCGTAATTTCAAAATGCGCCCTTTCGGGCACTAGCGTCCACTATGAGAACCACTGCTGCAAATGATGATGTGATGACCTGTTGATCACAATATCGAATATGAAGAGGTTGATAAATGATAACTAAGAAAATGACAATATCGAATGTAAAAATCTATTTTCAGCATAAGAATAAAAATATACCAAAAAGTTTTTTAAATATTCTTTTAACCATATTTATCGGATGAAAGAAACTTTATGCAATAAACGTTGGTCTTTATAAAACGTCTCCAATTCCTGATTCATTTTTTAATTTTAAAAGATTTTATTATTTCGTTATAATGTAAGCTGGAATAAAAAGACGGGACATTTGTTAAAAAGAAAAGACGTCTTGTCAGCCTATTTATGAAGATGAAGTAAAAAATAAGAAAGAAGGAATTACTTATCAATACGACTTTCAGAATCATCAATAGGAAGATAAATGTTATTGGCTTTGGAATAAAAAGAAGGCTTTGAATAGGAGCCAACTAAACTGGCATCTGGGGAAAGCAGAGCTGACCATCTTCTAAGAATTTCTTGACTAATGTGGATCATCAATACAAAAAATAGATAAAAAGATTTAAATTTAGTAGGATTAAAAACTGAGCAAAAAAGATGGAGGATAAAAGAGACCTAAACAAAAAACTGACTTTTTAGACATAACATAATAAAATATTCTTTATTTTTAAAGCGATTAAAAAATTGAAGATTGAATTCTTGTCTCATTTAAATTTATTGGTCCAAAAAAGACATTTTAAACGATTGACAACAAAAAATACGAATTTAAACATATTTTGAATACCGTACTTTTCGAAACATTTCATAACTAAAACAGCGACAAAATAACAAATTGCAAAATAAGGTAATTTACTTGGAAAATTGAGAAATTAAAGAAGATTATTTTCAAATAATTCTAAACCCTTTTGAATGAAAATTGAAATAAGTTATCATTTTAGTTGTCGGTCTCCAGATTATTAAGCTATCTCCATATCAGCGCAACCAGTGTGAGTCAAAAAATTTTATTTTAAAACTGAGTAAACACTTTAGCATGTAAAAAAGCTCACTGGCTTAGGCATTATGAATGGATGCGGCTTCGAACAAAGGATAAGTGATAGCAATACTCATTCACAAGAACAAAAGCATGACATTTCATTTATTACATATTTATTTATTTGATAAATATAAAAACTAAATAGATATGTATTAACTTTAAAAATGAAGCGTTATTTAAGTAATTTCCAAATTCAATTCGCACCATTCAATCAAAGTTAAAAAGTAGACAAGGTGATTTTTACCTGGCAGAGTCGAAAGCGTCAAATGATGGAATTGGCATGAAGTATTCGGTGCGATTTAGGAGCCATGCATTGATTTGAAAATTGGAGAGCTGGTTAAACAGAAAAGGGAATCAAATATTTGTGAAAAAGTGAAAATAGATTATCACATCATTATCACCAACATTAATCAGTTTCATTATCAATTGTAAAAAACAAGGTGGCATTATATTTGCTATATTAGCATTGAATTGAAGGAATTAGAGAGTAAAGATACCGAAGAGCCTTGTAAAACTTCTTTAACGAAATCGTTGATGCTTTGGTAATCAAAGTTGTCGGTAAAAATCTCGGAAACATTCTTGGAACAAACGCAAACATCAGCATAGAGTAAACTTGTGTACAACGTTAATTTATTAGGACATAGCTTGATACACTCCTAGATAAAATAAATAATCATTAACGCGATAGAACAAGCATTAAAAAGAATGATAAGATGTCCTATTTTCGAGTACGTGATCTGAGGAATAGTTCTTGAGCTGAGTCAAAATTTGTTCTAAAACCGATTTGTTCGTGTAGCTTGAGCGTAGTGGTCATTAAAATAATTTTAGTTAAAAATATATTCGATTTTCATGTTCATTAATTATTATTATTATTATTATTGAATACAGACCGATTAAATTCCATGCGTATAAAACGAGATGTATAAACGTAGATACATTTAAAATCTTAATTGTTTAAATGATTTTAAAAATGAAAGAACATCGAAAATAAAATCAAAGCACTGAAAATATTATCTCAATGTTTTTAAAGTAACAAAAGAATTTTAAATATGGATAATTGAAGTCTTCTTCAAGAATCAGAAAATTTCCAGTTATGCCAGTAAAGCTATTTTAACTTTATTGTCAGTCAAGGAAAAATAAAGAAATGAGGCCGAGTAAAATTAATTGACTTTTTATAAGACAAATCGGGTAAGGATTTGATTGAATATAAACAAATCGAGAGACTTCAGTGTTAAAATTAGCATTTTTCGCACTATAAGTCAATACATTTTTTCAATCTTCGATTTAGCGTCCACTTTTAAAATTATGAATATTTTTGAAGAAAAATATTAATTTGCATTCAAATATATCGGTAATACATTATCTCGTTCCAAAAATCAATGCTGGTATACATGCAAATGAGCGCTGTAAAAACATCGATCTAAAATTGCTTAAAAGTTTCATATTTTAACACTTGACGCTATGATATCAAGGTAGGTAGAAGCAAGTAACAAGTGAATATGCTTATGTATGCATTTTTCAATAGGAGACATTCTAAAACACTCTAGTTGGCGGGTGTAATGAACGCTTATTTTTAGATGGGTTCATCAGGTACTAATTAGTGAAAAAAGTATAAAACTTGTGAAAAACCTCAAGAACTTTTGTATCAACAAAAGATTTTTTTGTTAAAGATGTTGATTAGGGAGGGCACTAAAAATTGGCCTATAAAACCTTTAAAAATTGATCCAACGACTTCAAAAAGTTGAATTTATTTGTAAAAAAAATTGACTTAAAATTATTTTTTAGTCGCATTTCCCAGTTATTATTAAAATTATAATTATTGTAAGATACTTTGATATTGATAGGTACTTTGAAATTGTATTCTTTTTTGGAAAAGAAGAGATCTTTAGACAAAAGCTTTTTAATCACTGGAATTTATGTTTCCCCTCGCAGTTGCCTGTGTTAGAGAAGAGCATTGTATATGCGTGGATATATACTTCTTTTTTTCATATGCTTATGATTTCCTTTTTGTGATTTATTTGTGTTCGAGAATGGATGGGTGAAATTTTTTT
Organism: Nectonema munidae; assembly: GCA_030549495.1. Classification (NCBI taxonomy): domain Eukaryota; kingdom Metazoa; phylum Nematomorpha; class Nectonematoida; family Nectonematidae; genus Nectonema; species Nectonema munidae. Next base: position 653,991 of record JAUIRK010001047.1, on the reverse strand, counting down.
TTATCTATATTAAAATAGATTTCTAATAATTATAAGAATGAAAAAAAAATGCATTTTTAGTTGGTATGTGAAGTGTTCAGTATATAAAAGTAATTCCAAAAGTGTTTTACTTATTAACTTATTAAATATTTACAAAATCTAGATTACTTACAAAACATGGACTATTAAAAAAATTGACATATTAATAAAAAGTTGACCTTTGTTGACCTAATAACGTGGACTTAAATTTATAAAATAAGATCATCTACGTGTTTCATAAAAAGTGGTATTAGGAATCAAAAATTGACTTTATTGACTTTTAATTGCTCAAGATGATACTTGTTTTTTATTTAAAATGTTTATGCTTGCAATATTATAGAGAGAATTTTTTAAAAATTTAAAAAATTTCTTATGAAAAAAAGTTAATGCTCAGAAAAACACTGGAGTTTTTAAGGAAAACAAAAATTTTGCATAAAGGAGAGATGAAATATCAAAGGGATTTTTTTTAATGTACGTATAATATATCTCAAATTTTAATTAAACTCGCTTAGTGAAAAGTAAAGTTCACTAGTGTGAGCAAATAATATTTAGTTTTAGTCTACAGGAAAATATTTATTTATAAAGGAATTAGATGATTTTGAGGGTAAATGAAAAGATCATTAGGGTATATTGTAAATTCAATAATAAATGGTTCAGACCGAGTACCTCTCATTCTATATTAATTATTTTAACAAGCACACAAGAAAACTATATCAATTAAAGGGAAATTTTATTCTCTATAAAAGTTGCTTCAAGTTTCTCTCGGGATCAGGCGCTCGCTCTACTCCTTTCAAATAGATCGACCATTGTGAATTATTATTAATGTTTCTTCATAGTTATGAGTATATTCAATAAAATTTTGAAAGAAATATTTTCATTAAAACAATTTTTTACACACACACACCAATTACTTTGAAGATTTATTGGCTAAATTTTGACTATTTAAATGAACTGGGCAAAAACTCGGATCTGATTGGCTGGAAAAACATATACATAAATTAAGCTATTTTTTTCATTTTGATAAAGCCATTCCAATATTATATCAGGGGCGCACATCCTCAAAATTATTGGGGGGCGAAATTTTTTTGTTGCAATTTTCAAAATTGCCCCATTCTTTTTATAAGACAATTCGCCCCATTATTTTTATAAGACAGTTCGTCCCATGGACAATTCGCCCGATTATTTTCATAGGACAATTCGCCCCATTATTTTCATAAGACATTTTGTCTCATGGACAATTCGCCTAACTATTTTCATAAAACAATTTGCCCCATTATTTTCGTAAAATAATTCGCCTCATAATTTTCATAAGACGATTTGCCTCATGCTCAATTTGCCCCATTATTTTTATAAGAGAATGCGCTCTATTATTTTTATAAAACTTCCAGTCCTATTTTTATAAGACAATTCTTTCCATTAAAAATTTGCTCTATTTTTATATTACAATTCTTGCCATAGACAATTTACTCTATTTATGCAGATCAATTAGCACTATTGTTTTATAAAACCGTTTTTTCAATTTTTTTAGACTCTTTTACGCTTTTTTCATAAGACTATTTTTCGTAAAACGGTTTGGCATATGAACGTTTTGCCTAATATCACAACTCATCTCAATAAAAAAAGTTATATTTTAATTTTATTTAGTTTTTTGAAAGGCAGTTATTTTATAAATGAAACAAATATTTAAAATTTTTAAACAAAATAAAAATTAATATCTTGTAATTGTAATATCATTGTAATTATCTTTTTCTTCAATTTCATCATCAATAATTTAAAATTATTTAAAAGTGATAAAAAAAATTAACAGATAAAATAATTAATTTGAAATAATTTAATAGAGATAAAATAAACAAGAATATAAAATTTTTTAATAATTTTACACATATAATAAACAAAGATGGATGAAACAAATAGATCCATGGCGCGAATTGTCTTCATGGGGCAAAATGTCTGTCGACCCTTTAAAATAGAGTGTATTCAGCGCATACCTAAGTCCTAAATTTATAAGATTACTTTATATTTTTTTTACAAAATTTGTGAATTTAAATACTATACTTCCAGCGAAAATATTCTAATTAAGTTTGCAGAATATACACTAGTTTAAAAAATCCAAAATTGTTAGGGAGTGGAATAGGCCTTTCATTTGAAAAATGAAGTAGTCTACCAGGCACATTACAGGAATTGATGAAAGGATATTTGATTCATAGAGAAAACAAATAACTGAAGGTTAGATGGTTTTATGAGTGAATGTAGTCTAAAGGCAAAGAGTCTACTAGACACCCTGCGATGTTTATACGAAAAAATGTGATTGATTCAGGGGCAAGTGTATAAAATTAAATTATAATTGTGTAAACAAAAAATTAAGATCGCATTATTTCATTTTACGCAGCATAAAATCAAAATAGTTTAAAAGCTAAATTGATACAAGCTACAAAAAGTAAAATAACTTTTAACATTTTCCAATAATTTGCCTTTTATAATAAATTTTAAGGAAAAAAAGTTTACCAGAAAAAGTTATAGAGCTTCAACAAAAACTAAAAAATTTTAGGGTAGAACTTAAGTTTTTGGAAACTAATTTGACGTACCCCCTACAGCATACTCTATGGGTGGCATGGCAGGTTGGTTGAGATGATGGACTTAACACGGAAGCCTCTGGATTCGACTTCTCATCGATACGAATTTGTTCATAGTTTGACATAAGCGGTACATCAGTGCCTTGTCAACAAAAATACACCTGCTGTACCTTACCTTTTACTTAAAATTGAAAAATTTGCTAAATTGACATAAGAGAGAAAGGAAAGAAAATAAACTAATAAAGCAATTTTCACTATTTTAAAATGGGACCGTCTGTTCTCAGAATAATGTCAAAATAATAGGAGGCATAAAGATTTAGAGTTTATTTGATATTTTCAGATTTTTATAAACAGCAAAAGCCAACATTTAAGTAGCTAGCCCTTTTAATTAAAAAATTATTTAATCTAACGGTCGATAGACATTTCGCCCCAAAAACAATTTGTCCCCTGGACAAATTGTCTCATAGGCTATTTGTTTCATCCATCTTTGCTTATTAAATGTGTAAAATTATTAAAAAATTTTATATTCTTGTTTATTTTATCTCTATTAAATTATTTCAAATTAATCATTTTATCTCTTAATTTTTAGAATTATCCATGAGACAAAATATCTTATAAAAATAACGGGACGAATTGTCCATGAAACAAAATGTCTTATGAAAATAATGGGGCGAATTGTCCATGGGACGAACTGTCTTATGAAATAATGGAGCGAATTTTCCATGGGACGAACTGTCTTATGAAAATAATGGGGCGAAATGTCCGAGGACCAAACTAACATAAATCAAAGTATACGAGAAAAGAAAACCATTGCGTTTTTTTGAATATTTGTCTACAAATAAAATTCTGACAGCTGTCATAAATAATAGATCAAGTACATTTTTAACAACTGAAACGTTTTGTTTCGATATTATATTTTTACTATAATAATCAACAAATTTTCTTTAAAAAAGGTATTTGATTATGAACAGTGTTACTTATAAAATTTAACAATCGAACATTATAAAAGATATCTCTGCTCAAATATATATTCATTCCCAAAGAGCTATTAAAAAAATTTCTTGACTCGAAAAAATAAAACTTTTCAAATGTAACAAACGTAGTGATAAAAATTAAATGACCTTTGTTGAAAAAAATTCTTAGAGCGAGTCTAACAATCATTGATATAAAATTGTAACAATTGGAAACTATTTTAATTTAACTCTAAATGCAAATTAGATAGAAGCAGAGGTATAACCAGAAAAAAGTTAATGGGGGGGGGGGGGGGGGGGGGGCACAATTTAAAAACAAAAAACATGAGCCACATTTTGTATACTTTCTTGATCCTTTCATTAGAGAAATTTTCAAAAACTGATATCGCATAAGTTGCATGGGGCACCATGCGGTACATAGGAGTGTGGGCATGGCCCCTCATGCCCCAGCCTAGCTACGTCACTGGAGAGAAGAGAACTGAATGAGATAGGAAGGCTTAACAAGAGAAGAGGGCTTGAATGAAAGAAGAGAGCTTGAGTGAATGATTGAGTTTTAGCAGAGAAAGCGGAAGAGAAAAACAGAGGAGAGAGAAAGAGAAATAGAATCACTGTGACAGAAGATGAGAAAATCTAGTGGATCATCAACATGTGTTTGCTCAAAAATATTACAAAGAGGAGAGACACTGTGAAAAACATTTCTGACTTGTTGTGTGCATATTGAAGCAATGGATTATTATTATATAGCTCTCACGCATCGTCTGTAAAATATGTTCGATAGGAATTTCAGAGCAGCTTGGCATGTGATGTTTGATTGATTCGAAAGTCTCCATTCTTCATACATGATTCATACATAGATATCATGATCATCATACATGTTTTATAAACAAGCAGAAATTCTTACTTATAGAAAATTATTGGGGGGGGGGGGGGGGGGGGGGGGGGGGGGGGAAGGTCATTTTCGCCCCCCCCCCCTGAAAAAGATTTTATTGAAAAAACATCCTGATTTATCAAGTAAAAAAGAAGAATATTTTAAGCGAGAAATGAATCTCAATAAAAGGCAAGTCTCTATGTTCACTAAAAAATTCAAGTTGAGCAACAAGGAACAAGAAGCAAGTTACGCTGTGGCTGAAATAGTTGCAAAAAAATGAAAGCTCACACCATTGCTGAAATTCTTATTTTACCAGCATGTTAGCAAATAGTTGAAATAATGTTAGGAAAAGAAGCTTTTCCAGAAATTTAAAAAAATTCCACTTTCAGACAACACAATAAGTGACGCATTCAAGATATGTCAGTCAACATTGAGTCTCATATCAAATTAAGAATTGTGAAAAATGAGATGTTTGCACTTAAAGTTGATGAAAGTACAGATATTTCTGGTAAAGCACAACTTCTTGTGTTTGTTCGCTTTATAGATGATATGGCAATTGTGGAAGTTTTTCTTTGTTTCAAAGAATTGCCGGAAACAACAAAGGGGGAAGCTATATTTGAAGTTTTGAATTCATACTTTTATTATTGTGGATTTAAATGGGAAAACTGTGTTGGTATTTGTACCGATGGTGCTCCAGCAATGACAGAACGTGTAAAAGGATTTGTTCCAATAGCACAAAACAAGTGTTCAAACATTATTCATACTCATTGTTTCATTCATAGGGAAACATTAGTTGCTTTGGACCTGAGATGAAATCCACATTAGATATAGTCGTGAAAATAGTTAACTACATCAAGATGAGACCACTTAATGACGTTTGTTTTCAAATGTGAAAACATAGAAGCGGAACACACAAACCTGATTCAACAACAGAAATAAGATGGTTGTCGAGAGGGAAGGTTTTGTCACGTTTTTATGAGTTGAGAGAGGAAATATTAGTCTTTTGTAATCAGGAAAATCTAGAAGAGTTTTCAGAATGTTTGAGTAGTCAACAGTGGTCCTCGAAGCTAGCTTACCTGTAGATATTTTCCATGAGCTAAATATCTTGAATAAAAGTATGAAAGGCAGGAACGAAAATATATTGTCTTCAACTGATAAAATAAAAGCTTTTCAGAAAAAAATATCAATATGGAAAAAACGAATTACTTTAGGTAACTTTGAAATGTTTCCTTTTACTTTTGAAAAAAGCTGTTAAGAAATTACCTCACTAATTTTAAATCATCTGAATACCCTCTCAGCTATTGAATAGTATTATCCCTCAGTATCTATTGATGAATTTGATTAGGTGAGAAATCCCTTTGTTGAAACAAAAACAGATGAAAATTCATTCACATTAAAAGAAGAAGAACTTGCGAGTATTTTCAGTGACAGGACATTAAAATTAAAGCACTTTGAGCTCACTCTTGATCAATTTTGGCTGTTAGTAGAAAGAGAGTACCCTGCAATTGCCAAAAAAAAAAGCCATTATTATTCTTCTGCAATTTTCGACTTGATATTTATGTGAATTTGCATTTTCAGCTCTTACAACTATCAAAAACGAAAAGCGTGCACAACTATTTTTAGTTGAAGACGAACTTCGTGTTTGTTTGTCAAAAACCAGTCCAAACATCAAAGAACTATGTCGTAGTCATCAGGCTCAGATTTCTCATTGAGTTTTTAATCTTTGATACTCAAATAAAAAATTAAATTTGAACTTTTTCTTTATTGCTAACAAAATGATTTAATTAATAATGTTGTACAATGTACTAATATATACACAATTATACTTGTTTTATATATTATTTTATATATTATTATATATATTTTATTTTTTACCCAAAATTTAAAACTAGGTTCCGCGAGATTTTCATTTTGTTTTTAGGGTTCCACAACACGAAAAAGGTTGAAAAACACTGATATACTACATATAAAGTCGGAGAATAAAGCGAATTTTTAGTTTCGAGATACTCCTTTAAAAACAAAAAAAAATGATTCAAAGACTTCTTGTTAAAATTTGTCGATTCAAAGACTTCTTGGTAAAAACATTGTTTTTTTTAGCATTTTTTCTTTACACCGATAGGTGGATGAACTGCGTAAACTCTCATTTTTGATCGTATACAATAAATATACGCTAATGGACTTTTATCTTTTAACAAGTGAGTGCACCCATCAAATACCAAGTTAGTGAAAAGTAAAATAATTTTGAGTTCACCCTCAATTACCATATGGAAACATTGGGACAATAGGTAACTGAAATTGGTGAAATAAATGTGAAAAAACTGAATTGAAGCAAAGTAAATTAAAGACAAAGTAAATATTATACTATAAAAAAGTCTTAAATTTTTTTCTATATTACTTTTAATTTTTAATGTCTTTTTAAAACAAAAATTGAAAAACAAAATAATTTTCAAAAAATTCCACGTTAACATAATTTTATTGATATTTAAAACATGATTCCCAATTATTCAAAAAGAAATATCAATCTTTCTGATAAAATTGTAAAAAAATCCATATTCCTGTATACTACGATTGTTTAATTTGAAGTGTGCATGAGAGAGAAAGGAAAAAAATTAGTAAAAAATGAATACTAGTGGAATTCTGAAGTTTTTGTTTTTGAGGAGATTTTGGTTGATTTTGAGGGAACATACTTTTTTGTTATTCTCACTTGATGAGGAAAGAAGTGAGGATTCTGTTAAAAGGAAGGATTTTCTGAAGAAGGTCCAAATTTCATGCTCGTTTGGAAATTCTTTAAATATCAGCGTCACGGCTGTTTTCTCTTTCATTCTCGAATTTCTTAATAAGGAGTTTCAAAGATGGCTAAATTATAATACATTTAAATATCCACGACATAACCAAATTGAAAAGAGAAAAAAGCTAAATAATGTAAAGAAATAGAAATACTAAATTCATTAGGGGAATCTAAAGAAAAAAAGTATGAAGAGAGGATGGAGAAATTAAATACAATAGTTGAGAGACGCAAAAAGGCGAACCCCTACTACATGCGTTCCCAAGAATGGCAGGTTGTCCATTTTAAATCTTGTTATCTATGACTAGAATGTCATTTATAAGTATATTTACTTTAAAAACTAAATTCTATCAATGTGTTCATTTTTTACAATTCATATAGAAATGAGATAGTATTTAGTATGCATTTTTAAGCAAAATTACATTCTTTAGAATTGTATTCCTAAAAATGGGAAAAATATATAATAAGCTATAATATCCGTAATGGCCAAAACTATGAGAAAAGGAGCGGTCCTTCTTCGTCACTTCTGCCTTCCATCCCCTCAAGCTCCATATGTGGGCCTCTAGATTAAATTAAATTACATGAGCAATAGAGAGTAGTGGTTCTCAACCCTTTAAAGTAACGGGCCCCTTCAAAAGTTAAATTTAAATTTTGGACCGTCTTATAAAAAAACACATCAAATTTAAACATTATGTGCAACTTTAGTCCAATTAATCAATCAATTTTGTGGTTATTTGCTTATAAAACTCAAGTATGAAAAATATTACAAAAAGAAATCTATTCACTATATTTTTCAACTGTTTTTAATTTTGTTCATTCCTTAGCTTTTGACCTCTTTTTAAATTTCTTATAACTGTATTTATTTGGCTTTAGTTAAAACTTCAAAATAATTTATATCTAATGTAAGTTAAATATATTAAAAAAATTTTTAAAAATTATAGTACTAAAAGTTTTTTTTGTTCGTCTTAGTCTTGACGTCCGTTGTTAGTCTTGAATATGATGAAACTGTGGAATTGTATTGAACACTCCAATCTCACATCTTTCACATTTAGTCGATTTAGATTTTAAGTTTTGATGGTAGCAGGTACCGAAAATGCTGATTCACATAGATAAGTAGAAACACAGAGAATCAAAACATTATATGCTTTCTTTGCTAAAAGAGGGTAGGCTTGTAATAATGCACACCAAAATTCTTTCAAGCTCTTTGTGTTAAATCGAATTTTTATCAATTCCTTTGTCCTATCCAATGTTATCATTATCACTAATGCAATCTATATCGGCAAGAAACAGATTGGGAATCCAATTTTCTACTGTGAGGTTTTCTAAACAGAAATAACCATTGAAAGAGTTCTGCAGAGTAACCAGATGATCACAAAATTCTGTCAGTAATAATTTAAACACGTCTTCGTTAACAAAAACTTCCTCTAACATTCGAAAGTTTGCAAAGCTTCCTATTTCCAACCTTCTTTTCTTCAGTGGCAGTTTAGTTCTGAACAAACATAACTTCAACACCTTGAATGGCCAAATTTACTTCATTTAGCTAAAAATATCTGTCAAATAAGCTTAAAATATAATATTATTATATAAAGTCTCAAAATGTTATGAAAGTAAATTTTCTTTCTATTTTAAAAATAGTAAAACTTCCTATATTAGTTCAAACAACCCCTAAATTCAAAATTCGTCCTCTTGAAAGAGAACGAACTTCTGGGTTGTAAAGAATAACCTCATATTCTATTATCCCATTTCTTGAGAATAAAAGTTATCAATCACAATAAAAGCTGATTAATAATAATAATTTTTCTATTTGTCTAAAGCTCGAGCCATGCAAACGAAAAAACGAGTGCTTATAAGAAATTAAACACTCACAAACAATAACATTTTCTCAATAGTGAAAAAAACTTTAATAAAGTTAAACAATATGCTCATAAATTATCTTATCTCAAATGACGTTAAATACAGGGAGGAAAGTAAATGTTACGCAAATTTAAAGAGGAAAAGAAACAAAGCCAGTTTGCTATTCATTCCACTTTAATTAAAAGTTGGCTTTTTGATTCAGTTGTTTTTAGACGATAAATTGGGTGACTATTCTTACACATTTTAAGATTTTTTTTACAAAAATGAAAACTGTTCGCGAACCCACTAAGACGCAGCCATTGAGCCCTTACTTAGGGGTCTTTGGACTCCAAGTTAAGAACCACTGCAATATAGTATTCGATATAAATATATTATCCTATTTGAAAAATACAAGTGACATAAAATATACCTCTTTTCACTCACAAGAGAAAAATTAGCAGCTAGCAAGTGAAGAAAAGTTTGTTTTTCCACTATAATTTGGGAATTTGAAATGTCAAATATTAAAAGTTTTTTCTTTTTTGAAGAGTATTTTGAATATCTTTATTGCATTGTTTTAACACTGTATTTTACTAATACCCGGAGCTGCTTTTTTTCTTGTTCTAAATGTATCTCTCAAAAATACATTTCGATTTATCGACTTTATAAACCGCAAGTTTTCTTTCGCACCTTCACTACTGTTTTATTTTTCCTGTATTTACCTGAATAAATTTTCCTATTATCTATTATAAAAATCCTATTATTAGCACTACATTTACCTTGAATTGTAAAGCGTTGCATCCATTCCAGCAAACAGTACAAAATCGTGAATAGAAAGTCAGATTTTTCGCAATTTTTATTCATTCATCACTTTCATAAGCCTCAAGTAATATTGTATAGTACTTCCCTTTGAGCAAAAGTTTCCAATTGTATTCACATCAAGGCTAAATATAATAAGATGCCTCCATTAGTTTAATATCGGTTCTTTCGAATGAACAACAAACAACTATCCAAAGTATACTCATGCTAGATGCTTCAATAATTCTAAACTTCTAATTCAAGAACAGTTTAACAATTTGATTAATTATTGAGGAGGTGCAAAACATGTTTTTATGAAATGTCTCGTAGCGATTTTCCGATTGAAATGTGACAGTCCTTTGCTGATGTTGCAAAGATGGCTCTGAAAGTGCTGAATCGATTTGCCACTACGTATGATTGTGAGCAAGGGTTTTCAATGTTACTTGCCATTGAAATCAAATCCCGAAGGAGATTGGAAATGAGTAATGATATTGGAGTTGCATTGGCAAAACTGGTTTAGATGAAGCAGATGGATAGTTAAGGTATTAGAAGACTCATTGGTAATAAAGTCATGCATCATTTATCCGACAGTAGATTATTCAACAACCCACCTTTCCGATGCTAACCCTCGAAAGACGAAGTATGGCTTTTTACTCCATCCAAGTTTTCAACCTTGTTTTTGGCCTATAAAAATATATGTAACCCAGCCAGTAAATATCATGTATTTTTGCGTTTATATATTTCCAATTCAGTATGCCTATTTTCACTTTATCAGGTAACGTAAATTTTCTTACAGCGGAGTGCTTCTAAATACAGGTATACAAAATGCTCAGGAGTGAAAAATGATTTTATTTTTTTTCAAAAATTTATAAAAAAAAGGCAGAACAAAAATTGTTTTCACTTTATGAAACATGTGAAAAAATAAAAAGAATTCCGAATTTGAAAGTTAAAATATATCATTTCTTGGTGAAAATTGCAACAAAATTAACGCCATCTAAACTAAAAAAAATTTTTATGCTGAAAAAGTTCCAAAAATTTAATTTTCGTTTTTTATGAGGGACAATAGTTTATTCCACAGAGTTTCAGGTTACGTTGTATAAAAAATACTAAACAAAATGTTTACGATTTGACTTTCATATTGAGAGAATGACTTTTCAGAAGCTATGATTTATTTTCTTAGTAATCAGAATTCGTTACGGTAAAAAATGGGTGTAAAGACATTTTCCACAAAAATAAAAAAACTTGAGAAACTGAACTGGGATAAAAAATTTACAAATTTTGCAAAATTTATTTCTAGATAAAACAGAAAAATGAGATTTATTGACATCTTGGACATACAAAACTAGTATGATTTTTACATATAAATCGATGACATATATCACATCTTCTTGTTCCTCTTGTCCTAGGTTTGCAATTTTGGACTGAACAAAATCCTCTGGAAGAAGAAGACTGTATACTTCTACTTGTTTCTTCTTCAAATCCGAAATTGAAAAAGTGATCTTCTTACACTATTCATGGAGCTAAAATTTGATCTAAAGCGCATTGATTCCTCAACTAGGTTTAGACACAAATCTCTAATGAAATGTTTCCTTCCTCCTTTCTTGATGGTAGGAAACAAGCTAGAATCATTTTTATGTGCGATTATCCAACTATTTAAAATACTTATATCTAGATAATAAGCAAATAAAACCATTGGCCATCTTCTGGATTGTCTATAACATGTGTATTCTCGCAACATTTTATTTGCTGTGTCTACCCCTCCTTTATATTTGTTATAAAGAACAATTGTTTCTGGCTTTTTTCGGTGTCCTAGCGTTATTATGTCCCCTAAATGTTAACCGGACAAGCAATAAACGACTTAAAATTTTTTCCTTGCATGTTTTTGAGGTATATAAGCAGTCAGTAATGCTTCTGAGGTATATAAAAATTTACTTTCACATTCATTCAATTTCAGGCCTTTCAAATGCTCTGGTCGTATAATATGTGGCATAATAACTCTATTGGACATAACGGTCCTTAGCATAGTAACATTTTACCAAATTTATCCAGACACAAAGTTCATGGGACGTTAAAAATCTGTCTGGAACTACACCTGTGCCAAGGGGAAGGTTGAGCTCAGTTACCATTCTTTGTACTATGTTTTTACTACTAAAGGTGTCACTTAGTCCTGAAACATAAACTTCAGGTTTGAGTACATAGAAAGAGGATGCATCATTGCAATGGTATACCTTCATTCCATAGTGACCAGGCTTGGATTTATCATAGATTTTAAACGAGCATCTACCTCTAAACTTTACGAGTTGCCCATCTATTGTGACATATTCGCCGGGACCATAATACTTGAAAAAAATTTTGGCGAAATAGTCATGTAAAAACCGTATTGGCGAAATTTTATCATTCAAATTCCTTTCTGTCCTCTTATCAAAATGTATAAATATTTTTATCAAATCAAACATGTCCCTAGTCATTGAGGCAACTAAAAAAGGTTCTCCAAACTTTTCAGAAAACAAATACTTAAAATCAATACGCTGGTTTCTTGCTTGTCCCATAAAAGCGATGCATCCCAAGTAAGCAAGAAGATCACTTATTTCAAATTTTTCATAGCAATAATTCAAGTTTGCATACTTCGGACTTGAGCTCCTGTAACAAACAATTTAATTGCGAAACGGGATAGAAATGAAATAACATACATGTAATTTTCTTTCAAATGAACACACGTACATTCAAAAATGTATTGGATAATTTCTTTTGTAAAAAAAAGATGAAATATTTCAACAGATTTTCTCAAACATGCAGTCCCTTTTTTAGGACCCAAAGAATGCATGATGTTATCTCTAATGTTTTGTCTTCTGGGTCGACCTTGGTTGAGTCTTCTAGGTGTCCAAAAATACTCAGTTCGATCTGGGGCGATAAGAGAGTCAGAAACATTATTATCTTCAGTATCAGTCGACGAATAAGTATAACTGGAACTGTTGGAAGATGAAGAACTTTCATCATTTGAAGAACTGAAAAAGCTCGACATTAGGAGTGTTTGTACAAAATACTGGCGTTTGCTACCGAATGTAATACTGGTTATGAAGTTAAATCGAACAATGTTTATAAACAATAAAAATGTACAATGCACACACTGTCATACCCAATAAATTGATTATTACACGTTCTTACAGACACGTGTGATAACGAAAAAATCGCATGCACACTTTCTTTAGTTAGTTACATATTAGAAAGGATGTAAAGGTTTATAAATATAGTGAAGCTTCATAATAAACGAAATTACAAATGTTGTTTTCAAATATGAGACTTAACACCATTGACAAAAATCTATGCTTCTAATAAAATTGCGTTTGATTTTTTCTCTTCTTTTGTCGAACTATTTTTGCATCTTAGGTATAGCTATGAACTCAAAATTTCCTTGAAATTATCGATCGGTTAAAAAATATGAATTAACCGGATAACGAAAACACGGTTAATAAACCTCCACTAATCTGTATTTCCAGTGCATTCAAAATAGACAAAATTAGAAAAAAGAAAATACTTGTGATTTGTCATGACTGAGGTGAAGTTAAAATCAGACACAAAAAGGCCATTGATGAGGAGAAAGTCGCTCTTCAAGAGGGATTTGTTTTCAAAATCTCTAATTGTGTCGCCAATAGAAAAGGAATCTGGAATGTATTGTAGAGTGATTTTCGATTTCTTCTTCGAGTTAATCAATTCACTAAAGAAGCAAGAGAGTAAATAATCATCTTACAAGTGATTTCTTATATCATTCTAACGAATAAAGTAATTTGGGGTAAATAAACACAATGTTCCCTTTCAAGAAACAAGTTTCCCCAGTGGTTTACAAAATTGCAATAATCTGTTTTAGCTTATATCAAAATTTGTTTAAAAGGAAAGCGGAAGATTAACTTTGAAAAGCAGCGTCTGAAAGTGTTAATGAGAATAAATGAAATATGCAAATACCGAAATACTTAAATGCTAATTAATATTTATATACTGTGACTCCTCCATAATTAATATAGAAACTGTTTCATCCCATACCCAATCCAAAAAATGTATAAAAAGCACAGAGATCAATTCACGTGTCAAATCCTGGGAGGGTGCGCTTTAGAATCAAGAGTATAATTAAATTTTTACCACTTGGATTGCGGCGACTTGAACAATACTTCCTTATGATTAAAAGTAATATAATTAAAAGAAATATATTAGCAGACCATTGAATGTGTGCTCTATTTTTGGAGGCTACACTAATATAGTAAAAATTTGAAGAAAAAAAAAGAATATTAGTGTGGTGCTATTTTAATTATTGCAAGGATTAATTTTTCCTATCCTAGTTTTATCGTAATAAAATAATATTATAGAACGCCAATCATTGCTATTGATATAGAACAAATAACCCTCCCTCCCCCCCCCCCCCCCTCATCCACTGTTTCAATTAGACGTTCAAAAAGATACCAGCCCCTCCCAAATAAATAATATGGAAACTCTTCCTTCAGTGATATATAAGCGTCCATTCCAACAACAAAATTAAAAATTCTTCCCGTTTGACTATATTGGCCCATGCATAGCGGTGATCGAATTGAAAATTGATGATTCTTAAATACAAACAACTTTGCAAAAAAATGTCCAACTAAAAAGCAAACTTTAGTAATACTTTTTTGTACAGGATAGGAGAAATTATATATATACATACATATATAAGAAACGAAGGAAATACAACTAATTACCTACGCATCTAACAATCTAACTGATATGGTGTTTTATTTATCTTTTAAAAATTTTATTTATATTTTGTTAAAATAATTTTGATAAAAAAATGTTCTTCCTTCACTATAAAAAAGTATTATCAAAAATACTTATTGGAAAATCATTTTTACAATATATATATCTTTAAGACGTTGCATTCTCTCCTTCATCAGGTTTTCCCTTCTTCATCATTCATTTGATTTTCTACTTCAATTTTCTCTCTTGTATCATTTAGCTTTAAATTCCATTTCAGCATATCTTCTTTTACAACTAGATTCTCTGTCTTCGTTCGTCTACCAAACTTTGTCTTTCCAGGTACTTTTATACTATTCATTTTCTTTTCTTCCCACATGACCAATTTATTCTATTTGTTCCCATTATTTCACTATAAATTTTTTCATATGCAAAAGTATTGATTGCCCTTGCATTTACGATCTCTGATAGTTCCCTATATTTCACCCATTAGGGAAAATTAAAGTTTTAACGGATAAATAAACATATGTCATGCCATAAATAACGCAAAAAGAAATTACTTGATAGATTTGTCAAAATCTTGGCTGATGAACTGGGAAACAAGAATCACATCTTTGATGTTGGATGCTAGAACAGAGTTGAGAGTGAATTCGATCAGGGGAACATTCAAGAATGGAAAGAGAGCCTAGAAAAAATGAAAAAAATAGAGGACTAAAGATACAGTCAAAAATATATACTTCGACAACAAATTTGTTATTAAAATTCAAAAAATAGGAGATAGTGTACTAATTAGAACCTAAGTTGTAAGTTAACTAGCTGAGCCAAAAGAAATGAATTTTGCAAAATTGATCTGCCGGCAGACTGGACAATCCGAAGTAGGAAATTTTGTCATAGGAAAATCCCCCTTAACGATATTTTGACGTAATGAAAAAAATAAAATTAACGTAAATTCAATATTTTAATAAATATCAAGGCTGTAAAGTAGATAGATAATAAAAAAAATTTATTAAAACGAATGTAAGTTCATTTTTATTCAGTGAAAACAATTACTTACTGTAAGCACTAGTGTTTAATCCTCTAATATCGACAATCAACATCCTAATTATAAGCTATTTTTTCAGGAACATACCCAGAATGTGTGGATAATCCGCCCTGTAACTTTAGAAACGCTTATAATATAGTTATATATATAATATATTTATATAAGATAAATAGAAGGAATAAAAATCAAGAAACAGTTTTCAAGGGATTAATCTATATGCTGCTGGTTCTATACTATTATATGCGTTTGGCCTATTTTCGTTCAAACACTTTTCTATTTCAACTTTTTTTTTCTTGGATTAAATTCTGTTTATGTGGATAACCCGCAGCTCCCCGTTTTAATCAATTAATTGTGGTTAAAAAGGGTGGATTAAACGCGAGTGTTTACGGTAGTGCAGGGTTTCTTCATCCCTTTTTACACGTGGGCCCAAAGTGATATTGAAATTAACTTTAAGCCCTACTAATTTTATTTAAGGATAAAAGCATACAATACATAAAAATAGAACAAGCACAATACTTTAATTTTTTGTAATCGATGTCAAAATATATGCAGATATACGTATATTAGTGAGATTTTTATTATTTTATTCGAAAACTTTTAACTTTTGAAGTTTGATGAATAGCAATGGGGTCCAAATCGTTTTTCTCGGGGCCCAAAATGAGCCGTATGTTCTGGGTTGAAGAAGCTTGTGGTAGTGGATTTGTTATAATCAGGACAGTTAAGGTTAAGAAAGAAATTTTAATTTAACGATAAAATATTAATTTTTTTTTTTAGTTTAAAGGAATAGCACACGATTCATTTTCAAAACCTGCGCCATAAAAGATTTAAATTCTAAGATTAGCTCTAAGCATCGATGTCATGTTTTAAGTGCCAAAACTGTTTAAGAAAAATTGTTATTCAAGACCGAATTGTGTTTAAAAATAGAAGCGAGTTTCTAAAGTCTCAAATTATGCAGAATCTAAATTACCATAATAAAAGTTTTTGGTCAAAATAAGAAATTTTACCCAGGTTCTCATAAACTATTTTACATTTAAATATAATTCTTGTTATCTTAACAAAATTTTTTTATAAATTATATTAAAAATTGAACAAATTTTTTATCAATTTATATTTTTCAATAAAAAGATTATCAAATATTTTTTAGGTAAAAATTCCATTTTAAAAAGTTTTTTACTTTGGGACAACTTTTTATTTTTTTAGTATAAAAAGTCAAAAATTTCACAATTTTTAAGTCAATTTTTGAATGTACCTAGTTATAATTTAAAAATAGCTAAGATGAATGCCGCTTCATTATTAGCGTTTTAGTTAATTATTGTTAGTTTGATATTTATTGAGTTAGTTTATCAACTAGTTATTGTATTAGTTAAAAAGTCAATTAGTGAGCAAGTTAGTTAGCAAAACAACTTTAAAAGAATTGAAATTGTAATTCTTCTAGATTTTACACAAAAATCATTTTGATTCCAGGAGTTGAGCACCATAATGCATATCTTTTTGTCTTCCACATTTGTGGATGACGAAAAGAGGAACAAAGAAAGATCCATCCTACATAATGTGTGTTTGTCTCCTCCTTTTGAATATTAAACATTGTGTATTTTAATTACCTTCTTTTTCCAAAAATACTTCACATTTTTAAGAATTATTATAAGTTTCCAAATATTTTGGTGGTATTTGTAAGCGATTCTCAAATAATTAAATTAATAAAAAAAAAGCATTAAAGAATGATCAATTGAAAGATTATAAAAAAATTATCCAATATTCGATCCCATTAGCCAAAAATTTGTATTAAATTTGAATTCAATACATTTTGTATTTAATTAAATTTTAACTTGGAACGTTGCGACAAAATATCCACGCTGAATACGGTGAATTGCTAAAAACTTTTGGAACTAATTTTTTGAGTAAGAAGGCAAAAAAGTAAAATTGTTTGAATAACGGAAAATGTTCAAAAATAACATTTATATTCTTTAAGCACTTCTCACTCAAATAACTGGTCCACAAAAAAAATCATCCAGAAGTTGGGAAAAAAACAAGTGCTTACTGGAGATCCACGAGTTGAAGCGATTTCTGCAAAACTTTTGTTCAAATCTTTCAAGAAAATCACAGATTGAAAAGACTGGTTTTCATCCTTCATGGAATTTTGGGCCATGCTTTGTTTTTTCAAGGGGGAGCTATGACATTGTGACAAAAACTAAATCATGACAAAAAATAATTTGTACATAGGTTTTTCAGCTTTTATAACAAAAAAATATAAAATATAGGAGCTACAAAATGCAAGGAAATATCGGCAATATATTGTTGGTGTGAAATCTGTAAATATTCTTGAAAAGCTGAACAGATAGATATCTAGGCCGCCATTGAGAGAGGCTATACTGAAT
The DNA here is from genome assembly GCA_030549495.1 of Nectonema munidae. Lineage (NCBI taxonomy): Eukaryota > Metazoa > Nematomorpha > Nectonematoida > Nectonematidae > Nectonema > Nectonema munidae. The sequence continues at coordinate 636,015 of JAUIRK010001047.1, read as the reverse complement.
TCTTTTGCCTAGGCTTAATAAGGACACAGACTTGGTTATCATTAAGTGACCGAGGAATAAAGAATAACAGTTTTGATATCTAAAAGTCTTGCAAGGGCTATTGAATTATAGTAGGAATAATATATTAGATTTTTTTAATGACAAAAAAGATATAAATTGAAAAAATTCAAAATTATTGGTGGAGCGAAAGGCTTTTTCACCCTCTTGAAATCACATTGGCAGGGGAGGGGAGGGCTTGGCTACCCGGATGTGCGTGACTGGTCTCCTCATGTCCTAATTGGAAAGTCTCAAGCATAAAATCAGGCGTAACCTGTTCTATTGCCAGTTCCTTTTTGTAAAAAAAACTCTACTTATTTCAAAATTTTCTGGAGGTATTTTGTTTTTTTAATTTGAAATATCATATAGCTCATGATAGCTATAAATCCTACTTTTAGAGAATTGCATGATGAGTTTATGAAAAGATGTAAATCTCCAAATTATTTGTCATTACGATCATGTGAAGGATTTGTTCTAGCCCAAATTGTTATTCAGGTGATTAGAGATCAAACAAAATAAGCTTAAATATACTCAATTCTAATAAATGAGTGTAATAATAATAGCGGACATAAAGAATTATCAGTTTGATTTGCTTTGACTCTATCATATATTAAAGATTTTGTTCTCTTGTTGAGCTAGAACAGTGATTCACAAAATTTATAAAAAATTCGGCATGGCGGTCTCTTTATAATTTTTTAATAGGTTCGCGGTAGCATTTAAAAAAATTAATGAACATTTAAGCTAGTGTACTAAAAATTTACACAATGGTTTATTCAAAAATTGTATATATAATACAACCAATGTCAATGGGATAGATGCATCTGCATTGTCTAAACCAGGGGCGCACATCCTCAAAATTATTGGGGGGGGCGAAATTTTTTTGTTGCAATTTTCAAAATTAGGGGTCTGGAAATACCACGGGAGACCAAATATTCAAGCAATCGTTTAAAATAGAGTGTATTCAGCGCATACCTAAATTTATAAAACTACTTTATATTTTTTTTTACAAATTTGGTGAATTTAAATACTATACTTCCAGCGAAAATATTTTAATTAAATTTGCATATCGAATATGGTGAGCAGAAAAAATGCCCCAATTAAAAAGTAGGAACCCCCAGTAAAAATGCAACCCAAAAAATGCCCCAATTTAAAATTAGGAAAAAATGCCCCAACACAAAAAATTTCAAAAAATTATTAATTAAAATTAAAAAAAAATTTTTTTTTTAAAGATGTCAAATAAAGATTTTTTGTAAAAAAAACAAAAAGTTAACTTTTCATCTAAAACATTTAAAATTTAATTAAAGTAAACTAAAAAACTCAGCATAGGAAAAATTTTTAAATACAAAAAAAAATTTATAAAACAGCAAATATTTTTGGACTTTGTGTGTATGAGAACACTTTCTAAATATAATTTGTGTTTTAACTGATTTTAAGAACACATTCCCACAAATCTGCACCTTTGCTATTGTTTTCAAGAACTTTATAAAGAAAAAAACCCTATAGATTAAGAAATTTTAGAAATTTAACCTTTCGTGGTACCAAATAAAAATATTTATATAATTTAAAAAAATCATGAAAATCAAAAATTAAGGGGCATTTTTTCCTACTTTTTAATTGGGGGCATTTTTACCTACAACCATCGAATATACACTAGTTTAAAAAAATCCAAAATTGTTAGGGGGTGGAATAGGCTTTTCATTTGAAAAAAGAAGTAGTCAACCAGGCACATTACAGCAATTGATGAAAGGATATTTGATTCATAGAGAAAACAAATAACTGAAGATTGGATGGATAGTTTTATGCAAAGAGTCTACTAGACACCCTGCGATGTTTATATGAAAAAATGTGATTGATTCAGGGGCAAGGGTATAAAATGAAGTTATAATTATGCAAACAAAAAATTAAGATCGCATTATTTCATTTTACTCAGCATCATTCAAAAATAGTTTAAAAGCTAAATTTACAAAAAGTAAAATAACTTTTAACATTTTGCAATGATTTGCCTTTTATAATAACTTTTAAGGAAAAAAAGGCTATCAGAAAAAGTTATAGAGCTTCAACAAAAACTAAAAATTTTTAGAGCATAACTTAAGTTTTTTGAAAATTAATTTGACGTACCCCCCTACAGCATACTCTATGGGTGGCATGGCAGGTTGGTTGAGATGGACCCAGCACAGAAGCCTCTGGATTCGATTCCTCATCGATACGAATTTGTTTATAGTTTGACATAAGCGGTACATCAGTGCCTTGTCAATGAAAATACACCCGCTGCACCTTACCTTTTACTCAAAATTGAAAAATTTGCGACATAATTAACATAAGAGAGAAAGGAAACAAAATAAACTAATAAAGCAATTTTCACTATTTTAAAATGGAACCGTCTGTTCTTAGAATAATTTCAAAATAATAAGAGGCATAAAGAATGAGAGTTTATTTGATATTTTCAAGTTTTTATAAGCAGCAAAAGCCAATGTTTAAGTAGCTAACCCTTATAATTAAAAAATTATTTAAACTAATGATCGAAAGACATTTCCCCCCATAGACAATTCATAGATTATTCGCCACATAGATCTCATAGGCTATTTGTTTCATCCATCTTTGATTATTATGGGTAAAATTATTAAAAAATTTTATATCCTTGTTTATTTTATCTCTATTAAATTATTTCAAATTAATCTTTTTATCTCTAAATTTTTTAAAATTGTCCATGAGACAAAATGTCTTATGAAAATAACGGGGGGAATTGTCCATGAAACAAAATGTCTTATGAAAATAATGGGGCAAATTGTCCATGGGACGAACTGTCTTATGAAAATAATGGGGCAAATTGTCCATGGGACGAACTGTCTTATGAAAATAATGGGGCGAAATGTCCGAGGACCAAACTAAGCATAATTTATCAAACTACGAGAAAAGAAAACTCAATTGCGTTTTTTAGCCAATATCTTGGTCTATCAAATCAACATCTAACTAACAGCTGTCATAAAGATCAAGCACATTTTAATGGACAATTGGGAATCGATTTAAGTGTCTTGATCTTATATTTTCATTACAATAATCAACAAATTTTTCTTAAAAAAAGTGATTTGAAATTAATGTACATTTTATAATTACAAAATTTAACAATCGAACATTATAAAAAATATCACTGCAAAATCAAATATTTAAGTAAATAGAGCAATTCTTGACTTTACTGAATAGATGTCAAAAAATTCATTCCCAAATATACTACTAAAAAAAAATATATTTTACTTTAAAAACAATTAAAGTTTTCAAATTTCGTTACTATCAAATGTTTTTATACATAGTGAAAAGAATTGGAGCAGGAAAAAATTATTGCTTAGCGCGAGTCTAACAATATTTCTTTAATATAAAATTGTAACGATTGAAAACTATTTTAATTTAACACTAAATGCAAATTAGACAGAAGCAGTTGTGTAGCCAAAAAAAAGTTGATAGAAGGGGCACAATTTAAAAAAAACTTGCGCAACATTATTTATACTTTCTTGATCCTTTCATTGGAGAAATTTTCAAAAACTGATATCGCATAATATGCATGGGGGCACCATGCGGTACATACGAGTGTGGGCACGGCCCCTTATTCCAAGCCTAGTTACGTCACTGGAGAGAAGAGAGCTGAATGAGATAGGAGAGCTTAACAAGAGAAGAGGGCTTGAGTGAAAGAAGAGAGCTTGAATGAGCTTGAGTGAATGATTAAGTTTTAGCAGAGAAAGCGTAAGAGAAAAACAGAGGAGACAGAAAGAGAAATAGAATCAGAGTGACAGAAGATGAGAAAATCTAGTGGACCATCAACATGTATTTGCTCTGTGACCTGTGTGCATATTGAAGCAATGGATTATTATTATATAGCTCTCACGCATCGTCTGTAAAATATGCCAAAAATTTAAAAAAACAAAGTACTGTGGAGTGTTTTCAACGAAAAAGCACAATTGTGCCGCTTGTATCAAACTGAGGAAAGCAGACTTAATGTGGTATCAAACCCAAGATCTTGAGTTATAGAATCCAGCATCTAACCAACCCTACTCATGCCCCATAAAATTATAATGGAAATTGGGAATCGGATTGAAGTGTCTTGCATCTTATACATGCATTGCAAAATTTCATTTAATTTTTCCTTAAAGGCATATTTAAAATTCAAAATCATATTTATAATTACTAAATTATAAAATAAATTTAATAATTTTAATGCAGAAATAAAATATTTAATTATTTAAAGAGAAATTCTTCACTTTAGTATTGAGGCAAAAAAAAGTTAATATACTACTAAAAAAATTAGTAGTATTTTATTTTAAAAACAATTATTTTCAACTTTCGTTGACTATCAAATATTTTTATCATATTAAAAAGAATTGGAGCAGGAAAAAATTATTGCTCTCTTTTTTTACTTTAAAACCCGTTTAGAAATTAATCACAAAACTAAGCATATAATTTGTTCAAAAATTATAATACATATAAAATCTAAACGTGTGCTTTTTTAACGCTTAAAGACTTAATTGGACACCCTTTAATCTAAACTCAAGATAAAATATATTTAGAAGCTAAATAACAAAGTTTAATTAGATATTAATTTTCGAAATTATCTATGTTAAGTTTCTATGTGTTGATATGCTCAAAAATTTAATGAATAAAAGTTCTAAACGTTCTGATATTTTGAGGATTCTGGTAGAGCAAATTTTAGTTTTCCAAAATTTTAAAATGGGGGTTTTGTAGCGATGACATAACAATTAATATACCTTTTCTTTATTTAGTCCATTATTAAATATGAATCATATCAATTATGAGGTTGATAAAGTTTCGGAATGGTGTAGTAGCAATTCTATGTTTATAAATATAGAAAGTCAAAGGCTATGGCTTTTGGTAACAACTCACTGTCTATAGACTCTGAAAATTTCAAGTTTGAGCTTGTTGAATCATTTAAACTACTAGGAGTCATCATAAATAATAAGCTTAACTGGAAACAGCATATCTCCTATGTTAATAGTGGTATCTGCCGTAATATCGGAATAATAAAACATTTTAAAAATAAATTTCCCCATAAAATAAAACTTCTCTTATATAATTCTTTTGTCTTACCTCATCTTAATTATTGTATCGCCATTTGGGGACAAACCTTGGTCCTTTAATCAGTTCTCAGAAAAAAGCCATAAGATATATTTGTAATACTAGTTATTTATGTCATACGAGTCAATTATTTTTTTCATGCAATATTCTTAAAATAGCTGATTTATATACATACAGCATTTCATTGTTTGTTTATAAAATATAATAGGCTCTCACCATCTATTTCGATAACTTTTTGTCTTTTAATTACCAAAACTATACATATAACCTACGTGATAAAAATAAAACTACCCTACCCTTTTATAGTAGGGAAATTTTCAAACAGTCTTTGAAGTATAAAATATGTTTTACGTATAACAATTTTTTGTTTTTTTTTTCCTTTTTTTCTCATAATATTGGTACTTTTAAAAAGTAACTCAAAAACTTATTTATTCAAGAATACGATATTACTTGTAATTCTTTCAACTGTTATGTTTGCTCGTTTATAAGTAATTGACTGAAATACTTAATTGTCTTTTTTACATTTTTAAAATTTGTAAATTTGTATAATTTTGTATTTTTTGTTCGAATGTTTTAATTGTACTTAATATCAATATTCATATACAAATATGTTAGTGTTCTAACATGATATTCCATATTTTTGTTAAATTTCAACTCATGTTTGATTTAACTGAAATCTTATTCCTTGAAATTATTTTTCCAACCAAAGAGAGGCTTACCACTGGGTTGTTCTTCACAGCGGCTCCGGCCTTTTGAATATCCCGCAAAATCAAAAGAAAAGAACTTTTCTACTTGGTGCTTGATATTACTTTATTATGTATTTATCAATGTCAGTGTTGATGATTTCACTTCAATTTGTTTTTTTCTTTAATTTAATTCTTTCTTTTTTTGCAAATAAATATTTTCTACCTTTTCTACCTTAAAAACGTAAAGGGTATATGCTGTCCTAAGTTATCTAATACGTTAACTTTTAATACCCAGATACATCAATACCAAACACGTAGTGCTTACCATTTACATTTAGAGCAGTTAGGTTCTATAAATAAGCAGACGTTGAGTCAAAAAATATCATGGGTTTTTTTATAAAAATCCTTCATTATATGATTATTGTTGGCTAAACAGTTTTGCTAGTTTTAAAAAAGAAATGAAAAATTATTTATCTAGTCAATACTTATCTTGTAATTCACGTCATTGCTACATTTGCTCTTGTCATTCTTGATTATGGTAATATAGTATATATAAATATACATTAAACATCACACACACATGAATATATATACATGTATTCGTTTATATAGGACCTCACTCTTACACACACACATATATATACTACATAGTTATATTTACTGTATTTGATTTTCTGTTTTAACCCTCTAATCTTGTATTATTTTTAACTCGTTTCTATGAAATTTTTTTTCTTTCTTTTTTTAGGTTACACACGTCAATTTCATTAGCCTTTGTGTGAATCCTTGTATACAAATACTTAAAACCCTAATCTTTGTATTTTGATTTTACGAATTCTCATTCTGTTTTTGTGATATGCAAATAAATTCTTCTTCTTCTTCTTCTTCTTTATGAACTTTATCTCTCATTGTTTTTACATAATTTTTTCTCACATCAATTGCCTTTGAATTTTTCTGAACTTACATCAATCTTCAAAGCAATCTATATATTACAAAACATCTAAACACTGGAACAAATCGTTACAGTTCAATTTCTGTAACTCAAGACGTATTTTGAAGAAAAACCTAATGACTCGATTTTTTAATAGTTATACTTCTTATTGCAATGTTTCTAGGTGTTATGTCTGTAATAGATAAATTGTAACACTGCAAATATAAATATTATTATATATATATATATATATTTTTTTTTTTACTACTTACCAACACATATCTATATAATTTTATTGTATACATTTTATGAAAATCATTTATACTCATTAATTTGTTATTTATCATATCCATATCCATTAATCATCTAAGTTATATTGGTAGACCATCTAAACGAAATTTTTCCTTTTGGCCATCCATCAATGTTCAATTTACTAAAGTCTATTTATTTGTCATATTACACGCAAAAATTTTTTTTCTACTTCATTTAATCATTATATTGTTGTCTTATTTGAACTTGTAAATAAATTTCTTCTTCTATATATAATGGGTGGCATGACAGGTTGGTTGAGATGATGGACTCAGCACGGAAGCCTCTGAGTTTGATTTCTGATTCATACCAATTTGTCCATAGTTTGATAAAAGGGGTACATCAGTGCCTTGTCAATGAAAACACACCTACGGTACCTTTACCTTTATATATATAATAAAATATTATTCTATATAACTATTTTAAGTTTTTGTTTGTATATAAATAATATTTAAATTTATTCTTATTTAACAAATAAAAAATCTGAGCCTCAAAGATTTTTAGGGTTTAATTCTGTGTATATTTAAATTTGTTTTGATCTGTTTGGGTATATTTGGGTAAAAAGTCCCACCTATCTAATTTTACTCTTTATTCAAAACTGATTTTTGCTTGGTAGCTCTACTTTAATCAGAAATTTATTTTATGCAATCTATGCTCGAAAAACTTTTTCAGATTTTATTTATTTAGCTAAGAATTTAATCGATTTCAGAATTTTATATTGAAGAGAATCTCTTTGTTGATCTTGGCTTTTTTAACAATATTGTGTTGTAATATTAGGTGATATGAACAGATATCACTCTCAATGTTTGCTAACCAATCCTTTTTCAAAAGTAATTTTGATGAAAAATTTTCATAATCCTGTTTTTTCATTTGAAAAAAGTTTTCCACCTTTATCATTTATAATATTCCTTCATTCACACCGAAATTTTCAGAACACTGTCAATTGATGATTAAAATATTAAGTAATAAGATAAAGATTTTGATTCACAACGGAGGAGCATCTTCGTTACTGTGAAAATGTTTTTTAAAAATCTCAATACTACATTTTTACACCATCTCCTAGTTTATTGGAAAACGGTATATCTTCCTTGTGGAAAAGTTACATACTTGTTTCTTAAAACTATATAGCCATTCAAAGCACAACTACATTGAAAATAAGTATTTTATTAAACAAATTACTATTATAATTTTCTTATGATCACACGTTCTCATTTCAATGTGCCTTAAGTTCCATTACTTCTCTAATAACCAAATATTTGTACTAAATATAATAAATAGCAATTGAAAGAAAAAAGTAGACAAGAGGTTTTTGGAAAAAAACTTATTTTTACCAATTCGATTGACATTCCACGCCATTTTTACACTATTATATCTAATTTTTATTTTTCATAAAGATAACCCTACTAAGCAACAATGGTGTATGCACAACGAAAAGTATAGCGTGTTATTAATTATGTCGAGTAAGCACTATTAATGTAATGCCTTCGCATGCCACTGTTGGGCTTTTTACTCTATTGCTTATTTTAATCAAAATTTCGATGTTAAATAAATATGTAAGGTAGTTTTAAAAGAACATGTAAATTTAAAGAGCTCTCAAATTAATTAATTTTTTTTTTACATTTTTAAGTAAACTAATGGAATTTTGGAGCCAATATGTGGGTTGACCCCTGAAACAAAATTTTGATTAAAATTTTTTCTCCGTCTTTTTCCCTCAAAATTTTACCACCACCTCTTCCTTGGTAATTTAGAGACAAATTAAATATTTTTGTAATTATATAATAAAATGTTATGCAAAAAATGAAAAATTAAAATTAACGCCATCTATAAACTTTTATTTTAAAAAAGTCAATTTGAACAGAAAAAATAGTTGAGTACAAAAAATAAAAAATTGTTCTACATATCAGTATGACAAGTAGAACCTAACAGAAAAGAATGTTTTTTGGAGATAAATTTTTTACCGAAAAACACCCTCTCCCCCCCCTCTTTTTCTTTTTTTACCCCCGTATCAACACTATCCCCTCCCAGAAACCCCTTTCCACGTTTTATCCTTGTGAAAAAAAATCATATGATCAAATATTTTTGATAGGCCTAGAAATTTCCGAAACCTTAGAGAAAATGAGCATTGATTCTTGCTCATCTTCTGGCAAAGTTTGAGAGATAAATACTTCAAAAAAATTTTCTCCGCCCTTCTCTAGTTGAACGATTTTTATTACAATTAAAATTGTAAATCACTCAAGATATGAAAGCTGCAATATCCAAGTAATTAGTGAAAATAGCCATGGTCCATCTTCTACTATGTTTATAAGAAGTGAAATCTCTTGCCATTTTATTGAAATTATCTACACTTCTGGTCTGTTTTTTATTAAAGTTATTGACACAACCTTAGTATGTTGAGATGATAAAACATAAACGGCTTTGAAATTTTGCCTAGCATGCTTCATTGGTATGTAAATAGAAATAGATGCACATTCAGAATAAACAATTTTACTCTCGGTTTCTTGTAAACTCAAATTGCGTATGTACTTTGGTTTGAGGACGTTGGGTAAAAAACGGCGATTAGAACTCTTCATCAGACATCAGAAGTTGTGAGTGTCGCTATTCTTTGGTCTTTAGCTTGCCCGATATGAATAAGACATCCAAAATACACTAAAGGTCACTAATTTTTAATCTTTCGTAGCAAGTTCTTAACTCTTCCCATTTTGGAGTTCTTTTACTCAACCCTATTAGTGCTGGGCAAAATTTGTCCGCTCAAGTGCTGGGGGGGGGGGGGCGTAAAGTGCCCCCCCTCCCCCTATTTTTCTCAGATATTAATAAGTTTTTATAAATATTTTTGATGTTACATATATATTTCAACTATGCTAAATTCAGTGGTAATGTCCATTTTTTATCAAAATCAATAAAACCTGTCAATAAATTGATTTATATTTGACAGCTCATCTCAAAAAGGAACTTTTTATTTAAATAATTATATAAAGTTTTTTACGCATGTATACCCATTTTCAAATATGCTGAATTCAGTGGTGATATTCATTTTTTATTAAAATCAATCAAACCTGTCAAAAAATTGATCTAAATGTGACAGCTCATCTCAAAAAGGAACTTTTTATCTAAATAAGTTTATAAAGTTTTTTACACATTTATACCCATTTTCAAATATGCTGAATTCAGTGGTGATATTCATTTTTTATGAAAATGAATCAAACCTGTCAAAAAATTGATCTAAATGTGACAGCTCATCTTAAAAAGGAACTTTTTATCTAAATTAGTATATAAAGTTTTTTGCACATGTATACCCATTTTCAAATATGCTGAATTCGGTGGTGATATTCATTTTTTATGAAAATCAATCAAAACTGTCAAAAAATTGATCTAAAAGTAACAGCTCATCTCAAGAAGGAACTTTTTATCTAGATAAGTATATAAAGTTTTTTACACATGTATACCCATTTTCAAATATGCTAAATTCAGTGGTGATATTCATTTTTTTATGAAAATCATTCAAACCTGTCAAAAAAGTGATTTACATATGACAGCTCATCTCAAAAAAGAAACTTTTTATCTAAATAATTATATAATGTTTTTTACACATATACACCCATTTTCAAGCATGCTGAATTCAGCGGTGATATTCATTTTTTTTTATAAAAATTAATTAAAGTTATCAAAGCATTGATTTATATATGACAGCTCATCTTAAAAAGAAACTTTTTATCTAACTAATAATATAAAGTTTTTTACACATATATATCCATTTTTAAGCATGCGTAATTCAGTGGTGATATTCATTTTTTTAAATAAAAATCAATCAAAACTGTCAAAAAATTTATTTATCCCAAAAAGAAAGGATCAGGCACGGTTTTTTGAATTAGAGAATTACGTTTAATAGAAAGTATAGGGAGGTTATGAAGTTTACCGTGCATGGCATTTTACACACATATACCCATTTTCAAGTAGGCTGTGTTTACTGGTTATATTCCTTTTTTTTTTATAAATATTAGTCAAACCTGACAAAATAATTTAAATATGACAGCCCATGTCAAAATTAAAATCTTAATTCTTTTAAAGTTTTTTATACATTTCAAGTATTTTAATGGTGATGTTCATTTTTTATGAAATCAATAAAACCTGTCAAAAAATCGATTAAACCTGTAACTCAATGTCAAATATATAAACATAAAAATAACTTCTACTTGCAGTATTTCTATGGTAATTATTTTCTTAATTTATTTAATAAACCAACTTTAGGTGTTTAATTCACTCAAAATATTTCATTCTACAGTAACTTATGTAACTCGATAGGATCTCCATCTTTTTGGCTACAAATTCGTTATCGGCTCGTAGTCTCTACGTCATATTATAATTTACAGTATGTAATTTTGGTATTCATTCTATGATGATCCTTTCTTGGTAGCTCTTTTTTGATTAGAAATTTATATTCTCCAATGTGTGTTCGAAAATTTTTTTATAAGGATAAAATTACTTTTTTCCTCTCAGGCCTGAATATTTGTCAACCAATCTCATTTCAAAGGTTTTTTTCTGATGAATCATTCGTGATGTTGATTGTTCAATTACAAAACGTTGTCAACGTTCTTCATCTAAAAAATTACTTCTTTGACACAAAAGGAAAAAGATGGACAAATTCAATTTAAATTAAAAATATCTTGATAGTGACTAAATTCTCACATATTGGCATCTGTGCCATTTTTGATAAATCTGACCTATTCTAAATTTTCAGATTTCCTACCCATCTTAGCTAAATGTTAACTGTAATCCTAGATGATAAGCTATAGATTTAAATATTTTTCATTTGTAAAAGAGGAACTTCTTTTTCACAGTCAAAATCTTTTTTGAAGTATATAATTAAACCACTTCCTAGTTCATTAGAACATGGTAGATCTTCCATTTAGTAAAGATACATTTTTTTTTAATTATTTGTTTTGATCACATGTTCTTTTTTCAATTAGTATTCAACTTGGTTCCTTTTCTCATACAAATTTTCAAAAGATTTTATAATACGTTTTATTTTTTTAATAAATATTTCATACTCAAGAAGATTGTAGAAAGTATTATAAGCCAAAATATACAAAAAAAAAAGTATATTTTTACTATATACCTTATATGCAGCCATTTTTTGAAATTTTTTTACAGAACTGATTTTCAGGCATACATTACTAATTAAATTGCCACTTCGAGATATTTTTTAGCCGTATTATCCAAAATCGATTACAGAAATAAAATAAGCATAGTCGATTTGGTATAAAACAGATATTTTATTTTTTTGAAAATATTTTTGAAGACAGTATCTAGAAGTAAACCGCAAATCTGCTTCAAGCTTTTAGATATTTTAAAACCATAAATGCCAAACCTGAATAGAAAAATGAAATCAGCATCTTCCATTTGGCATAAAAACGAATATTTTATTTAAATTTCAAAAATATTTCTGTAGACATTAGACGTAAATCGAAAATTTGATTGTCACTTTCAGACATTTAAAACCTCCAAATGCAAAAAATGATTTCAGAAATAAAAATTATCATGGTCGAATTGGTATAAAAACATATATTTCATGTAAAATTAGAGAGAATATTTTGGGATATAGTTTTCAGACATAAACTGCAAATTTGATTGACACTAGCAGTAAAACCTCTAAATGCGAAAACTGTGTTCAGAAATGAAATCATCATGATCTATTTGCTATAAAAACAAATTTTAGAACTAAACGCAAATTTAATTGATACTTATATGTATTTTCAAATTCAAACTGCAAAAATTGAATCCATAAATGAAACTAGCATGGTTGATTTGGTATAAAAACAATATTTAATTGTAAAATTTGAATGAATGTTTTTGTAGACAATTTTTAGAAGTAAACCGCAAATTTGATTAACACTTATAGGTATTTTCACATCCTAAATGTAAAAAATGAGTTCAGAAATAAAAACAGCATGATTGATTTGGTATAAAAACATATATTTCAAGAGAATATATTTGGAGACAATTTTCAGAAGTAAACCGCAAATTTGATTAATACTTATAGATATTTGCAGATCCTAAGTGTAAAAAATGAGTTCAGAAATAAAAACAGCATGATCGATTTGGTATAAAAACAAATATTTCATGTAAAATTGAGAGAATATTTTTGGAGATAGCTTTTATAGAAGTAAACCGCAAATTTTGACTGATATTTTAAAACCTCTAAATGTGAAAAATGAGTTCAGAAATGAAAACATCATGGTTGATTTGGTATAAAAACAAATATTTCATGTAAAATTGAGAGAATATTTTTGGATAGCTTTTATAGAAGTAAACCGCAAATTTTGACTGATATTTTAAAACCTCTAAATGTGAAAAATGAGTTCAGAAATGAAAACATCATGGTTGATTTGGTATAAGATATATTTCATTGTAAAATTTGAATGAATGTTTTTGGAGACAATTTTTAGAAGTAAACCGCAAATTTGATTAACACTTATAGGTATTTCCAGATCCTAAACGTAAAAAATGAGTCCAGAAATGAAACCAGCATGGCCGATTTAGTATAACACATATATTTCATTGTAAAATTTGAATGAATGTTTTTGGAGATAATTTTTAGAAGTAAACCGCAAATTTGATTAACACTTATAGGTATTTCCAGATCCTAAACGTAAAAAATGAGTCCAGAAATGAAACCAGCATGGCCGATTTAGTATAATGCATATATTTTATGTAAAATGTGAAGAAATGTTTTTGGAGACAATTTTCAGAAGTAAACCGCAAATTTGATTACTACTTATAAGTATTTTCAAATCCTAAATGTAAAAAATGAGTCAAGAAATGAAAACAGCATGACCGATTTAGTATAAAAACATATATTTTATGTAAAATTTGAAGGTATATTTTATTAGATATATTTTTGATCAATCAAAATTTTGATTGACATTTTCTAAAAAGTAGCCATGATTATTGAAAAAATTAAATATATAAAGTGTTATGCGTTCCAAACTGTATATAATTATAAATTATCAGGGTATTATATAATATAGATGATTCCTAAGTCATAAGTTTAAGTACAGATAATGTCAAAATTTTGCTGAAAAATTTTAATTTTTGATTTTGATTGACAGTTTTGGGCATGAAGGGGTCATTCAACTACCATGAAAATGGTTTCAAAAGATGCAGCTAGCGATTTTAAGAAAAGTCACAAAATTTGAAGGGATATGATTCAGCCAATTTTCTACAATTAATTTTTTAGTGAAGGGGGCGGGGCGTAGCACTAATAGGGTTAAAGAAATTACTGTTAATAATACCTCTACATTTACATGAAGTTAAAAATTATAAAAATTACTTATAATTCTCTTCTGCCTTTTTTCCTCATTTTCAAAAGATGATTGATCAAATCAATATCAAAAAATAGATAGATTTTCATTACATCTTCCAAAATTTTGCTTCATTTGTGGGACCATAAGGACTAGTTGCGACAATTCCGAGCTTACACACGAACGCTAATTGTATTTTGAGGTTCCCAGATGAATTTAGCCATCGGGAGCTAACAAGTTTTCGTCTGTTTCATCTTCTATGGTTTTTCCTTCTCAAAATTCTTCTGGAAAGTGTTCTCGAAGTCGAAACTTCGTCATATATATCTGAGGCTGAATCGTCTGAGCAGAACGAATATTGAACAGACTCAGCAGAGGAAGAAGTTGAATCATTTGATGAGCTTACGGTGTGTTTCTACCACCAATCAAAACATCTAAATTCTTTTCTTTCGCAAACCAAGCAAGTAAACAGTTGTCGCTTTCGAAAATTGTAACAAACCTTGAATATGATTGTATGACGTATTTGTACAATAGAGATGCTAAATCGATTTCTCTGGCGAACCAAAAAAGTAAACAAATTCCGCTTCGAAAAACTATTACAATTATTGAATAGGACTGCACAACGTGTTCTGACATTACAATGTCAAAATCTCCGTCTCTTGCAAACCAAGCAAGTTAACAAATGTTTTCGAAATTTTTTTACCAACCTTGATTGTATTGAGCCGTGATAGGTTGGAGATGAATTATCGTGGTATACAGGTTGAAGATGAACCATCGTAGAATACAGGTATAATGTATATAGGTAATAACTTATGTAGCATCGTCTCCCCGAATGAGGTATATCAAATCTTACATCTAACAGAATGTGAACAGAAAGTTGAACATTGTCTCCCTAGTCATTTGTACATGTAATAGAAACCATCGTAGTATACAGGTTGAAGATGAATCATCGTAGTATACAGGTTGAAGATGAATCATCGTAGTATACAGGTTGGAGATGAATCATCGTAGAATACAGGTTGGAGATGAATCATCGTAATATACGGGTTGGAGATAACACGCAAGTTGTCTACCCGCGTTCAACCGTGCAGGTTATGAGATTTATATATATTTTTCACCATGTATCATTTATTGTTTATTTACACCAAAGTTTAAAACTTCGAACTCGTAAAACGAATAAATACTGGAACTCAAACTTTTGTGTTTTTCAAATTGTACTAAAACATAAGATTTGTGTTATAGATGGCGCTAAGTAAAAATAAGAAAAATGTTTTATTTCGGATATCAAAGTTTTGAAAATTTTAGATTCAAAAATATATAAAAATGACAAAAATAGTTGAAAATTCAACTCATTTGTTCGAAAAATGAACCAAATCTACATATTCTAAATGGGATTTTTTTAAATCTCACATTTCTTAATATCTGTCAAAGAATCACTGTTGAGCATATTATAAAGAAAACCTTTCAATTAAAAATGCTAATAACTGATGTTACACTACGCTATTATGCATGCAATCATATCACTACAGCATAAAGGATAGAAGTGTCAGTAGAGAAACTTGTTAGTTAAATATAAAAGATAAAATAACAGTATTAAATCTTTTTGATATCCAATCGAATAATCAAAAATTGAGAAATCATTTACCAACATCGACACGAAAAAAATGTTAGAGAAAGAAAGATTGAAAAAAATATTATATAGATTATAAATTTGATAAGAGAAAAAAGTGAAATAAAAATTGTATGGCAAATGATTTTCTTATGAAAGCATGGTAAGTATTTTCTTCATTATTAATAAGAATTGTTTTGAGAGATAAAAAACACATTTATATAAATAATTGGAAAAAAACTACTTTTGATACCTCGAACAAAAGTAGAGAGAGATGATGGACTATAAAAGATGAATCAGTATTTTTTATATTTAAGAAAAACAAATGAAAATAAAATAGCAACAGAAGCAGTAGCAAAAATAGAAGTAGTTAACTACACTTCACCGTTTTTCATGGCATCCATGTTAAAAATAAAATATATGAAATTTCATTGCTTTTAAAATCTTTGATAATTAAAAATATAATAAGATGGAACAAAAATTTACAAACAAACATAGATATATGCATGCAGGTACATATATATTCTCAATCTTGTGTTTGTGTAGGACAATAAATGCATTAGAACAAAGATAATAATCACAATTACAAGTAAATACGCATACATACACGTAAGTAGTTCAAAATTATTGCACCAGTTGAGATGGAAGGACGGATCAAGGATGATTGAAAAATGGGAGAGACACTATAGAGAACACCAATAAAATCAAAAGTGGTGATCGTGATGATTATGTTGAGGAACGGAATATTGATAGTGGGGGTAACGATAGAGACTTTGAGAGGGGGTATACTGACTTGAGGCAGATATGGGTGTGTGATGCTGGTACTTTAAAGGGGACGAAAGAGGTATTCGAGAATAAGAGGAGGGTGTGGGGTTATAGTGTTGCTGTTTTAGTTTGCTCATATCTGAAGTAGCTATGGGTGAGTTAAAGTGAGATATAAGGCTAGTTTTGTAAGGATAACCGGTGTGTGTCTTTTGATTCGATGTATGAAGATTACTGCTGCCCGACAAATAAGAGGAATAATACGGCGATGGTGATTCGCCAAATTTGGAAGCGTGTGGCGTCAGAATAGACTTAGAAAGGAAAGAAGAATCCGAAATTCTGTTGATGAGATGTGAAGGGGTGTAGGAGACACGGGAACTTTCTTTGATCCGAGATGACGAAGATTGAGGAAGTAGGTAGGATGAGTGGTGATACTTTTGCGGGCTTGACTGATGACTTTCAGAACGAAAGTGATAAGGGAGAGAAGTGTGTTGTTGAATTGAGGTAGCCAAGTTAAATGAAGAGGGTGGAGGAGACGGGTTATTGTTATTACTATTATTGTTATTGGTGTTTGTGGCAGTTGTGGGGATTAAATACTTCATTGGCTTCGTCTTGTAAATGTAGCATTTTGTATATGTTAAGGGATTGTGCTCTTTCTTACCATCATCACTGCTACCGCCATTCATCAACACCTTTTTAGATTTTTGAACTTCATCCACACACTCATCTTCACTCAAACGCTCTACACTTTTGGGCTGAGGAGAAAGAGCTATACCGTTGGTATTGTTGTTAGAAGGAATAGTGTTGGCATTGATGAAAATTTTAGAAATTCCTCCGCACAAATCTTTTACACTCTTAACATGAGCGCTATTGCTAAGCTGGAGGCGTCTGATATTACGTGCAGGATTTGAAGTCCCGTTTTCGCCTTTTTTACTGTTTCGAAAGCAAGCGCCATTATTAGTACTATTCGCAAGAAATTGCTTCCTCTTTTTCAGTTCATCCTCATCATCCTGAACTTCTTCTCCAATGCCAGCTAAATCATCGTCGTCGTCATCTTCTTTGTCTGCAAGTGTGACTCGCGTCAATTGGTGATTAGCACAGGCGTTGGTGTCAAAGTGAACTTTAGACGTGATGCTGTTATTCTCAATGGCCAGAGAAAATTCTACACACTGAGCGTCTTCATTATCGCCTTCATCTTTCTCAAGGGTGGTAATGACCACCTTTTTCCCATTGATGACCTCTTCTTGTTCTTCCCTTCGTGGATCTTGGTAACAAGAGTTCTCTTTCCAAATCTCTTCAGGGATATAAAATGCAACACCTGGTTTCCTAGATTTGGAAGCATCATTCTTTCTTCCCTTATCTTCTACGCGTCCATTTTCTTTGTGAATTTGAGGAAAATTATCGAAATCGTCATTTTCACAAACTACCCCAAGAGTAGACCGTTTGTGCTCCTCCTTTTGAAGGATTTGCACAGTGTCGCCATTTTGAATATTAGATTGCTTAATAACCGAAGCAACTCCATCCCGAAAAAGAGCGCTGTTTGGCAAATCTTTATTTGTAGAAGATGTGATAGGAATGCGTCGATTTAAAATTTCTGGACATCTTTTATCAAGGAGAAGCTTTGCATTGATTGAATCCTTAGAGGAAGTATGCTCATTTTCTTCAGCAACTTCTTCCCAGTCATAGGATTCATTAAAAATTATTTTCTTCCTCTTGATGCAATTATCAAAAAGCGAAGCAACATACGCGTAATCCGGTGTATCATGATAAGTGAGGGTGCTGATGTAGGCGTAAAATTGTTCGAATTCAACGGGAAGTCGGGCAAATATTTTGTTCCAATCATAAGATTCTTTCATCTTTGCAACCTAAAATTTTTTAAAAAAATTATGTTTTAGGTTAGAATTTAAAATCTAGTATTTTTAACCTTATCATTGTTAAAAAACATTACCGTTTTCAAAATTATTAAAATGATGATTTTAAACATCAGAGGTAAAAAGATTATTATCAATTAGCCACTGCAATGTTCTCAAAGTTTATACCAGCCTTGCTTTTTTAATTCATCTCATTGTTATTCTCATAAACATCATCAACGCCACCACTATCAATATTCGAGGCATAGACGTTTTCGAAAATAAGCTGCATGACAATTTTTAATTGATTTTTAAATTACTCAAAACCAAGCTGATTTTAACAAAAATTGCATCAAGTAGATTTACTTTAAAAATTGGCCTCTCCTTAACACAACGATTGTTTATCCTCAATTCCTTAACGCAAAGATTGCTTATACTCAGCATCATTTATCTCACTACACCTCATTTTCACTATTTTATCATTTATATATATTTGCTTTGAAAAAGGAGTTTATACTCCTAAACCAGTGGTTCCAAACCTTTTTTTATCCTGTTCCCCCTTTTTCAGTCACTTTTTTACCTGTGGTCCCCTACAACTGAATAGTTTGAGCCAACAAAATTAATCAAAGATTTTTATGCAAAGATGATTGTAGTCATCTGATTAAATCGTATGCTTATTCATATGAAATCAGAGAAATCGTAAAGCCTGACATAAAATGTGAATAAAATTTTTTTCCAATTAAAATATACATTTTTCAAAAATATTGTAACTAATAAAAAGGATATATATAAACATTGAAAATATGAAACTTTAAAAAAGGGAAGAAAATATTTATTTAAAAAAGTTCTAAATATATATATTTATATTGATTTAGAAAATAGAAGTATTTAAAGGAGATTCAGCATAAGTAGTTTGAAGTAGAATTTCCATGGACCCCTTGAAATTCTTCCATGGACCCTTAGGGGTCCATGGACCCCCGGTTGGGAACCACTGTCCTAAACTAGTTAGCAACATCACTAATAAAGTGTCCAGTTGTTCCCATTTTTAATATTTGTTATAATTTTTTTCACCTTATCTTTCTGTCAGAAATATTGTTTCCAAATAAACATTTTTATTTTTACTTTGAAGAAATGGCGCTACTTATAATTTAAATATAAAAAAATCTTGCAAAACTTCAAGAAGTTGGACACGAGTACAACACCTCACATTTATTAGTGACTTTCTTCCAAAATTTTAGAGGGTTGGTGGACAGGGGAGAAAATCTTTCATAGTTTTGGAGACATTCTTTCAAAACCTCAAAAGGATCAAAACACAAGAAAACGCTTGTGAATTATGTTCACTACGCTTAATATATTAATTAAATTTGATTCTTTTTTAAAATAAAGTTTGCTCCGTGTTTGATATAAGACGTGCAGTGATTTAACTTTTGGTAAAAAAAAAAGAGTACAAATTAATTGTAATATTATTCGTGCACTTTTTTGCAATTGTTTTGTCTCATTTAACTTTAATTTATATGGATAATAATTAGATAAAAAGAGATTTTTTTGTAAAAATAAAATGGCTGGTGGTATCCGACCAAAAAATGTTTTGAATCATTAAAAGTTTAAAAAGCTTTCTACTTCATCTAGCACACAGGCAACTATATGCAATATAAAGTGACATTAAATTTAAGTACAAAGATGTGTGTAACAAATTATTAATTATTATTATTAAACACTTTTCTTATTCATTATAGACACATAAACAAAGGAATAATGAGTTTTTAGATATCATATTTACTAGTTTTTTTAAATCAAGTCTGAAAAAAGTACATTTTTCAATCATTTAATTTTCTTTTTTTGTTCTACTATATTACATTTTGGTAGCTATAAAATAGTCTTATATGTAAAGTTAAAATTTTATTTCAAGTGTTTGGATTTGGAACACCAATAAATCGAGTTCGTTTAAGGATAATTTATTTGAATTTTAAGATAGGTCTAAAAAGTTAACTTTTTTAAAAACAGTGACACCAAAGGACACCTTGCCACCGTAGATACTTTCTATGCAACCGTTTATTTTTACATGGTAACTTACTTACAGTCAAACCTGTTTAAGACGGTCACCCTTGGGACCAGTCAAAAGCGGCTGTTTTATCAAGGTTCACCTTCAGTATCTCAAAAATTTATCAATAAAAACATTTATTAGAATATAAAAGGAAAAACGCATAAAAACATTTAATTCATTATGTATAAAAAAATTTACTTTCTTTTAAAAAAGTTCGTGATGGTTGTTTGCTTTGTATATTTTTTCATTCTTATGTTAATGCTAATATCTTGCATGTCGAAATAATGTTTTAGCATGTCACTGTTTCCTGTTTGCAAAGCAAATTGCTTACATATTTCTATGCAGTCTTGGACGTAAAGAAGGTGGCTTGAACGATTCTTCAACTGGCTCTTTACCATCGTCATCACCATCTGAATCCTTTTCGTAATCATGAAGAATATCTAAAGCGGAGCGATCCCAGACAATAGCATAATTTGAGGTAGGAAGGTCATTATTAATATGGTGAAGATTGTTGAATTGTAATCCAAATAATTCTTTGGAAAGACATAAAACTGATGAAGAAACATCATTGGTTTCTTCGAAAACATCAACGTCAATCTCCGCGCTTTCCATATCTGATGTGTTTACATTCGTGAAAACCTCTGCAGTAAATCCAGCTCGAGCAAAACACTTTTGAATAGTGGAAGAGGTCACTTCATTCCAAGCTTTATGGACCCAGTTGATGGCATTCAAAAAAGAAATTTTTCGGAGAATTTCCAGACCAGTGATGAACTCATCTTTCGCAATGTTGTCACAAACAAACTGTAGCTGTCTGTCTCTGTATTTTAGCTTCATGGCCTGTATGATGCCTTGATCCATGGGCTGAATAACTGATGTTGTGTTTGGTGGCAGAAAAACTAATTTAACGCTAGTAAGTGTCACATGAGGGTGCGAAGGAGAATTGTCCAACAATAACAAGACTTCTCGCTTTTGATTTTTCATTTGACAATCAAACCTTTTTACCCAATTATAAAAGATTTCACCTGTCATCCACGACTTTTTGTTTGACTTATATTTAACAGGAAGTGAATGTTTATCAATGTTTTTAAAACAACGAGGATTTTCCTATCACAGGTAAAGGAAATTTCTCTCCAGTCATTGAAGCACATAAAGCAACAGTAATGCGGTCTTTAGACTGTTTACCGCAATGTGTGTTATGCCCTTTAACATGAAATGATTTGTTTCTGTAGAACAAGCCGGTTTCATCCATGCTAAAAATGTTTTTTGGCTCATACCCAGCCCAAATGGTAGAAAGCTTTTGTTTCCAATTACAAACAACACTTTTGTCTACATCACCACTTTCCCCAGACACAGATCGAAACACAATATTATGACGCTTTACAAACTGACTTGTAGAGTCTTGAAACCACTTCCAACTTAGTTCATTAACTTTTTCATTTCCTGTTTTTCGCATTTTACGTTTACGATCGTTTGGAGCATTGCCAGCAAAAATTAGTGATGAAGAAACTTTCATTCTAAGTAAAACAGTTGCCACGTAAATACGTTATCAATGCTACATGAATGACATAAGGCATATGTGTGTTAGTCGTATACATGAAATCTTATTTTATCTACTACTCTACATAACCTGATACACATCGAAGATTACCGTTCATTGTTCCCTTTGACGACCAACATTTTGAAGAGGAGATTCGTCTGCTTTCTTTTTCAATGGAATTTTATATATTCAAAGGAGGCGATTTTCATTTCTTGGGTCACTGGGGACCCACTGGTCCTCAAAGGGTTAAAAGTGATCAAGATGTATGCGTGCCAGTCATATGATAAATTACATTTCAAGTTTAGTTGTAATAATGGCAAGTTTCTTTTTGTCATCTCAATAGTCAACTGATGCAAGATTTCATTTTCTAGTAATGTAGATAATAAATAAGGAAGGCTAACAAAATAATATACTACTCTAGTATGGTGCGTGGCGTTCTTGTGCAAGTTTTTATTAAGATTCGGACTGAAATGTAGTGGCGCCTGGCGCCGTTACAGGGGTGGTGGTCTTTTACAGGGTATTTTTAATGTAAATTTGATCGGGACTGTAAGAAAGTGGCGCTCTTAAAGAAATGGTGGTCTTATAGAGCAGGTTTGACTGTATATAAAACCTTGGTACCGAGGACACTCAGGAAAGTGGACACGTTTGATCGACTTTGAAAATATAAAAACTTGTTAGTGTGGACACTTTCATCTTCATGATGCAATGCAGCTATGTAATTCTATTACAAATGTTTACGTAAGAACTCTGCATTGAAAAAACACAGACCCCTTTTCTTTGCATATGTTTTGCTGAAAAGGGGCTATTTAGATAGAGAGTTTCTTACCTATCATACCATTATTATGTCTCTTCATATATACGCTCATCGAAAAAAAGTGGAAACATTTGGAAGAATAAACTAATTTTTGAGCTAAAATAAAAAATGCCTTTGCTGATAGACAATACGCTTGCCATGACAAGTGATAATATCTTGATGTCACATATTTTATCCTATAAATGAATGTGTATTCTTGAATAGGATATGAAGTCTAGTACAAATTTGTTTTTCAGAAAAATTACACTAAAAAAAAATTTTGAGGCAAGCATGAAAAATAGTGAAAATAATCAAATTGATTACGTTGGTTTCATTTCTGATATTTTTTTGGATTCTACTCATCAGATTTCAGAGATAGAGACCTGAACGTACATTGAATATTCTTATACACTTTTTCGCCATTATTCATCACAGTATTTTATATTTATGTTGAATGTTCAGTTTTTGATTGTTTTTTTCAGAGTTTTTATAGTTGAAAAGTTTTTCTAGGTTACAGTCATTTCATTTCAATGAGTTCATCTACTTCAAAACACAGAAAGTGTATCAATGATGTAAACTTTTTGTTATATTTGTGGTAAGTTCACTAAGTTTCACAACGCCGTTCGATTACCCCATTACTCAAGGCAGCTTACCAGTTATTTTGATTGCAAAATTGGTGATCAAGATAAATCGTGGGCTCCACATATTTCGTGTAAGTCTTGCTATAACGTCCTCACTGCTTGGTACAATAGTAGAAAGTAATCATTCAAGTTCGCTGTTCCGATGATATGGATGGTTCGGACGAACCATGCTGACGACTGCTATTTCTGTTTAACCAAAATAAAGGGTTTCAAACATGCCTCCAGGAAAAAAATTGATTACCGAGATCTTCCATCAGCCATTAGATTTATCCATCATTCTGAGGAGTATCTTGTACCTTGTCCACCAGAAAATAAAGATGATTTATTATTGGAAAAGGAAATCAGATCTGAAGATTCAACTTCTCGAAGATGAAGTAAATCCTCTTGTTTAGAAGAATCGGACTCTCAACACAAAGCTTTTACGCAGTTCGAAGTGAATGATTTGATTCGAGATCTTTACCTCACAAAAGATCTCGTGGAGTTATTGGTTTCAAGGCTCAAAGAGAATAATTTGGTGGAGAAAGAAGTTCGTACCACGAAATATAGAAACAGAAATGTTGAGCTTGCATCGTTTTTTGAAAGCGAAAACCGTTTATGATATTGTGAGTTCCTGGTTTGTAACGGTAATGAGTTTCCCAATTGCTTACTCGACTCACCTGAAAGAGTCTTATGACAACATGGAGGTTCTACTTGAAGCAGTTAAGTATTCTCAACATCAGTGGAGCTTATGCGGTGATTTCAAAGTTATAGGCTTTTTAATTGGGATGCAAGCAGCCTTCACCAAATACTCTTGTTTTCTCTGTCATTGGGACAGCGGGGCAGTTTCTGAACACTACAGAAAAAAGAATTGGGCGAAAGAATTTCAGGACACTACAGTGTAAAAAAAGCTCCACTTGTGAACTGAACAAAGTGCTTTTACCGCCCTTACATATCAAGTTGGGGCTGATGAAAAACTTCGTTAAAGCACTTCATAAGCCTGGCCCAGCTTTTGATCACTTAGCATAGCTCTTTCCAAATTTGAGCTCAGCAAAGTTGAAAGAAGGAATTTTTGCAGAAAGTTATTAAGAATGAATGTTTGGAAGGGCTTCTGGAAAACAAAGAATTGAGAGCTTGGAGGGCTTTTAAATCAGTTTGCAGTGGTTTTTTGGGGAACACGCGTTCACCAAATTACAAAAATCTCATTGATGAGTTACTTGCGTCGTATGAAGACATGAACTGTCGGATGTCGCTAAAATACACTTTCTTCACTCCCATCTTGACTTTTTTCCTCCAAACTTGGGTGCTGTCAGTGACGAGCATGGGGAAAGATTTCACCAAGAAATAAGAAAAATAGAGTCAAGTTATAAAGGAAGGTGGAACCAAAGTATGATGGGGGAATACTGCTGGATGTTATGGGAAATGTTTTTGATTATTTTTTTAGTTTTCGTCAATTAATAAATAATTGTTCTGTTAACTTTTGTAGTGGTTCCTTTATTAAATTAAATTGATAATAGCACAAAAATTAGATGAGATAACGGTAAAAAGATTTGAACTTTTCATGGTCAAAATAGTTTCAGTTTGTCAAAGAGTTGAGTTTCGCTAAAAAAAGATTCAGAACTATCCAAATTTTCTAAAAGTAGCATATGGCAGTTCAATTCAACTCCAGCAAATCTCAAATTGCGAAAATTTTAAAAGAAAGGTTACGTTTAATTGAAAAGTTTCAGTGAAGCGTAATGGGCAACGTAAACACCTATGTTCTCGACCTCTTTTTTTATCAGAGAGGAAGAACTTTGGTTTGGAACACACTTGCAAGGTCTCGTAATATCCCTGTTAATGGACCATTGTTACAGGAAAAAGTTTTATCAATTTCTAACACTCTTGAAATAAAGAACTTCAAAACGTCAAGTTAGCATAAGTTGCACTCCAGAATTATTAGCGGTGAAGGAGAGAGTGCGAATCTTGGCAAATTATTATTTTTGTTTAAAATTAGAACTTTTTATTTTATTATTCAATTTATTAAAAGATGCTCATCGGTAGAAAGAGCGTATGCCCTCTATTATTATCGATGGCTATTCTCCAAACAACGTTTATAATATAGATGAAAACTGGATTATTTTATAGGGCTATTCAATCGCGTACCCTCAAAAGATTCAACCGGGGGAAAAATAAGCAAAGACCGTTTTACTGTAGCTCTCATTGCAAACATGATGGGATCTATAGAAAAAGCTATTGTTATTGGTTCAACTGCTCATCCAAGGTCTTTTAAAAACATCAGAATAGCTTTGATCACTGATAAAATATTTGAAGAGAAGTTTGAATAAAAAGTTTTCCCATGAAAATCGGCACACTTTTATTTTTGAGGAAAATTCTGCAAGCCATCCAAAGAACCTACAATTCTCAAATATTAAGGCTATTATTTTCCCACCAAACACAACATCGATACTTCAACCACTTGATCAAGAAATTATAAATAATTTTAAACAGAATTACAGGAATGCATCTATTGTTAAACGTTGAAACATTGTCGACATAATGGGGCTAGAAGAATTGTGTGCATGATAATGACATTCAAATTTGTGTGGATTTTGGAGATAGATGGGAAGAACGCTCGAAAGAAGACTCAGATTTAAATGATGTTGAGAGAATCGAAGATGATGAACAGTCAACAGATTTAGTGCAAAATTTTTCAACAAGAATTATCACTAAAGTTTCTTGTCTCAAAAAAGGATTGAATGATATTTTTGTCTCTCTATCTTCAATAGAAAACCAATTTGAAGAAGTTGCAAGCAACAATATTCTCAAACAAACAAAGATATCCGAGTTTTTCAAACGTAAAATTCCTAAATTTTACTCACATTGATTAATTTTTATATTTTCCTAATAAATATCTTTCGTTCTATTTTATTGTAATTAAACTAAAAATTTATACAGTTCCATTCATTTCTACCAAGATTAAAGGAACGGGAATACATTTTTCACGTAAAGAATTATGCGTAGGTAGGGCTGGTTAGATGCTGGATTCGATAACTCAAAGTCTTGGGTTCGATCCAGCATCAAGCCTCCTTTCCTCATAGTTCGATACAAGCGGCGCAATTGTGCCTTCTCGATGAAAACACCCTATGGTACCTTTACCTTTATGCTGTACTATAAGTCATATAAATCAACCTTGATGAAAGGGACACCTAGTTATTGTGGGCATTTTAGCTTGTTCCTATGAGTGTCCTT
Source organism: Nectonema munidae (assembly GCA_030549495.1). Lineage (NCBI taxonomy): Eukaryota > Metazoa > Nematomorpha > Nectonematoida > Nectonematidae > Nectonema > Nectonema munidae. The sequence goes on along the minus strand of JAUIRK010001047.1, from coordinate 609,239 downwards.
ATTATTGAGGTTTTACTGTACTCCTAAAATAAGAAAAATCGGGACTGAGGTATCGGAAGGCACTAGTGAAGTTTTCCGATATTTTAAAAAGCGAATATATTAACCCGTTATCGGCCACAATAATCAGACGATATCTAATGTAAAGCAGAAGATTTGTATTAAAGAGCATTGATAAACTCAGACCATTTTATTTTTGTAAGGTCGACATATGTCGACTGTGGTCGATAACCTGTTAATCTGACATTTCTGCGGAGAAAAAATAAGTAACATATAATTTACTCACAAAATAACACACAAGGACTACGCTAACTTTTTTTAATTCGCCAAAATTTAACATTCGTGAAAATTTCTTGATTTACACTTATTGTATTTAATAATATAATGAGTACGCAATAATTGAAAATTTATTCTTAACACATTAAACCCTAAAAAAAAGTGGATGCTTTCAAATTCATCCTTAAAATCAGGATATCGTGTGAGTAATTTAAAGATGGCGGTTGGATCGAGTGAATTATACATCGAAATCTCACGTGGCTAAATATCCCAAACCTTATATACTAAATACCCCAAGCATCGAGTAACCAGTGAAAAATGCAATGGAAAATACAAGCCATTTTTTGAAGTGCTGATTCATATAATTTATATCGATATTCTTGCGCACTCATTGAAAGACTAGGACTGACTGGCTGTGTCATCACATTTCGCAATGATGAAGTCGTAGGCAAAAGCAAATCGATAAAAACTACTACATTCACCTACATAACAATAAAATGGCACCGTTATGTGAGTCTCTCTACGTACAACGAATTATGAATATATGACTGCAAAAAAGGTAAGCATCATTATAATTGTTATTACTATACGCACAAGCTGTTCAATGCCTACAACACTCATCATAAATGGCAATATTCAAGAGAGGCTTAATACCCTTTTTATAAGAAACTGAATTGCTAAGGGTTCAGGCAGCAAATCAGGTCTTAGGTTACAAGTAAAAAGAACGTAAAAATATAAATCTAATATCATCATTTTTTAAAACGCATATAACACACGTGAAAAATAGAAAATGGCTACTTACATCGTCTTTATCTTTTAGCTTTCTCCATGGCAAACTTCCAATAGAAAATTCAATCATCATGTAGAAAAGGGACCAAAGGTCGTCATGTGGTCCCATTTCAATTCCGTGGTGGATGGATAGTGAGGCGTAGCGAACCGTTCCACGAAAGGCCACATTTGAGCGCGGAACACGAAGCTTGCCACTCTTCGTAAGGAATTGACGACAAAGGCCGAAGTCAAGAATGTATACCATTTTTGATGTGTGTTGAAGGCGACCAACAGTGAAGTTAGACGGCTTGATATCTCGATGTAGAAAGCCACTTTCATGCAGAGTTTGAATGCACTTCAAAATTTGAAGGGACACGCGCAATGTGGTGGACATTGAGAAGGCAGCTCTGGGTCTTTGTCGGCGTAGCATTGACAGGTTCGGCCCTTGAAGAGTCATCGCTGCGAAACTGTAGCGATTGTTCCGTCCACAACCGATTAAGCGACAAAAATGTGACTTTCCACTTATTTTTTTGAGAACATGGATCTCCATCTTTAGAACTTGCTTGAACTGACTCAAAGGCTCAACTTTGATCGCGACATATTCTCTGGCGTCTAAGTCGAGAGCACGGAATATTGCACCAAAGCCACCGGATCCGATCTTATTCATTATCTTCCATCGCTCGTCAATGATCTCGCCTTCGACCAAACAACTACTGCTGGAAGATTCCGTTGCTTGAGACATTTCACAATGAGAATGATTGATTTGTGCAAGAAGGGGAAATTAAGACGATTTTTTTCTCAATCAACATACAACTCCATTCAACATTAGGTAGAATTCTCTTCTAGACAAAAAAAGTCAAAAAGCTACTTAGGTTAAAGAACCTTTATAGAGATCATCCATAAGATAATGTAATTTAACTATGCACAATGTTTTCAAACAACTGCTCCAAGGCAGCAAAGAAAAAATTTAAAATAATTTATAAACGGAATTTTAATATGTATGCAAATAGTTATTAAAATGGAATTATTTTTTGAAAGAATGCAAAATACAATAAAATATGTTCCTATAACACTGAAAATGAATTAAGGGGAGACTTAACATTTTCTTGATAAGAGATTTGTCATAAAGAAGAATACTGTCAACCAATAGTAACATTTATAATTTTTGCAAAAATACTATAAGAATAATATAAATTCAAAAATTATATATTTAGGGTCTCTGAGATGAAGTAAAAGAAATCGATTCAAGCTGAATAATGACAAGGGCGCCGTCTCACGAGCTTCAAAAGAGCGAAGAATGCGCATTTCAACCTTTGAGAAAACATGGAGCCCAACAGTAGCATACGGTGGATGCTACAACACGTATACATCTTTACTGCAGCGAGAGTGTTGCGAAATTTCCTCACACTAACCCTGTGTTCACAAGGCTAGTTATGTAATGCAAAAAATAAATAGAACATTTAATTATGTGCATGTTCTTATATATTTTATGATATGGTTAATTGACGATGAAAATGAAATGATGTATCGATATTTTAATTATATTTTGATCATTTTCGTTGTTTTTAATAAATAAGCCAAAATACTACAAAGTATCTTAGACCACTATTTTAAACTAAATGTTACCCACGATATGCTATTTTTTATCTAGCTTATATATATATATATCCATACATCTACGAATATTCCTTCTACTCAAAAAGCTACAAAACTTGTGAAAGCTCATCAATTTTAAAATAAAAAAACTTTTTCCATTATTTGTTTAAAAATATGCAATGGTTATATTGCAGGCGCGAGCGAAAAAATAGAGCTAATTGTTCATAAAGGACAAAAATATTGAAGGCAAAGCGTTCACACTGTTTCTAGCGTTAAGGAAAAGACAAATCCACAATACAGGAAAAACTTATGTATTCCTTGTAGGAGCATGTCTCTTCAAATATATTATTCGTACAAAGACTCTTTGGATTGCTTTAGTATTGCTCAAGGTTGTGGTATATAAGTCGGAGTAGGTATCTGATACAATTTGGCGCAGATGAATTTTCTAAGAATTTTAAATAATAATGGAAATGATACCAAAGTTCCCCTATTCAAATTTATCACTGAGATTTTTGGTAAAAATTTAGTTCCATCAATACACCAAACATTTTGCAAAAATGAAAATTTGTTTATGTTTTTAAATGAATCACTACGTTGGTTACATTTTGTAACATTTGAAAACTCTAATTTTTTCAAGTCAAAATTTTTTTTCCAAATATTTGGGAGTGAATATTTTGACTAGATATTCAGTTTAACCATTTAGTGTCCAATAAGCAAAAAAATAAATTTTCTATTCCAAATCAGTTTTTATTGATTTTAAATAAAACTATATTGAGTATATGTACCTTTTTGATTTATTAGAAAACATCACATGCAAGTGATAAATGCAATGTTCCACATGTAGAACATTGGCTACTTTACTATGGTGTTGTTATATATTTTACATAAATACAGAATTATATATCTGCACCCCTTATGAAGGCTTTTAACTCCTGTATTGCCGAAAACATATTCCCAGATACTCTAAAAAATACAAAGATCATTCCATTACACAAAAAAGGTGATACAAGTAAGGTAGGGAATTATAGACCCATTTCTATAGTAAGCTCATTATCAAAGGTATTTGAAATGATTTTATTTGATCAGTTATATACATATATCTCATACAACAATTTTCTCTCCTATTATCAATTTGGCTTTAAGAAAGGTTCCTCCACTGAAGTTTTACATTCTTATTTTATTAATTCTGTGGTAGACTTACTTGAAAAAAAGAAGGATGTTTGTGCTCTTTTTTTAGATCTCAGTCAGGCTTTCGATTCCATACCACATTGCTTGCTTCTATCTAAATTGAATTTATATGGATTCTCGAATGCTTCGTTAAAATTTTTAAAATCTTATTTCAGTAACAGATGTCAAACCGTATATATTAATAATTTTATGTCGGAAAAAAGAGAGGTAATTTCAGGTGTGCCTCAAGGGACAATTTTAGCTCTCTTATTTTTTGATATTTTCATGAATGATTTCTGGAAGTTCGTCTCAGAGATTGAAGTTATAATCTATGCTGACGATATTACATTGCTATTTTCTGATAGGACTTTGGTGTCTCTCCTAGATAAAAATATAGCTCTGGTTAAAAATTGGTTTGCCTTTAATGGGTTGTTTTTGAACACCCAAAAATCAAGATTTGTTTCATTTTCATACCGAATGATTACCTATTATCTTTGGGAATTCAAAGAGCATATGAGCGTAATCTATTAGGTCTAATCATATCCAATGACCTCACTTGGCATCGTCATGTGACACACGTAACTCACAAACTTGCCTATATCTCTGGTATGTTAAGCAAGTCAAAAAGTTCTTCCCAACCAAAACCTTACTTCTCCTCTATAAAAGTCTCTTTGTCCCTCATCTTAGATACAGTATATTCAATTGGGGCCATACAAACGACTCTACTCTTTTTTCACTTCAGAAAAAAACACTTGTGGTTTTTGGTCTTCATCCATTCTCACATACAAACAACATCTTCTACGAAAACTCCTTACTTAAACTCGAAGATCTATACCATTTGAGTATCTATATTTACATATGTAAGTTTTTATACTACATGTACCACCCCTGTTTGATAATTTCATCGTTTAACTGGTCAAAGAACAGAACCTCACCTCGATATATAAGTCAAATGTCACTCCCTTTCCATATCTTCTCAAAGTCGAGGCAATCCTTTTCATACAAAGTTTCCACTTTTTACAATACCAGTGAAACATTTTTTTCACTAGATCCTATTCATATCAAAAAGTTTCAAAAGATACTGCAAAAGTTTTTCCTTGATTCATACATGAAGCTCAATGACTGTGCAACCTCCGATTGCTTTATCTGCAAAAGGGCAATTGTTTGATATATTCTATTCTCGCCATTTTAGCTTTCTCTATACTCCTTATATTATATTTCCTGTGCTCTGAAGAATATTGCATCCAGGTTGGCGTCTCCTAGCGGCTGTTTTTGGCCTTTGACATTCAACCCTCAGAAGCTATATTTGCTTTTTTAAATGTAGTTTTGTAATTTTCACATCATTTTATTTTTTTTTCTTATAATTTTTACATTTTGACTATAACACTTTTGAAAATAAAGCTGATATGATATGATATATACAAGAAAAAAGCAGGTCACTTTATTTTAAAGATATAAGGCACCTGCATAGACACGTGTGAGTAATAAATCATTATAAAGCAAACACCCTCTTCATTTCTTGTGCTAAAAATTCAGTTGTGAACTACATAGAAGATGATTTAAGTGATAAAGAGTAAGATGTTTGTATTTTGCCTCCTGAAAACTCTTGTTTCTGATGGTGAAGAAATAGATGAAGATTTACTCGAAGACGTTGTTGCATCTGATGTAACTGGGGAATTGGAAGTGTTCACTAATAACCTTAGTAAAAATACAAATATTTCACAACCTTTTACTGCTAATTGGAAAAAAAGTTTTAAATTTGACAAAGTTCTTTCATCAGACACAACATGTAGTAAAAATATTTTGATCATAACTTGATGTCATTATTTAATATTGAACTATTCTTTGAAATACTGCCTCAAGAATACTTGCAACAACTATCTGAAATGTCAAATGCGTATGCAAGTCAGAATGGATTTTCTTTAGATGCCGATTGGAAAGATATAGGAGAATTTTTGGGCATAGTCTTGCTTAGTGGGTATAACTGCCTGCCTAAAGAAAATGACTACTGGAGCACCGCACCAGATCTTGGAGTCAAGTTGGTTTCGAGTTCAATGTCAAGGAACACGTTTAAAAAAATTAAAACATATTTCATATTGTTGATAATAATAATAATAAAATTGATCACACAAATAAAGTAGCAAAGATTTTACCTTTTTATGACGAATTGAACAAAAATCTTCCCCAGATTGGAATATTTAGAACCGAACTCAGTATCGATGGTACCATATTATGGTAAACATTCTTGTAAGCAATACATAAAAGGTAACCCCATTCATTTTGCGTATAAACTATGGATAATGGGTTCAAAAAAGGGTATCCTTTTTCAATTGATATTTATTGTGGAAGGACCGAAGAAAAAAGATCAAACGTTGGTGAGCATGTTGTTTTGAAGTTTGTGAACGAACTTACTCACCCTGAAAATCATGAAGTTTATTTCGACAATTTTTTTTCATCGCATTGACTTTTTTCTCTTTTGATTGATAAAAATGTTAAAGCAGTTGGGAGAATTCGTGTAAATCGCATCAATAAATGCCCAATAGTTAACAAAAGGAAAAAAGTTGAAAGAAGAGAGTTTGACTATCGATCTGACGAAAAAGTTTATGTTTGCAGTTGGAAGGACAACTCAATTGTGAATATTGCCTCCAATTTTTGTTCGCATATTCCTCTGGGTAAAATTTCAAGGTACTGCAAAAATTTCAAAGAGAAAAGACAAATAAATTATCCGAATATTGTAGAAAAGTACAATGAATGTATGTGAGGAGTGGATACACTTGACAAGATTTTGTCTAGTTACAGACCTCAAATAAGAAGCAAAAAATGGTGGTGGAATCTGTTTAGTAATGGACTGAACTTAAGCGTTGTTTCTGCTTGGCTACTTTTATGCGAACTTGATGCTTCAAAAAAAGTAACACACTTGGAATTTAGAAGAGATGTTGTTTAACACTTGACAGGATTGGGAAGGTTGAAAGAAATACGCCAAGGACCTAAAGCACATCTACCTAAAGATATGAGAGACACTAAAGGACATTATTTAGTAGAGTCGACACAAGGAAGATGTTCTATTTGTCAAAAAAAAATACAAAGAAAAAGTGCAATTTGTGTAACAAAAGACTCCATCAACTTTGTTTTCCTTTATATCATTAATAAATAAAGTTTTACAAAAATGTTAATTTAGATACCTTAAATGGCCAATGTTCCATTTCTGGAACATTTAAAAAAACGGTACAAAACTTTTTTTTCTTGAATTATTTTTTATTTTAAATTTTTAACATTTTATTCAAACTCTAATTAAATTGTTTGAAGCAAAAAATTATTGAGAACAAAATCCTAAAGTTTTTTCTTTCATTTTTTCAATAGAAGGTAAAAATTTTTACATAAACGTGTTTTTTAATTGACGAATCAAAAGTGTCAATATATTTTTCCGTCAATTTTTTAAGGGTTTTATGTTCAATATAAAGCCTGGTGTCTGTTGAATATATTTATTTAAAAAGAATCACACTGATTATGCATTAAAACACTATTTTTTCAATGTTCCAGAAATGGAACATCTGTCATTAAACGGTAAGCAATAATACTCTATTTGCTTAATATTTGAACAGAGATATTTTTATAATGTTCGATTGTTAAATTTTATAATAACACTGTACATAATTAATTAAAACATTTTTTTAAGAAAATTTGTTGATTATTATAATAAAAATATAATATCGAAACAAAATATTTCAGTTGTTAAAAATGTACTTGATCTATTTATGACAGCTGTCAGAATTTTATTTGTAGACAGAAATAGTCAAAAAACGAAATGATTTTCTTGTTCTCATATACTATGATTTTTATGATTTATGTTTGTTTAAATAGTTTTTTAATGATTTTGTGTTCTTAGACTTAAATAATTTTATGAAGAGTGATTAAACTACCATTTTTTGTATACTATGATTCCTTACAAAATGGAAAAAATACAAGCGTTACCAAATCAAATTATATGGGTTAGCTACTTCAATGTTGGCTTTGTTGCTTATAAAAACTTGAAAATATCAAATAAGCTATCTCATTTTTTATGCCTCCTATTATTTTGAAATTATTCAGAGAACAGGCAGTTTCCTTTTAAAATAGTGAAAATTGCTTTTCTTAGTTTATTTTGTCTCCTTTCCCCCTTATGTTAATTATGTAGCAAATTTTTCAATTTTGAGTAAAAGGTAAGGTAAAGGTACCGTGGGTGTATTTTCATTGACAAGGCAACTGATGTAACGCTTATGTCAAACTATGAACAAATTGGTATCGATGAGGAATCGAATCAAGTGGCTTTGGTGCTTAGTCCAACATCTCAACAAACCTGCCATGCCACCCATAGAGTATGCTGTAGGGGATACGTCAAATTAGTTTTCAAAAAACTTAAGTTATGCTTTAAAATTTTATAGTTTTTGTTAAAGCTTTATAACTTTTTCTGATAGACTTTTTTTCCTAGTTATTATAAAAGGCAAATGATTGCAAAATGTTAAAAGTTATTTTACTTTTTGTAGATTTTTGTAGCTTGCACCAATTTAGTTTTTAAACTATTTTAGAATGATGCTGAGAAAAATGAAGTAATGCAATCTTAATTTATTGTTAGGTTTTTGTTTGCACAATTTTATCTTTATTTTATATCCTTTTTTGAGAGTCTAACTAACTTACACTTATTCTTTAAAAAGAATAAAAAAATTCTAATACCAAGTTTTTTAACTTTAGTTCTGTTTTTACATTTTTGATAGAAATTACCTCAGAAAAGTTATTTAATTTGGATGTGTTTTTTTATTTATTTTTCTCAATAAAACATTTTTTTATTTTTTAGGAAGAAGAAATGGAACAATTGAAATTAAATTTTCAATTTTTTTATTGTTAGTTGATATTTTTACCCCTTTTCTACACATAATTTGGAGATGGTGAGAATCTATTTGAAGTGAGAAAGAAGGAGCTATATATAAGTCCTCATATAATATAAGTTTACATTAAGCTTAATTAAGAATGAGGAAAAATTTGTTGTCTTTTTGGGAAGACGCTTGAAAGTCCGCCCCCTCCAATAAATTCAAGGATGTGCGGCCCTGAATCAATCATATTTTTTTTCATACAAACATCGCATGGTGTCTAGTAGACTTTTCCTTCAGACTACATTCATTCATATAAAACTCTCCAAACCGAGTTATTTGTTTTCTCTATCAAACAAATATCCTTTCATCAATTCCTGTAGTGTGCCTGATAGACGACTTTATTTTCAAATGAAAAGCCTATTCGCCCCAATAATTTTAGATTTTTTTAAACTTGTGTACATTCGATATGCAAATATAATTAAAATATTTTCGCTGGAAGTATAGTATTTAAATTTCATAAATTTTATAAAAAAAATATAAAGTAGTCTTATAATTTAGGTATGCGCTGAATACACTCTATTTTAAAGG